>JAJJWW010006153.1:0-566827 GCA_023531295.1 Papaver armeniacum | reverse complement strand
GGTATAGTTTAATTTAACCTACCGATTGTATGTTTACCTACCGATTATGGTGTTGGCTACCGATTATATAAGGGCATATTGGCCATTTCGAAAAATCGAAGATAAGGGGTAGCTTAGATTTACGATTGATTTTGTCTTTTAGTGTCGCCCCTAATTCTTTCGGGGTCGCCCCTAAAAGTGCCAGGATATTAAACTATTATATTTTTAAGGAAAGCTCTCCAAAGAGGATTTATTAATAAGGGCAACAAAAAAGAATGAGGGACCATACCAAAACCTCAAAAGAACAAGAAGAAGATGAAATGTTGGTTATTTCTCTTTCCTCTGTAATGCGAATTTTTCACCGCCACTAAAACAACCAAAATAAAGCCGTTAACCACCGAGAAAAAGGAAACAACCACCATAATATAGCCAGCAACCTCTGTCAGATGACGGCGATGACCACCGGAAACCACCATTAAAATTCTTTTATCGTCAAAAATCTAGATTCAGATGCCCCCAATAGTTTTTTCTCACCAATTTCAAAGACCATTTGATTACTTTAGCTACTAAGCCACCATTGTTTCATCTGTTACCAAGACACCATATTACAAATCTAGATTCAATCTCTAAGACACTTTTGTTACCAATTGCTACTAAGACTCTTTTTATCTGCCTTGTTGCGAAGACCGCTTGATTAATTCAAAGTTTCAAAGCTCTGTTTTGATCTGAAGTCACCGGAATCCCTCCGCTCTTCTTCGTCTTATCTGCTGCTCCCTTTCTCTTAATTCCTTTTCGTTCTTTTTACTGTTTTTGGATTTTGCTAGTGCAAACAATATTAAATAAAAATTTCCTCTACTGATTTTGGTATTTGAATCCTCTAGTTTCTCTTCGAATTTAATTTTGATTGCTTGAATCTCCTCTTTTATCTATGAGCCACAATTTTTAAATTAATTTCTATTTGTTTTGAACCCTAACTTCTGTAGTGGTTATATACTTAAACTACTTTCTTTGTATCTTATTTCCTTTAATTGAATCTCTGAACTCCTATTAGTTAATTTACGAAGTTCTTAAAATCCTGCAAAAGTAAACTAAAATCTCTATCAAATCTAATGCATTCTAGTCGGATTCCAGGTACCTCTTGCTACAACTGGAAAAAAAGAAAACTATTGTAAAAACCAGGGATTCAAAGAAGTACTGAAATCCTTCTTTTAAGCACTGTAAGGGCTTTTCATGCTTCACTGAGGAAACAACGAAATTTCAAATCACAAATCAGGTAAAAAATTTCAACGACGGGATTGTAAACCAATCTGCTGAGTCTGAATTTCTTCCCTCAAGTACTTCCGGTGATTTGAACTTCATTGAATCTGCTTCTGACATTCCCTGCGAAAAGGAGGTAACACTAAACTTCAGTAATTACCATTTTTATCTTTACACGATCAACATGAAACTAGTTTATTTCTCAAAACATGTTAGGATATTATACCTCTCACTGTCCATAAGTCACAATTTCATGTGTTCCCATGAAACTCATTCCATTCCTTTTGCCATATATGATCACCTGTGGATTTACTTTCCCCAGTCAGTCTCTCATAATACTTTTATCTTAATGGTATATGTTCGCATGCTTAACATACTTGCTGATAGGAAGGCCTGTATCAAATCAGGATTGTCAACCTACTCTTGCTAATTTTATTCGCGAAATAACTTAGAAAAGTTAGTTTATCCCAATGTATCTTACTTCTGGATGTTCATAAACATGATAGCATGGAATTGTCAGGGATTAGGAAGCCATAATAAACCCGGAAACTTACTCGAGTCTTAACAATTTGTTACACAAATAAAACCCAGACATAATTTTTATTTCTAAAACAAAACAACAAACTGATAATGTAAAACTAGTTCTAATAAAAATAAGCATTCATAATTATTGGATTGTACCTCCTAGAGGTAGGGCAGGAGGTCTTATTCTTTCTTGGAAAGACAATATAAACTTAACAATATTGGATTACACAGAAACTAAAATAAATGCTAGAGTATTGGACCAGACCATAAACTCACACTGTATAATAATGGGATTCTATGGCAGCCCATACAGACCAAATAAAATTGATTCCTGGAACATGATTAGGAATATGGCTCACAATGTCACTGAACCTTGGATAATAATAGGAGATTGTTATATTATGCTGCATGAAACAGAAAAAACAAAGTAGATTTCCTTTAAACCAAAGTGAGGCTAATAGATTTCTAGATCTTCTTCATTACCTAGATCTTCAAGATTTAGGTTTCACAGGATACCCTTTCACATGGAATAATAGACGAAATGATAACGATTTTACTGAACAGAGGCTTGAAAGAGCCATTGCAAATAGTGCTTGGTTCAACACATTTCCTAGATACAACGTATCCCACCTTGCGCCCTTACTTTCTGACCATGTCCCTATTTTCCTTAACACCCAAGTAAACTGGCATGATGAGGCCAAACCTTTCAAATATTTTGGGACATAGATGAACCACCCCTAATGTAAAACACTTATCGATAACTCCTGGGCCATATACTTTAATGGATGTGCTTCTTATACCTTTACGAAAAGGCTAAAATCAGTTGAATACAATCTAAACAAATGGAATAAAGAAACTTTTGGAAATATAAACAACAACATCAATAACATTAAGTTAAAAACGGATGAAGCCTATAAGAATTTACCCTCAATAATAAAAGCTAGAGAATTATCGAAACTCACAAAAGAACTGTCTAAATGGTATAACATCAAAGAACAATTCTGGAAGATTAAAGGTAAAGAACAGACTATTACCTTAGGAGATAGGAATACTCAATTGTTCCACAACAATGCTAGACAGAAATATAGAAGGAATAGAATAGACACAATAAGAGATGAAAATGGTAATTGGCTTCAGGAAAAACGTGACATAACAAACTGCCTTAATCAACACTTCAAAAAGATAGCTACTTCTGTAAACCCCACTGTTGATGACAATCTAATTGACCTCATACCTACTTGCACCAGTGAAGTTGATAATAATCTCCTTGAGTCTATTTCTACTGACATAGAAATTAAGAACATTATATTTTCTATGGTATTAGGGCACTGCTCGGTCGAACCCGCATGCGTTGCTATCTCAGGCATGTTTGTCAATGTTAGTGATCAAAACTATAAGTCCTAATTTCTAGTCTACTATAGCTAAGTCTTGGACTAGGATAGAAAGTGTAGTTGAGATCAAGAACTCCATGGCGATCATTATACAGGACGAAGAACTACTCAAGGAACTGGTGGAACTTCATCGACTAAAAGTTATGTGGAGACTTGAACTTATATATCACTCAAAAGTCTATCTACTCTATCTCCTATCTTGAGACAAAAGTCGTTTTGCTATATAGACTTTGATTATACACATTTGCTATTTCTAGCTGAGTTTATCTCGCTTATATATTTCTCGAAATATGTGTTGGTAAGCTTTCGCTTTGGCCAAGTTCATCTTTACGTAGTGACGAAAGTCATGTTATGTTTCAATTACTTGAAAATGGCTTTGACGAAAAATTGTTTGTGAATAACAACTATATAACGTCCTCTAAGAATGTTTCAATGATTGAAATGAGAGTTTTGATTATATAACCATTGCTGGATATAAGCATTGTGTGGAAACACATACATGTATAAGTCTTTATTCCTTGAACCAAAGTATGCTTACTTTGCTTCTCAGGAAACCGGAACAAGAGTTCGCGAACCCAATCCGCGTACTGTCGGAGGTTCTCTTCCCGAGAAAATCTGCTGGAGTTTGTAAACTTGTTACAAACTTATTCCTGAATCTTGAAGTCTCAGTACCTAGTCCGCGTACTTAGGTTGATTATTTTCTAAAACGATTATTCGTGAACTTATACTTATATTAACTAAGGAATGCAAGTTTGCAAACCGTGGCTATAAAGTTCATGAATCAATTCGAGTGAATCAAATCTTTTTTGCTTCGATTGTATCTTGTATACTTCTACAAGATCTAAGCAATTGAACAACTCTCTAACTATTTCATTTGAGTCATGTGAACTAGTTATGGTGAAGAAGAATATGGTTAATATGAAAGTGCTCATATGGCTAACCATTTGGTTAACTATTGTTGAACCAACAAATGTACATGTTTGGGTACAGTTACACAAACCTAAAACGTGCATTTCATTTGTGTGTAATAAGCTAAGTTTTCGATCTAACGGTTGAAAGATATTATCTTGAATCTAATCGAGTTTTCATCTAACGGTGAATATTGAATGCTTTGTTACTAAGCTAACATTGATTGCAAACCCCGATTTGAAAGAATATATAAGGGAGAACTCTAGCAACTAGGAAACCTAATCCACACACACCCTGTGTGATACTAGTTGTATAAGCTAGAGTCGATTCTCCTTTAACCTTAGGTTTCTACCGAGACCATGTAGGTTAACGACTTAAAGACTTCATTGGGATTGTGAAGCTAGACCGATACTACTTTCTTGTAGTTGTGTGATCTGATCTTGTTCTTTATATTGTATTGGGTACAATCATAACGATTGGCTTGAGATTGATATCTCCGATAGGCAATATATAAAAGTAATCACAAGCATCTTCCTCTCATCGCTTGTGATTCCATAATATCTTCTTTCGCCGCGTCGATTAAGATTATTGTGAGGTGATTGATAATACTAGGTTGTTCTTCGGGAATATAAGTCCGGGTTATCAATTGGTTCCTGTTCACCTTGATTTATCAAAAGACGGAACAAAACTCGTAGGTATTTCCGTGGGAGACAGATTTATCTATTATCGTACACTTTTCTATGTGATACAAATTTGTTTATTAAAGTCTTCGACTTTGGGTCGTAGCAACTCTTGGTTGTGGGTGAGATCAGCTAAGGGAATCAAGTGTGTAGTATCCTGCTAGGATCAGAGACGTAAGGAGCGCAACTGTACCTTGGATCAGTGTGAGATTGATTGAGTTTCTACTACAGTCCAGATCGAAGTTAGTTTGTAGTAGGCTAGTGTCCGTAGCGGCTTAATACAGTGTGTGTTCAATCTAGACTAGGTCCCGGGGTTTTTCAGCATTTGCGGTTTCCTCGTTAACAAAACTTCTGGTGTCTGAGTTATTTATATTCTGCATTATATTTTTTTATACAGTTTAAATATCACAGGTTGTGCGTTTGAATCAATCAATTTAGAAATCCGACCTTTGGTTGTTGATTGAAATTGATTGATCCTTGAACATTGGTCTTTGGTATCGTTCAAGTGATTTCTCTTGTATTCAATTAGACTCGCAGGTATTAATTTTCTTGATTAAGAATTGAATCGAAAAAGAGAGATATAACTCCTTGATATAATTTATTAAAATTGAGACTATTTGATTCTCTTGAATGTATATTAGAGTTAGTCCATACAAATTGCTAATCGAAATATTGGGTGTGGTTGTTGTAAACCTGATAAGGTCTCTTGCCTGCTTTTTCAATTGGTATCAGAGAAGGCAAACATGTTTAAAGACCTTATAAGTCTGTGTTTGTAGCGATCTAATTGTATGGCCAGTAAAGTCTCTAAAAACGCTTCATCAGGATTAAAAACCAATCGTATAAGAAGTTCTGATAAACTGGTTATTCTATAGAAAAAGTTGGATGAACAAATCCGGATCAACTCTGATCTTGTTGATGAAATTGCAATACTTACGGATTTGAAATCTATCAAAATGCCTTTGATGGATCTGAATAACTCTAGTTGCTCTTATATGAAGAACAGTCATAAGTCAGATAAAAAACAACGTCCAGATGTTGTAAAAACTGATATGACTCAGAACCGCTCAGTCGAGCTTATTGATGTTGGCCCATGTTTGTTTTGTGATTCCTCCAATCACTTTCAACATACTTGTATGTCCTTCCAAAAGAATCTGAAAGTTTCAAGTAATCTTCATAAGAAAACTGAACAACTGGTTGCTTCTCTAAAAGGATGTACAAAACTAACAAGAAATCCTAAACAGGAAAGTACTGATAGTATGGGAGCGTTTGCTTTAAAATCAACATCACCCTTTCAATGGTTTCTTGACAGTGGATGTAGCAGACATATGACAGGTGATCTCACATGGTTTATTTCCTCAAACGGCTATGAAGGAGGTCCCGTGACATTTGGAGATGGAAGTTGTTGCTACATAAGCAAGAAGGGGACGATCAAACTTCCCGGCGTTCCTGAAATTCATGATGTAGTATACGTAAAAGGTATGACTGCAAATATTCTTTCTATTAGTCAAATTTGTGACAAAGGCCATAGAGTTGTCTTCAATGCAAATGGATGTGACATCGTAGACATAACTGGGACAGTAATTTTTCAGGGACTCGTGGTAAAAACAACTGTTATCTTCTAGATACTCAGTTCAGCGACTGTTGCAATTTGACTAAGGTGGAATCTACACATATTTGGCATGAGTGTTTTGGTCACATCAACTATCATCTTCTAACTAACATCATTAACAAAGAACTTGTTAGAGGCGTTCCCAAAATCAATGCAAAGATTGAAGGTGTATGTGGTGTCTGTAAACACGGTAAACAAACGAAAGTTCACCATAAATCATCTCGAGATATTCTCACTAGAGCTCCACTTGATTTAATTCATTTGGATGAAGAAAACTCAACAACCCACGGTTGCTGGTAAGAAGTATTCTATGGTTATGGTAGATGATTACACCAGGTTTACTTGAGTTGCATTCCTATCTCATAAGAATAAAACCCTTGATGAATTCAAGATTATTATTAAGAGAATCCAGAACGAACTAGGTCGCAAACTAAAGAAAATTAGAAGCGACCGTGGAACTTAATTCAAGGACACTAAGGTGTTTGAATTTTGTGACGAACTGGGAATCATTCAACAATATTCTCCACCCATTACTCCTCAAGCTAATGGAGTTGCAGAAAGAAAAAACAGAAACATTTAGGAAATGTCCAGGGTAATGCTCCATAACAAAAACTTACCTTTAAGGTTTTGGGGAGAAGTTGTCTTCATAACATGCTATTTGATCAACCATGTCTACATACGATCTAAAACCCTAAACACTCCTTATGTGTTGTCGTACGGTATAAAAACCAACTTGCACTATCTCAGAGTGTTCGGAAGTAAGTGCTACATTCTAAAAGATCGAGAACATAGAGAAATTTGATACCAAAAGTGATGAAGGTATCTTCCTTGGCTATGCTTCTGATAGTCGTGGTTTTCGAATGTTTAATCTCAGAACCCAGGTGTTGATGGTGGTTTTTAGATTAGGGTTAAAATCATAAAACCTAGCATCTGATGTGACGTCACTCTGTAAGGAAACAAAGCCATGAGTGTTAACCTCTCTATTGGAATATTTATTGAGCCGTTCAATATATTTACATGAAAGTTATCCAGACTGGCGCATGTAGCAACCATCCCAGATGTTCCGTGAATTTCGGCGCATTGCCCATATTCACTTAATATAAGTTTCTTTGAATACTTTTTATGCTTATTTCCCTGGCTGAACCCTTAAGGTTGGTATGGCATGAAAATTTGTGTTCACTCGCAGCAGAGTAGCACGAATTTCCAAATATCAAGGATAAGGTCTTTGCATAAGGTATTCAATCAGAAAGCATGCTGCTCTTTGCTCTCTGGAAATGAGCTTAAAAGAACTTTGTGTCAACACATAGAATTCAATCGATTACCCTGGATAACTTACAAAAGTTAGGGTTTTGCACCTTGCGCAGTATATCAGACCTTGGTTGTCGAAATTTAAGCCTAGGAAAACTAGGTAATTAATCCACCATGGGTTAGTAGACGCAAAATCTTACCCAGAATTAGAAAACAGGGAGCCGCAGGATAGGAGCAACAGAAAGGGAGGCGTGGCCATGCCTTAGGCCAACCGACGCCATTTGCCATTGGCCACGCCCAATCCTAAACCGACCCTATTTCCCTCGACCAATCAGGTCGCCTTAAACTTGCCACGCGCACATAAGTAGCGACTGGGCCCATACTTGCTGGCCCCTTTCTCCATCGACCAATCAGGTCGTTCTAAAGCCGCCACACTCACACCAGAAGTGTCGCCACGCCCATTCTTGGATGGCCCCTCTCCTTCCTACCGACCAATTAGGACACTTTGAATGCGCCGCGAGCACTAGATGTGCGGTCGCGCCTCATGTTTGGCCGGCCCCTTTTCTTGACAAATCAAGTCGCTCGAAACTCGCCACCATACATTAAAGGCCAAACGCACCCTGCCGCGCCACCATACTAACTGACAAGAAAAACGCGCCCTGCCACAACAACATATTAATCGGCATGCCACTCTGCCGCTGTAACATGCCACAAGCCACTTTAGCCTTGGCCATGCCGCCAATCCCTAACATTGGCCACGGAGTCAAGTTCTAGCTTTGTCCATGCCACAATGCCACCATACCGCAGCCACGCAACACGCACTAATTAGGGTTTCGACATTCCAAACCCTAATTTGGCAATATTGTTACGCCAACCAAGCAAAATAACGTTTCCCAGAGCGTTGGGATCAATGTGGTAATAGGGCCAATGTTGTCAGAGACATATTACACCAATATGCCAAAGTAGCTTCCACGGCTACGCCACTAGCATGCCACTATGCCATAGCTACGCCAGGCGCCACTATGCTAACGGCGCCACTTTGATACACAATAAAGATATGGCCATAATCAACGGCTAATGTTCCTCATGAGATGCAATCTCATCCATCCAAGTTCGCCACTGAACTGACGGACTTGCGACAAGTCCCAGGAAACCAACTAGGGGCCATGGCTACGCCAGGCGCCATTTACACCACCGTGCCACTGTCATGCACGTGATATGCCATTCATGCTGCAATGCCACTGGCGTACACCAAAAACACCACTGTGACATTACCAGGCGCCAACAGAAGGTAGCCATAATCAACAACTATCATTCTTCATGAGATGCAATCTCGGCCATTCAAGTTCGCCACCAAACTGACGGAATTGTGGCAAGTTTTAGGCGGCCGACCAAGGAAAGCCTAATAGCATCACATGCTATTTTCCTATGACAAGTATCTTGACTTTGACTTGCCACACATAGCAACCTGCTACACGTTTTTCATGAAAACACTCGAGACATCAAACATGTGATAAACTGGGGATACTCATCAGGGTATTGGTCTGGCAGTTTACAGCGTGCGGCGTGCAATACGCCATTTATAAGAAAGTGTCATGAAGTGGGACAATTAGTGGTGATGAAAGTAACGTTGTGAACTAATTCGCTTCCTTCATCATGAAAGCATAATGCCTGACGGTTACACATTACTCTATTCTTCCACTACTCATTCATTTCCATTTCATAAGAGATCATGGTACGTTTCAATATGACTTGTATAAATAGGTTTCACCTATTTACCACAAAACAACAAGTTTTTGTCGGCAACAACATAGTATCCAGAAATCACCAAATAACTGATACCTTTCATTCCAGTTCCACTTTATGATACAAGTCATAAACAACCACACCATCAGAATCAACTATTCTAGTCTCAACACTGTCTTCGCTTCCCTCCCTAAGACCAACCCTTCTCCTTCATTTTGTAACCGAAGCAGGCCTGGAACGACCATTTCTTGTTTTAGGCAAATATTATATAGATTGATCTCTCGAATCAAAAGTACTCCCGTGCAGTGCATCATTTAGGGTTTAGATTTGTTTCTCATCCACACACCCGAAATTACCAAAATCAGCAGAAACGGTTTCACCCACAAACAATTAGCGACCACAGTGGGAGATTAAATATCTCCGTTGCAACTCCAATTTCCAGAAGATGGTCGGTCTTAGAACTGAGTCCATGATCCCAAATTCCACTCATACTCTTGCAAATGGCGATGTCTCTTTCCCAAACACATCACCTAATGGCGCAGCCAATGAAGAAATTACAAGATTGGACGAATTGGCACGGGTTCAGGAGGTTCACACAAGAACATAGACCTGATAAAGGTGACGATAAACAGCATAGTCAACTTTCTTGTCAGAATTACGTCGGATTTGAGTGTCTCACTCATCCCGGAAATTCCAACACTGGGGACTGACGCCCCGAATGATCGTTCTCAGGTCAACAGCTTCACCACCAATCAAAAACCAGTGAACCAGGAAGCAGCCGCGTTGGTGGAAAGTTTATGTGAACTTCTGCACCTTTCAAAGGACCAATGAGCAGAGACATTTACTGTGATTAATCAAATAGCCCTAGACGCGTGTTTGATTCATTTACGCTCGGAGACTTCAAGAATATCAGAGATGTCCGTCAACAATGTTACATTTACTGAAGACGACATGATGGCAGAAGAAGGACATAAACGGGCCCTACACGTCACTGCTCGCATCAAGGATTCGGAGTTCAAAAGGGCCCTCATCGACACGGGAGCATCCTCCAATGTTATTACACTCAGAACGCTCAGGACAGCCAAGGTGCGGCCAAGCAAAATTATACGGTAGCCTACCATGATGACAGATTTCGAAGGCAACCAAACTAGTACGTATGGATACATGAACCTGAATCTTTCAGTGGGACCAATCCAGTCGAAGGTAAAGTTCGAAGTAATCGAGAAGGAGCCAGACTACCACATGATACAGGGAAGACCGTGGCTCCACGATAACAGGATCATTCCTTCAACATATCACCAGTGCCTAAAGACCATGTTGCATGAAGAAGTTATTCGCATTCCCGTGTCATTATCTCCTTATACACCAATCTGTGGTATGGATATGTTCGAACCGAAGGAGAATTCGCGGGGATCGTCAGGAAAATTCCACTGCACTCCACTCCCAACATGGATGTCAATCGAAGAAGAGGATAGGCTCACATCGTTGCACAAAGAGACCCGATCTCGCACCATCTCTCCAAAATAAAAGCACGCAAATTTCTCCTCATTAAACGAAAGTATGGCTCATACTCATACCAAGCGGGAGCGGGATTTTATTGCAAGTCGTGACGAAAAAGGGAAAACCGTATATCGGCGCCACTATTAGCAATTAGCAGGGGAGACTACCACCCAGTCTCTCCGCCCAATGGAATGCAATCACAGCAGCGAGTTATAAGAGGAGGTGCCGGATGCCCCACGACAACTATAGGATGGAACCAACTCCACCACAAATGAACTCGAAGTTGTCAACATCAGAAACAAGGAATTTCCACGGACTATCTCCATCAGCTCAACTCTATGTGCCGAAGAACGTGCAAAACTTGTGGACCTTCTTAAGGAATATCAAGAAGTATTCGCGTGGACATACGAGGAAATGCCTGGCTTGGATGAGAAACTGGTTACTCATTATCTATATATAATACCCGAATCCAAACCGGTCCAGCAATCTCCGACACATTTCAGACACGATGTGGAAGAACAGATCAAGGTGGAAATTCAAAATTTACTAGCCGCTGGTTTTATCAAACCCATTCACCATCCCAGTTGGTTGGCCAATGTGGTTCCAGTAAAGAAGAAGAGCGGCCAAATCAGGTGTTGTGTTGACTTTAGGGGTCTTAAAAATACTGCCCCAAGGATGATTTTCCTCTTCCTAACATTGATATGATGGTAGACGTCACCAGTGGACACGGTATGTTCTCTTTCATGGACGGGTACAACGGCTACAATCAAATAAAGATGTATGAGAACGACGCAAGTAAGACAGCTTTTCGAACTCCTCTCGGAAACTTTTATTATACCGTGATGCCTTAAGGTTTGAAAAATGCTGGTGCCACCTACCAACGCGCCATGACCATAATTTTCCATGATATGATGGATAAGCAAGTTGAAGACTACATGGATGACATAGTGGTCAAGTCAAAAACCCGGGCGGCCCATACAGAGGTTCGCGACAGGTGTAGTGAATACAAACTGAAGATGAATCCTTTGAAGTGTGCCTTTGGCGTCTCTTCAGGATAATTTTTAGGTTTCCAAGTGACCGCCGAAGGAATCAAAGTCGACCCAGCTAAAACCCTATCCATCCTCACGATGTCACCTCCACAAACTGTGAAAGAACTCCAGAGCTTCATGGGTAAGGTAAACTACATCCGGAGTTTTATACCGGGTTTAGCTCAGCTTATTGCTTCATTCACCCCCTTTCTGAAGAAGGGGGCAAGTTTTGTTTAGAAGAAGCTACAATAAGAGGATTTTCGGAAGATTCAACATATACTGTCATCCCCAGCCGTCATGAAATCTCCTGTACAAGGAAAACCATTGTGTCTCTACACTGCTTTTAGTGATGCTGCTGTCGGGGTTCTTCTCGCCCAAGAAGATGATGAAGGAATTGAGCACCCTATGTACTACTTTAGTCGAACTTTGAGGGATGCTGAGCTCAGTGATGCGTGTCGTAGGTGCAATCAAATTAATTCAAAATTTCCACTCAATTAAAAATAATATAATGGAAGTCAAGTTCGTTTCCACGAGGAGCAAGAGATCTTAGTTGTAAAAGTTGTCACGAAAGGGGGGTGTAAAAATAAAAATAAACAAAGCAATTAAAATCGAAAGTTGAAAGATGAAAGCAATAAGAGAGAGAAGATCAAGGAATCCTTCTTCGTTACGAAACAATGAATCAAGTTATGTTCTATTCTACTTGTTATTAGTCACAAATTATCACCAACCGTAGGTAAAGAAGCTAGCTCAGTGCTAAACCCCTAAATCCCTTGTATCACCGGACACGGAAGTTCTCGACTACCGGATTCTAATCACCAAGCCACCTAGAATTAGCTCAACCTAGATGTAACTTGGCTCATGCATTAGGTTTTGTGAATTTCTTAGGTTGATATTAGTAGTTAGACTCTTAGCTCAAGGTCTACTTGCTAACGTTGTTTCTACACACAATTGCTCCACGGAATCCCTCCGCAAGGTCTCGTGTTTGCTACTTATGTAAAGAGTCAAGAAACGATTACTTATCTCCTAACTTTCACTAGCTTTATATCAAATTAACAAATTAATTTAGCGTGCACTCCAAACAATCTATCAATCAATCATGAATGTCTTTAAGATCACTCCTATTAGTAAAAACAAACGATAATTATGTGAAAAACTTCAAGATAGAATTTGAAAACAAAAACTTAAATCATATATTAAGAACTAGGAATTCATCCTCAATCAAAAAAGAAATTTAGCTACTCATGTTTTTGAAATTCACACAAATAATAATTATTAAAAGAAGAATTTTCAAATTCACACAAGTAATTAAAAGAAAAATCTTAGAAAAGCAAGCAAAAACACAAGTGATGTGTGTGTAGAGAGGTGTAGAGGTGTAGAAAGATGTGTAAAACTTCTCTATTTATAAAGCTTCAATATTCTCCAACTCTTCCAAGGATTAGAATCCTTTTCCTTTTGCAATTCAATTTCCAAATCCAAGCTTTTCTCTTCTCTTCCACCTTCTCTTTCCAAGTTTGAGTCCAATTCTCCATCCAATTCCTAGCCCAAGTCTTCACACCCATGAGAGAAATCCATAGAAAATTAAGAATTTTGGCTCGTGGAAAACCGGGATTGTGGCGGAATTTGGTCGGAAACGTCGCCGCCGTGACCACTGAAAATTTCTCCGTCGAGAGAATATTCGACGAATATTCCGTCCGGTCCTCTCGTTAGGACTAACGGTCAAACTAGTCAACCGTCAGTCAACGAGTTAGTCAAAGGTCAAGGAGAAGGAGTGAGTCGGACTCGAGTTAGCTTCTAACTCAGCTAAGCCGGGCTTACTGGTGATCGGCCGAGTCACCGCTACTCGACTGACTTAATCTAATTCACTCACCGGAATCGGTCCACCGAACTCGGTTGGGATCGGTCATCGGGATCGTCCGGATCGGTCCCGAGTCAACTCGCCGAAAGGACGATTTGGCCCGTTTCGGATTTGTTATCAGGATTTCCCTACCAATTTCAGCCTCTCTTACGCCCCCGTAACAAACCTAACACATACATCTATTCACTTCTTCATTCACACTTGCTGTAGTTCTATGATTGCATCCATCTCCCCAAGTTCTTCTCTCGTGACATCAATCCACTACATCCTCTTCTTTCCCACGAGTTCAATCGAATGCTAATAGCATCGAGAACAAGCCATAATCCATTCCTCCATACCCGCAATTGAACCTTCTCAGCTTCCACCCATTCTTCTACTCGCCTAATTTCTCAACTCGATTTTGTAACAACGGCCCGTTCTTCAGATCAAACCCAACTGTTCCCATTAAATCACCACTGCCGCAACTCGGCTCAATCAACCACGGTTCAAAACCCATCTCTGAATCTCGAGCTTCACAGCAGCAACTTCACTTTGTCTCAGCTTTCAATTCATCAGCTCAAATCCATTTCCATATCTCTTAATTCTGATTACAGGGCAACACCCATCTCAAACTCTCTGAGACAACCCATTTTCAATCTTCAAACAGCGGCCACCAATTTCTTCATTAATTCCTCCAGTTCTCGATCCATCACTCCCCATTAGAATCACGAGACCCATCTCAATTGAACGGCAGCAGATCGGAACCCTAATTTCTTTAGCAGCGACACCTATTTTCACCGAGCTTTAAGAACACCATTAATGGCAAAGTAAACTCGGTTCTCTCTGTGTCTTCAAATCGCCACCATACCCATCTCACAGCACCACCAGAACCCATTCACTCCCTGATTTCTTCTCTGAGCTTCAATACCATACCCGATTAACACCAACGACCCTAATCGATTCATCCCCTCGTGTACTCCTTCTTCCACTCAATCCTTGCTCAATTACAGCTTTCCACCACCATCTGTATCTTCCACGAGATCGAGCCTCATCGTCGATTTCTTAATCTCTCTTGCCGTTAATCTCAATCTCTGAGCTTCATCACACTCGATCGAGCAATTTCGATCTATTCCCTCTTCACGTATCAACCTTGATTTTAGTAGCAGCAGATATTTGTTTAACTTTTGGTTTCTCGATTCGACGGAATCCTCTCGAGCTTCAATGGATTCCAATACCGTCTGTCTCTATTTCGGGAGAATGATGATTGAAGAAATAAAAATGAAAGAGAAAACATTTCTCTCTGAATTCTAGGGTTATAAGTTGGCGGTTATTGGCGGTCGGTGGATTTTGATAAGGGATAACCAAATTGGTAGCCCCTTAACCACAACTTCAGGCTGTCTTTAGTGCTCTTGCAAAGAGTTGCCCCTTAACCATGACTTGGCTCCAAATATTGTTCGCCCGTAAAATGACCTTTTTGCCCTTTTGACTTAAATTGGGTGATTTCTTCTTCTTTTCCTCAGTGCGACTCCATAGTAGCTATAAAACTCAAAACAAGCGTAAAATACATAATTTACACGAAAAATAGCAAAGAAAGCATAAACTACTAGATAGTAAATTAGGTGTATTCTACACCTATCAAATTCCCCACACTTAGACTTTGCTGAGTCCTCGAGCAAATCAAACTAAAACTCACAACTTCAAAGGGTTCAAGCGTCACAAGCATCCAAAGAGTTATGAGGACATAGAGTTTCTGCATGCTAGTAATAAGAAGTTAGAAATACTAAAGAACATATTCTCATTCTTAAATGTTGAGTGAGAAATAACCACACCATAATGAGAGAATGCGTGTTTGAGAAACGATCAATAAGCATTTCGCCTCGACTTACGCCTCACCAAAAAGGATTTTATGATAATTGCACTCAAAAAGACAGCTTTTTATGGTTCTCACATGTGTGCGGGTAGGAATGAAGAGAATTCTATGACACGTTGAATGGTGGGAAGGATAACTTAGAAATTTTTAAAAACCCACATCTTTTAATATTTTGAAAAACCATTTTTGACGATCTCTAAGAAAGGAAATCAACCATTAATATCGAGGATGAGATTACTTACTCACCTTCACATCCGATCGCTAATTATGATAACACCACTCTCACGGCATCCAATAGAAACGTCTTCGCTCCTCGTCTTTCTTCTTGGTCTTCGTCTTCGGTTTCAACTATTGATAATAAACCCTTGAATTTCATAAATCCTTGACAATTTTTAACTCTTTTACCTTAAAAATCCTTGTCGCTTGAAACTACCTTATATATTTTTCCTTCCCCACGGCTAATAAAAATAAGAACAAATATTTCTCTTGTGTTTTTCTTTCCTTTTCTTTCTTTTTTTTTTTTTTTTGTTTTTTTTTTTTTTAAATTTTTTTTTTTTTTTTTTTTTTGAAACAAGAGAAATTAAATACAAAAATAAACCATGGCCGTGGGAGAAGTATTTTACCACTTGATTCTTCACAACTTGTATCGTCTTGAAATCATAAACTTCAAAAAAATTCTCACCTTTTGATTTTCTTCGCTTTCATGAATAAGTCTTCATACTTGGATATAAAATTACCTCATTGTAGTGTAAGTCTTCAACATATATGTAACATCTGCTCTTTGTATGTTGCTTTACTTGTATTTGAAATTTGCTCTTTTCTCGTTTTTTGTTGCTTATAAACCTTAAACTTTTCCAACTTTCCTTGTAGATTTTGATGTCGCTCCTTGTTGATGATGAATGTGTTTCTATGGATCCGTTGTTGTCGAGAGAGAAAATGGTGCTAACTGCAAATCGAACTACAAGAAGGAAGCTTTCATCTATGGACGTCACCCTCATGATTGACAAAATTAGCACTCAAGAGATCAAAGAGTAGTGCTTTTAGTGGTGGGAGATTGGGTAGCTCACCATTCTACCCGGAATTAACTTACGGTGACACACACTCAAAAGAAAGCTCTTTAGTAGATGGAAAATTTCTGGTCGGTGCCTCTCATGATATGAATACGGGTAGTCTCCACTAATGATTGATCGGCAACTCTAATAACGCACTTCTCCTCTACCAAATTAAAATCACCGGCATGATTAAATCCATTATTTAACACTCTAACAAACAAGAAATCCGAATGTAATTCTCTAACATTTCCAAGTTCAATTATGTCGGTCAAAATCTCTATGTAAACATACCTAGAGTATGCTAGTGACTCTAAAATCTTTAAAAGTTGGAATTTTTATGTAAAACTTTTTTTTTTTTTTTTTAAAAATTTTTTCATTTTTTTTTGTAATTTTTGTTTTAAAAACATGCTTAACCACTCCCCCACACTTAAACCTTACATTGTCCTCAATGTAATTGAATCCTCCTAGTAAAGTCAAGGTGGGAGATTTTAACATGATAAGAAACAAGAAAAAGAAATAACAAAAAGCAAAAAGATAAGAAATACAAAACCTATGGGTTGCCTCCCATTAAGCGCTTGTTTTAAAGTCGACGGCCCGACTTAGCTCTTGCAAGATTCATTAGCCCGGATCAATTTCTTTTACGGGAAAACATGATTTCACATCACTAGGGCATCGCGTTGTCTCAAAGATATTGAAGTGGATGAGTGTACCATCAAACTCCATAGTCAAGGTGCCATTTTGGACATCAATCTTTGTTCCGGCGGTGCTCAAAAATGGTCTACCCAAAAGCAAAGGTGTAGACTTGGAAGAATTCTCATCATTCATGTCTAAGACATAGAAATCGGCCGGAAATACAAGCTTATTAACCTGCACCAAAACATTCTCAACAATCCCTTTCGGGTAAACATTAGATCGGTTAGCAAGTTCAAGAACTACCCCCCGTCTCTTTAAGAGGACCAAGATTCAAAGAATCATAAATAGAGGAAGGCATAACATTAACCGACGCTCCCAAATCTAGCAAAGCTCGAGTAAACCTTGTTTTACCAATTGTGCAAGGTATATTGAAACTACCGGGGTCCTTTAATTTTGGTGGGAGTTTCTTGAGAATAAACGCCGGCATTCTCCCCCACACTCATGACTTCATTCCCTTTCAACCTTTTCTTCTTCATGCACATCTCCTTTAAGAACTTTGCACAACGAGGAATTTGTGAAGAGCTTCTATGAGTGGAATATTGACTTGTACTTTCTTAAAGATTTCCCAAATATCCATGTATTCCAAGTCTCTCTTTGATTTAGCAAATCGGCTAGGGGAACGGAGGTGGAGTTGTGAAAGTAGGAACCGTCTCCTCGGGTTGATTGGTTGGCGATGTTTTCTCCTTTGGTGCGGTTTCAATTTCCTCTTTCTCATCATACACCTTATCTTGTTGATTTGGTTGCTCCACATGTGTCCCACTCCTCAAAGTAATCGCATTAACGCTCTCTCTTGGATTAACAATTGGTTGTGAAGGAAGTTTTGTGGACGCTTGCGCTTTCAATAAGTTTACATCGGTCACTAATTGCCCCACTTGAATTCGTAAATCCTTGATTGCCGAATCGGTCTTTTGTTGATTTTGTTGAAACATTGACGTAATACTTTGCATCATGACATTAAGCTTATCATCAATTGAAGATACTTGTTCCTTTACTTGAGGTTGGAATTGTTGTTGAGAACCACCTTGTTGTTGAGGTTGGAATCGTGATTGTTGGAAACCACCTTGTTGCTCATATGGATTAGGAGCGCGCTTGCTTATTTGCATAGCTAAAGTTAGGATGATCCTTCCACCCTGGATTGTAAGTATTCGAGTATGGATCGTACCTTGGCCTTTGATTCGGATATAAAGCATTCACTTGTTCGGTCTCATTATCCGGAATAATTACCGCGGCAATCCGTTGCATCATAATCTCCATGTTACTCATCCTTTGATCAAGATGTGATGATGAATCACTAACTTCATGCACTCGCCTAACCATTGGTTCATCCCTTGTGTAGAATTGTTGCGAGTTTGCCGCCATACTTTCAATTAATTCGGTAGCTTGGGCCACCGTCTTGTTCATTAGTGCACCACCACCCGCGGCGTCAAGAAGAGACCTATCACTTGAGTGGAGAGCTTCATAGAAGTATTGAAGTATCATAGCATCACTAAATTGATGGTGTGGACAGCTTCCCACCAACCTCTTGTAACGCTCCCAACATTCATACAATGATTCTCCCACTTGTTGTTTCAATCCACAAATCTCCTTGCGAATTTGAGTAGCTTTGGATGCGGAAAATATCTCTCGAGAAAAGTTTCTTCATCCCATTCCATGTTGTGATACTTCCGGAAGGCAAATAATATAACCATTCCTTAGCATTACCCGCCAAAGAAAACGGGAAAGCTTTCAACATTGCTCCATCCGCATTAGTCTCCGGTGGAAGCATAGCCATAACTATGGTGTAAAAATCCATAAGATGTTTGTTTGGGTCCTCATTCACCATGCCATGGAACTTTGGTAACTCTCTAATCAACCCCGACTTGATTTGAAGGTTGAATTAGTTTGGATACACCATTGTTGGGTATCAAGCCTGTGAGAAGCTAGGTCCTTGAGTGTACGATCGGCCATTGTTTCTTCCTCGTTGTCCGAATCACTTGATGAAGAAAGAGGAAGTGGAGTGTTAATCGCTCGAATGAAATCCTTTAATTGAGTGCCGGATCGAAGACGTATTGGACTCGGTCTACCCCCTTTAAGCATTCACCAAAGGTATAACACCTGAAACAAGTTCCTCACAAACTAAGTTAGATACGGTAAAGAATCTAACAAAGCAAGAATAAAGCAAAAGAAAAATAAAAACAACTAAAAATCGCCCGTTGCTCCCTAAGGCGCGCCAAAATTTGATGCGTGTCGTAGGTGCAATCAAATTAATTCAAAATTTCCACTCAATTAAAAATAATATAATGGAAGTCAAGTTCGTTCCCACGAGGAGCAAGAGATCTTAGTTGTAAAAGTTGTCACGAAAGGGGGTGTAAAAATAAAAATAAACAAAGCAATTAAAATCGAAAGTTGAAAGATGAAAGCAATAAGAGAGAAGATCAAGGAATCCCTCTTCGTTACGAAACAATGAATCAAGTTATGTTCTATTCTACTTGTTATTAGTCACAAATTATCACCAACCGTAGGTAAAGCACTAGCTCGGTGCTAAACCCCTAAATCCCTTGTATCACCTGGGACACGGAAGTTCTCGACTACCAGGATTCTAATCACCAAGCCACTAGAATTAGCTCAACCTAGATGTAACTTGGCTCATGCATTAGGTTTTGTGAATTTCTTAGGTTGATATTAGTAGTTAGACTCTTAGCTCAAGGTCTACTTGCTAACGTTGTTTCTACACACAATTGCTCCACGGAATCCCTCCCATGAGGTCTCGTGTTTGCTACTTATGTAAAGAGTCAAGAAACGATTACTTATCTCCTAACTTTCACTAGCTTTAGATCAAATTAACAAATTAATTTAGCGTGCACTCCAAACAATCTATCAATCAATCATGAATGTCTTTAAGATCACTCCTATTAGTAAAAACAAACGATAATTATGTGAAAAACTTCAAGATAGAATTTGAAAACAAAAACTTAAATCATATATTAAGAACTAGGAATTCATCCTCAATCAAAAAGAAATTTAGCTACTCATGTTTTTGAAATTCACACAAATAATAATTATTAAAAGAAGAATTTTCAAATTCACACAAGTAATTAAAAAGAAAAATCTTAGAAAAGCAAGCAAAAACACAAGTGATGTGTGTGTAGAGAGGTGTAGAGGTGTAGAGAAAGATGTGTAAAACTTCTCTATTTATAGGCTTCAATATTCTCCAACTCTTCCAAGGATTAGAATCCTTTTCCTTTTGCAATTCAATTTCCAAATCCAAGCTTTTCTCTTCTCTTCCACCTTCTCTTTCCAAGTTTGAGTCCAATTCTCCATCCAATTCCTAGCCCAAGTCTTCACACCCATGAGAGAAATCCATAGAAAATTACGAATTTTGGCTCATGGGAAAAGCGGGATTGTGGCGGAATTTGGTCGGAAAACGTCGCCGCCGGCCACTGAAAATTTCTCCGTCGAGAGAATATTCGACGGAATATTCCGTCGGTCCTCGTTAGGACTAACGGTCAAACTAGTCAACCGTCGGTCAACAGTTAGTCAAAGGTCAAGGAGAAGGAGTGAGTCAGACTCGAGTTAGCTTCTAACTCAGCTAACTGGGCTTACTCAGCTGAGTCAGAACTGAGTCAGCTGCTTACTCGGCTGACTTAATCTAATTCAGCTCACCGGAATCGGTCACTGAACTCGGTTGGGATCGGTCATCGGGATCGTCCGGATCGGTCCGAGTCAACTCGCCAGAAGGACGATTTGGCCGAGTTTCGTTCGTTTATCGTGATTTCCGGTAATTTCGAGCCCTCTCTGCCTTCCGTAACAAACCTAACACATACATCTATTCACTTCTTCATTCACACTTGCTGTAGTTCTATGATTGCATCCATCTCCCCAAGTTCTTCTCTGTGACATCAATCCACTACATCCTCTTCTTTCCCTGAGTTCAATCGAATGCTAATAGCATCAGCAACAAGCCATAATCCATTCCTCCATACTGCCAATTGAACCTTCTCGGGCTTCCACCCATTTCTACTCTGCCTAATTTCTCAACTCGATTTTGTAACAACGGCGGTATACGTATCAAACCCAACTTCGTTCCCATTAAATCACCACCTGCAACTCAGCTCAATCAACCACAGTTCAAAAACCCATCTCTGAATCTCGAGCTTCACAGCAGCAACTTCACTTTGTCTCAGCTTTCAATTCATCAGCTCAAATCCATTTCCATATCTCTTAATTCTGATTACAGGGCAACACCCATCTCAAACTCTCTGAGACAACCCATTTTCAATCTTCAAACAAATGGCCACCAATTTCTTCATTAATTCCTCCAGGTTCTCGATCCATCACTCCCCATTAGAATCACGAGACCCATCTCAATTCGAACGACAACAGATCGGAACCCTAATTTCTTTAGCAAATACACCTATTTTCACCGAGCTTTAAGAACACCATTAATGGCAAAGTAAACTCGGTTCTCTCTGTGTCTTCAAATCGCCACCATACCCATCTCACAGCACCACCAGAACCCATTCACTCCCTGATTTCTTCTCTGAGCTTCAATACCATACCCGATTAACACCAACTGACCCTAATCGATTCAATCCCCTGTGTACTCCTTCTTCCACTCAATCCCTTGCTCAATTACAGCTGCCACCACCATCTTGTATCTTCCATGAGATCGAGCCTCATCGTCGATTTCTTAATCTCTCTTGCCATTAATCTCAATCTCTGAGCTTCATCACGGTCCGATCGAGCAATTTCGATCTATTCCCTCTTCACGTATCAACCTTCGATTTTAGTAGCGAGTGAGAGACGCCGTTTAACTTTTGGTTTCTCGATTCGACGGAATCCTCTCGAGCTTCAATGGATTCCAATACCAGTCTGTCTCTATTTCAGGAGAATGATGATTGAAGAAATAAAAATGAAAGAGAAAAACATTTCTCCAATTCTAGGGTTATAAGTTGGGCGGTTATTGGCGGTCGGTGGATTTTGATAAGGGATAACCAAATTGGTAGCCCCTTAACCACAACTTCACTGTCTTTAGTGCTCTTGCAAAAAGAGTTGCCCCTTAACCATGACTTGGCTCCAAATATTGTTCGCCCGTAAAATGACCTTTTTGCCCTTTTGACTTAAATTGGGTGATTTCTTCTTCTTTTCCTCCGTGCGACTCCATAGTAGCTATAAAACTCAAAACAAGCGTAAAATACATAATTTACACGAAAAATAGCAAAGAAAGCATAAACTACTAGATAGTAAATTAGGTGTATTCTACACCTATCACTCAGATACACTAAGGCAGAAAAAGCGTGCCAAGATCTAATTCACTCCATTCAGAAGTTTAGCCATTATCTACTCTCAAACAAAGTGGTGCTGATATCCAAGTCCGATCCTGTGAAGTTCATACTTTCAAAACCGGCCCTGCTAGGAAGGCCACCCAAATGGCTCCTCCAAATGTCAGAGTTTGATATAATGCGTGCTTCCCCAAGAGCTATCAAAGGACAAGCGTTCGCAGATTTACTAGCAGCTTTCCCAGGAGAGGGTACTACAACACTGCACGAAGACCTTCCTGGAGAATTTCCGGAAATCGCTTTTGTCAAATAAGAAGCGTGGCTACTATTTTTCGATGGCTCCGCCACCCCTAGCAATAATACCGTAGGAGCGTGCGTGGTTCTAGTATCTCCAACCGGAGAAGTTTTCTCGCATTCCTTCAAGTTAGACTTTCATTGCACCAACAATTCAGCAGAATATGAAGCCTTTCTCATATGGTTATCATTAGCCAAGCAAGATGGAGCCACACTTCTGGAACTAAAGGGGTGATTCTAAATTACTGGTTAACCAGATGAATGGAGTATACGCACTGAAAGAGGTAACTCTGGCCCCGTATAGATCCGAGGAGCAAAAGCTGTTACATTACTTCGCTGACGCGACCATAACACATGTTGGCCATAGCAACAACAGACATGTTGATTGCCTAGCCACATTAGCGTCAAAGCTGCAGTGCAGAGGTTTAGAACAAACCCTAACGGTAACAAAGTTTTTAAAAAGGAAGACCAAAACAGCTGGAAAACTGCTAATACCATTGTGAAATATCTAAATTCTTCGAACCATGTGCTGACTACGAGTGTTGGCATTTTCCATGACACATACCTTAAAATCACCCCCTACAGTGTTGGCATTTTCCAGGTCTTTTTAGATACAAAATCAGCGTAGGTATTTCTATGCTCCCTGATGTCTGTGATTCAGCTATTGGACTAACTTTAATTGATTATGCAGGAAACTGCAAAGAAGCAAGAGGAAACTTATTAGGATGGAGCAATAGGGAGCTTTTAGAACAAGAAGGAGCTGAAGCAGCATTCAATGGGCAATGGAGGTTAGCGGTCATCATATCGAATTCCAAAGTGATTATGAACCTATTCTACAACTTCTTATCGAGATGTATGCTAAGGCCAGAGAAGAAAGATTTCGAAATAGTATTCACTTTGAAGAACAACATTTCAAACTCTTTAATTTCAAAGCTAGTTCTTTCAATCTAGTTAATAGAAGATTTGATAATTTCTTATCTGATGACAACTTAACCAATATGATTCAGGGATTTTCGAATGACCCTGAATACAATTGGGCTCTGTACCATCCCAGCTATACATCTTAAGTATAGTGTTTCTGGGTTTCTTATTTTCTTATAAATAAAAAAGAAGATAATGATAAAGAAAATATGTTACAAGTTATCAAAAACGAAACACAAACAAACTTGATATGTCGACTCCCCCAACCGATCATATAAAATCAGGGGGTTCTTCCCCCAACGAGATCTTGTGGTTCCTCCCCACTTTGCTAATAAAACTTCCACCGCATTACCCTCTCTATAAATGTGGGAATACCTAAACTGAATAGTCGATAAAAATTTCATGCAATTAGTCCAATGAACATCTAGTTTCCAAGGCACTAGAGGATAATCCGATAAGACTTTAATGATATGCATCGAGTCGCATTCGAACCAAATACGAGACAGTCCTTTTGAACGAGGAATCCTAAACGCATAAATGGTACCTCAGAACTCAGCTGAAACTTTGGTAACCATTCCAATCGATTGTGCGAGACTATTACCAACTAGATAACTGTTATTGCAAAACACCACCCCACAACCAGCAAGACCGGTATTTCCAAATGAGCATCCATCTACATTAGTTTTGATCCATTCATAAAGAGGTGGCTGCCAATTCACCTCTATAATCTTCAATCTTCGGAGCTTTAGGAGCTATGCCTTTAACCTTGAAAAATCTAAGAATATAAAGATCTATTCATATGACCTTTCCCAAGCTTACCAGATTCACTAATCAAACCCTTCCGTTTCATAGCTGCTTGCTGAATACTAATTATCTCATGATGGGAACGCAGCTGATTCCTTATATACCTAATCAACCATAAACAATTGATCACTGCTAGAGTTAATTATTGTTTGGGTCGTAGATATTGGTATGTCTTAGGATTTGGGTCCTAATTTTTTCCAGTTTTGAGTTTGGGTCGTTGACCCGTTAGTCAACTGGATTTTTTGGTCAAGCCATCGAGAAATTGAATGTCCGTTAAAGCTAATATTACACGTTTACCATTATACAAACTCTATGTAGTAATTTAAAAATGAAAGGTTGAGAGTAATCTATGTGTGTGGCCGCATAAACTTCTCTTTAGGGTTCTTTCTTTACCACCTTCATCATCAGCCCCACCTTCTTCTCATCATCATCATAAACCGTATCAGCAATGCCTTTAGGAGCAATCCTAGCCAAGTAAGATCAGTAAGACAGTAACCTATACATGATTCCTCCCATAAAAAATTCTTCCCATTTCAGTATATCCCACAGCCACAGTAGTTTAGTCGGTGCCGATGGAATAAATCTTTCTCATCAGTAATGTCAGAGAGAGAGACCAATGTTCTATTGAATTTTCAGATTTAGAATTCTTCACACACCAACCAAACGCACAGAGAAAGTTTATGTAGTCAGTCAATACATTGACTGACTTTACAGACTTGACTTGCAGGAAAAACTAAAGAGTAAAAGAAGGTAAAAACAACAGTCTTATTACAGTTAAAATCTCATACTCTAACACCCCCCCGCAAGCCCAGGGGCAATGCAGGAGCAATGACACTGAGCTTGTCACGCAAAAGGGAAAATCTGACAGTGGAAAGAGGCTTCGTCAGAATATCAGCAATTTGGTGATCTGTTGAAATAAACTTCACTACTAGCTTGCCTGCTGACCACAAGTTCTCTCACAAAATGGAAAGCTATTTCTATGTGCTTCATACGATGATGAAATATTGGATTCTTGGACAAGTAAGTTGCACCTAAGTTGTCACACCACGAACGGGGGAGAAGAAGGAGAAAAATGAAGTTACGCAAAGTAAGGAGCGAAGCCAGAGAACTTCAGAAGTAGCATCAGCAATAGCCCGATACTCAGCCTCTGTGCTAGCACTAGTAGAAAAATGGTCTTAGGTGACAGTTAAAAACTGTCACCAAATTACTTATGTGACAGTTTTGAAAAATATTTGGACTGTCACCAAAGCCCCTGTTACGAAAGGTCTTTAAGAAACTGTTACCGTATCATGACTATTATATAACAGTTTTTTTCATAAAACTGTCGTTGTTGACATTTTATGGTAACAGTTTATAAATAGAACTGTCACTGGAAACTCGATTTCTAGTACTTGGGTGACAGTTTTCCCAAAAACCTGTCATCGTTGACTACTTACCACAACATTTTCTTATTAAAACTGTCATTCAAAACTCAATTTCCTAAACTAAGGTAACAGTTTGTTCATAAACCTGTCATTAGTAACAAGGTACCGTAACGTATTCTAGATAGAACTGCCATCGTAAACTTAGTTTCTTATTCTTAAGTAACAATTTCTTCTTAAACCTGTCACTGTTGGCGAGCAACGGTAACACTTTCTAAATAAAACTGTCATAGAGAACTTAATTTCTTGTACTAGGGTAACAGTTTATTCAAAAAATGTGTAGGGAACTTCGTATCTTGTTATGTAAATACCCAGATGATCATGTGAAAAGATTTTTAGCATTCAGTAACAATTAAAACGCAATTAATTGTAAACGATTCTTAACATTGTCATCAAACTCGATAAACTGTTTAACAGATAGATAGTACGGAACTAGTAAATTGAAATCAATAAGTTAAGCACAGGTGAAAGTATTACATAATTCAAAAGATTTATAAAAGTATTCTTCGTACTAGCCAAAATAAAAAAACAGTGAAATTGGAAACCACTTCCATTTTTCGTTCAGTGCTGATCGAAATCTACTCCTGCCAATTCATGTCACCAATAACGGTAGCACGTGGTTCACCCATTCTCTTCGTACTTCCATGATATCTCCTTCTTCGTACTCAGACTTCCTCTGCAGAAAGAACACGAAATCAACCAGGGCGATATTGCATTTGAAGTATAACAATCATTTCAAGTTATGGCTAAAGGAAGTTTCATAGCATTTGAGAAAAACGTATTTGATATAAAGCCTTCAACAAACACAGGAAAGTTTTAAAATCAACAACTAATTAAGAAGATGAAAATCTGAAGTAGAACAAGAAAACTTCAAAAGTGTACTAACCATTACTGTACTATTCAGTTTTAGCTTCCCTTCTATGATTTCTTTCATGAATCGCATTGCACAAAATCCAGATTCCCAATTGTTTTTATGTTGCGGGATATGCTACATATTCAGGCAACATATATGTGGGTTAATAATGTCAAATTTCGTAATTTATCATCACAATTAGGTTAGTGCACTTACTTGTGGGAAACCAAACACAGTAGAACCACTCGAATGTCTTTTCTCAAGGCATCCTTCCACAACCCTGGATGAAAATAAGTTTAAGTAAATACGAGACACTTAATCAGAATACAAAATTAGTATGAAAAGAAAAATCTAATGGACCTTCACATGATTTTGTCAATATCTTTATCTTGCTGCCCCCCTTGTGAATCCAGCCACCATACTCTTTGAATACTCAAATTTACAACCATTAAGACCCAATGATGGCTGTAATGTACAATACAAAACAACCGAAGTTAATACTTTCTTCCAGTAACCAAGAAAATATCTGGGGCTTCATAAATCATTTTCCGACATCCCCTTCTTCAACAGATGAAAAGAGAGGACATTCTCAAACCAAATATAAGTGTGCTAAATCCTACTATTGAAACATACAACAAACGCCAATACTTACTTCTTCTTCACATAGGGTACAAAAACTAATTCTGCATTTGTTTTGTCCATCTTTGCTATCAAATCACGAGTCAGTTTTGGAGAGCTCGATGCACTTGCAGTTATAGCAGTAGGATCCATAAAGGCAAACTTGTTTTGATTTCTTGCCGAGAGAACTTTTTGATGCAAATACCTGAAAAACAAACCATGTGAAGCTATAAGACTGTATGACAACTAAATTGTTGATTATACTCCGTATCAGGATAACGTCTACCATTACCTGATGTATATAACAACATCGGTAACAGATGCCCGCAGTTCTGTTTTGCAGATACTCTCAATATCTCCCTCTGTAATATATACAAATTCATTGGTTTCCGTCCTGAAAACATTGGCCGCTATTGTAGCATAAACTTCCCCCCCTAATTTTTTCAAATGGCAAGTTGCTTGATGAAAAAATTTCTCAAGGAAATCCGAAGAAGATGCTGTATTTTCACCCTACAGAATAAGTTTCATTAGTCGAAATATAAAATAAGTAGTACTAATAAAACAGTTACAAGAATACAATGCAGCATTAGCCGCATACTTCTTTTTCTACGACTATAAGTCTTTTGGGCCACGCCAAGAATCCCCCAAGAGCATCTTTGACGGTAACTATCTCATCTTCAACAGGTACTGGGACTAATGCTTCAAGATCTTTAGCAGTCAGGACCTGGACACGAAGCTTGTCTTCACCCAACTTAACAGTATGTACCTTTTCACCGGGGGTGCTGTCGAAGACATTTCCAGCTGTCACCTCATCAAAGTCTGTGAATAACTTGCATGGTGTGCCCTATATGATATTAACCAATTAGCTTCTACAAAATAATAATGAAAAAAACAAAACAAAAACAAATACAATACTACAACCCAACCATGGGATATGTCAAAGACTACCTCCCCAAGTCCAGATCTTTGAGCATCTATAGGCGATTCAGAAACCTGATTGTACGATCAACAGACCCATTTATCAACTATTATGGTAATCCAATGAACACAACTATGTATTGGGTGGTGGATATTTATTTACCTTCCTCTGCTTAGAATTGAGCAACATATCACTCCCGGATCTCTTCCTCTTAGGAACATGTGATTTTAGTAACGAATTAGCCATTGTCTGAAAACAGAAATCCTTTGTTCAAAATTCAACTTAGAAATAAATCACTAATGAGATCAATAAAACAATTTGGTCAAACTGTTGAATAGATAAAAACAATTCAGATGTATGTACACCATTTCGTGCATGGAAAAAAAAACAAATGTTATTAAGGCATACCTTCTCAACTTTAGAACTCCTTGTATTAGCGTTTACAGGTTTCTGGAAGATAAATTTAGTAACAGCAAGATTTAAAATTTGCGTAACAAAAGAAAGAAATAGAAAAAAAATCACACAATAATAATTAAAAACGTGGTAACATTTACCTTTCTAATCTTGGGACTTCTTGACGATTCAGACATTGTTGGCTGAGCTAGATGGGGCCCAGATGCTTTCTCAACTTCAGAACTCCTTCTAGTAGCAGTAACAGATTTCTGGAAATGAAATTCAGTTGGATTGGATTAAAATTAGAGTAACAAAAGAAATTAAAAAATCGCCACAAAATAGTAACAAAAAACATGGTAACATTTACCTTTCTAATTTTTGGACTTCTTGACGATTCAGACAAAGTTGGCTGAGCTAGATAGGGGCGAGATGTGACAGATGACTAAAATTTGAAAAGAATATCAATACTCAGTACAAGACTCAAGATAATTTCTAATATATCATCATTCAAGATTTATCCAGCTTTTTTTTTTTTGACACATAAGAAATATCCAGGTTGCCTTCTACAAAGAACATACGAATTTTGAAAAATTAAATTTGTTTCTTACTTGATGACTTTGTTGAGATACTAGAACCTTCTTTTCTAATACATCATTTGCTAGTTTCAAACGCTTATTTTCCTCTAGGACCGCCTCGTACTGTGCCTTGGTGACTCTGAAGTGACTTCTCTGTTTACCGAAAAAAGCAGTTGGTGTGATGTATTTTCCAGCAGCCCTAACTCTTCCTGCATTCTCGGGACCAAAAACCTTGGTTATCGCATCAATATCGCTATCTTCATCAAGTGTCCCATCTTTACGTCTCTTTTCAAACTCATCACCCTTGAGATAGAAAATATTTATAAATTAGGAAGAAAGAAGAAAATTAACGAAACCATACCTTATCTATCTTTTCAATCTCATCCTATACACATAAGAAAGCTTACAATTTCGTCTCCCTTTTGTTTACAAGCCTCATCTTTGTATTCTCCATTAACCTTTCGGGCTTCTTTCCACAGTACACCTCGATCAATTTTATCCGGTGTGTAGTCACCCCTTTCTATCTACTCATTTGAAAATTAGTGAATGAACAACCATAATGATGAAGATGTTTCTAGTTACATATTACAAATAAATAAAAATAAAATAAAATTACGTACTAATATTTCCTTTAGCCCATCGTAACCATTACGGCCTGAATGGTGGTTGTATATATTTTTTGATCTCTTCTCTGATTGCTTTTCATGTAATTCCTTTAGACCACAAACAAACTTGCATTAAAGGCGATAACTGGAAAAAGTTCAGCAAGGAAACAACTAAAAGAAAGAAAATAATGCACACCTGAAAGTCTTCGCTCAATCTGGATTTCACAAATCTATCCCACTGTTGTTGCCTAATTTGTGGATATTCTGCTGGGGGTTTCTCGAGTTTCTCAGGTTCATCCTTGTGCTTCAAAATTTTTTTTGTGAGTCTAGACTTAAAGTTTCTCCACAATTCTCCACATCCGCTCAGCAAAGTGTTTTTCAAATGTGATCCGACTTCAAATCGACTCTTAACACAAGCAGTATAAACACGTTGATCCAAGAAACTTATTAGTATAGACAAAATTGATATTCATTCATACAAATGCATGTCTATAAAATTTGATATGCATTCATACAAATACCTGTATCAATTTCCAAAGTCGTTCCTTCTTTGGAGCAGGTACATATTTCCAATAGTCAACATCTATTGGGATATTCGCCCTTGCAATAAATCCCATATAGCTTTTCAAATTAGCTTGACCCCTTACTACTGGCATGCCGACGTCATTCAAAAGGACCGGCTTCTTCGCCAGTATGTTCTCACTCACAAGAAGTGGTAACCTCGTCGAACTTCGAGGTGTCTTCTTAGCTACAATCGGAATCATTATTATGAAGAACAAGTGTAGTAACACAAACAAAAACAGATAAGAAATCTGGTTTCTCGAAGCTAATAACGTTACGAAATAAGAAATCGGTTTCTCGAAGCTAATCATCCATTGCTTGAAAACAACATAATAATTTTTAGCATGTACAAGTAATTAAATTAATTAACTTCTTGACGTTGTTTCCCAAATACAACAACACTCTTTGTACACAAATGTGACTCGGAAAAATTGATGAACATCGGTTGGAATAAGGTATTTTCTCTGGGTTTAATTAGACCATTTTTATGGAACATGTCAAATCGGTGTTGACCGAACCACTTAGACATATTTGGCATATATGATCCTTTATACGGGTCATCTCATTGCTTGAAAACAACATAATAATTTTTAGCATGTACAAGTAATTAAATATTAATTTTCAGGTAACATTATAATGAATCTTCTTGAACGCTGCAAGGAATTGCAATTATTAACGTCCCAAATACAACATTGCACAACCATATTTACCAACACCATATGTACACAACTGGAAAAATTGATGAACATCAATTGGAATAAGGTATTTTACGGTTTAAGTTAGACCATTTTTATGGAACATGTCAACGGTGTTGACCCGGTGCGTCACTTAGACATATTTGGCATATATGATCCTTTATACGGGTCAAGTCTCTCAAGATTGTGGAAACCACCCTGGCTAGCAAGTGAAGGGCGCATCGAGTACACAAGCCCAATGGAGGCACAAGGCATTGGATAAGCACAAATTATTTATTATTAGAGATAATATATTTATTTAGGTATTTTATTATATTTTAAGTATTTAATTATTTTATTTAGAGTTAATATTTGTTTAGAATACTATTTTAGGAGTAGTATTGTTTTCTTAATTTCCAAGTAATGTAGCCTATAAATAGGCCTTATCGGTTGATTAATAAGAACAAGAGAATTATTAAGCAATTTGCTACCCTTTGGTTTATTGATGCATAGTGGTATTTATAAAATACCATTCCTAATCCTATTTATCCTTGTTCTCCTTCTTACCCCCTTTATTTGGTTTATTTCCTAGTCTATCCTTTATGTTTACTATTTATTGTTGAAACCCTAGTTCTACTAGTTTCAAGTTTGGTTTTGTTTTGAAAAGTGGTGTAAGAACCCTAAATCCTTCCTAAGAGAAGAGCCTCCAACACTTTGTTATTTCCAATTTGTAATTGGGTAGAAATTTCAATTTTTAAGAGATGCATCTATTATCTTCTAGTTTCCAATCTTAGAATTGGGTAGAAATTTGAAGATTATTAGAGAAGAACCTCAAATCTTTGTATCTTCCTTGTTCCAAGGGTAGAAGAAGCATTATTTGAAGGTTGATTATTTTTATTTCATGGTGTTTTGTTATAATTTAACATCCAATTTCAATTATAAGTGTTACTTTACATTAGTTGGTATCAAGAGCTTTGGTTTGATTTTTTGGGGGAAGGTTTGGTAAAGATACTAATATCATCATCAAGTATTTTGGGTTGTGTTTCGTTTTCTTGGTAGTTTTCTTAAATTGGGTAATTCAATCTTATGGTGTTTTATTATGATATCAAAAAGAAGAATGAAAATGGATGGGAAGTAAAAGTAAGTAATGTTCAAGTGATGAGATTATTGAATAAAATGAGATATGAGATGTTTGATGAAATGCATCAATTAGTAGAAGAGAAATTTAAGAAGTTGGAATGTCTTTATGTGGATTCATTTGAACTTCCTAATGACTATGGAGATGAAGTGGAGCTAAAGAGTTCAACTTCAATTGGTGGGTATGAGCATCAAGAAGTTGCCCACAAGATGTTTGATAAATTGTATCCACCAAAGTTTGATAGCTTCTCAAGTTGTGGGGAAGGTGAGATTGGTAATGATGTTGCCCACATGGTATTTGATAAAATGTCTCCACAAAAGTTTGATAGTTTTTCAAATTATGGGGAAGTTGAGATTGATAATGATGTTGCCCACATGGTATTTGATACAATGTCTCCACCAAAATTTGATAGTTTTTCAAGTTTTGAGGAAGGTGAGATTGGTACTGATGTTTACTTTGATCCTACGTCGCCACCCATATTTGATGAAGAACATAATGAAGAAATGGAAGAAGAGTTTATCACCGGTTATCAAATACAAAGATTGGGTGTCATAAACAAATACTCCATGCTTGAACTTGACGACGATGATCGAGGGACAAGGCATGACACATTCCATACCACTTGTACCATGAGAAGAAAGGTAAGCAAGCTTGTTAATGATTCCAATAGTTATGTTTATGCCATATCCAAAAATGTCATCCAAGAGATGAAATTTGAGAGAAAAATTCACCCAACAACAAGCTCTTTATCAAGTATTAGCAAAGAAAATGAAATTTGAGAGAAAAATGATTTTTTGGGGAAGATTTGGTGAAGATATTAATTGTTAGTAGAGACTACTTATTTCATAATCAATTACATTGGGTTGTGTTTAATTTTCTTGATAATTTGTTCAAATTGGATATTTCAATTATATGGTGATTTCATTATAGTATCAACAACCCAATTTGAAAACACTATCAAAGAACATATCAATCAACCCAAAAATACTTGAGAAAGAGATTAGTAGTGTTCACCTCAAAAAAATAAATATCTTCACCAATTACACCTTTTCCCCTTGAGAATCAAACCAAAGCTCTGATACCAAATGATGAGAAGCGGAAGCTTACAATGAAAATAAATTGAAATTGATAACTTGAAAAGGATATATAATCAACCAACTTAGTTTCTTCTACCCTTTGAATAAAGGAAGAACCTAATAATGGAGATTCTTCTCAAATAACTTACAATTTCTACCCAATTAAATTGGAAACTATAAGATTAAAAGAGGCATCTAGTTGATACTCTAGAATTAGATAATCTAATTCCCCCTAGAGATAACAATTAGGTTTGAAAGAAGAGAACCTCTCATTCTTACACAATATTCTAAAACCAAAACTTGAACTCCTTTAGCCTTATGTCTTCTAATTTATACTAGAACCATGGGCATACTTGGCATATTCAAAGTAATTCTAGGATGGACTATAAATGGTGCTTCAATATCGATATGGGACATCCACAATACATCATTTATTGATTTCTTTTAATCATGACCTTTTGAGCTTGAGCTGCTGGCCGTTGAATAAGAAACAAATCGTTTCTTATCAATTGGTATCAGAGCAAGTTCGCTCCTATCCCACTTCCGCGACTACATCATCACCATTACCGCCTCCACCGTCGCTTCAATTCATCGTCATTCACCAACCATATCCGTCATTAAAAAAAAACCCTAAAAAAAAAGAAGCTGTTACAGTCCAAGTTGCTCTTCGAAGGGAGGTACGGCAAGGTTTACCAACACCGATACCGTTACACGGCTGGTATTGGGAGAGCCCACCAACCTCCATTAAAGTTACAAGGCTTTAGGGATACTTGGTCCGAAAAATAAGGTCAGTGAATATATTTTCGTTGGGAAAATTTCTTATTGTTCTTATTGAAAGTTGTTTAGTTGTCCCACGACTCCACCTTACGCCTATCAAAACCCCGGACACGACAGACTAAACGCCCTCCAAACCATACTTTGGACAATATCATAAAGTCCAACCGTAAAGCCCAGCCCATTAGTTCATAATCTTAAATCAATTACCTACGAGCCCGGTTGTTATCTCAACGGTTGCATCTGAGCCATTACACGTTGGTAACTATACACAGAGGCGGCCAGTTACATTTTCATCCGGTATGTACCAACACGCAAGTACAAATAAATTGTTATGTCAGCAATTTGATGGCAGAGATCCCCAAGGATGGTTATTTCAAGCACAATTAATTTTTGAGTTCCGTAAAATTCCACCGGAAGACTTTGTGAAAGTAGTTACTGATCACCTTATCGGTAGTCCATTCAAATGGTACAAGTGGATGAAAGATTATATTTCAGGCTCTTGGAAGAATTTTTGTTTTGCTTTATTAAAGCGTTTCGGAAGTGATGATCCATCTCTTGTGTTAGCTAACTTGCAGAGAAATTTAGACGACAACCGTGCTTATTGGAGATCCGCATTCCAAGACTTTAAGGAGCGTCAAAGAGCTAAAATTGTTAAACCACATGAAACTATATCTTATTGTTCCATCATTGAAACTTCAAAATTCAGTGAGCCGATTAAAATTTCAGATACGGTCAATATTCCTCTGGAAGTTGTCGAAAAAGAAAACCAGGTTATGGGTGCGCCAGAAGCGGACCTTGGGGACAAGGTCCTATTTAAGGAGGGTGGAATGATAAGACCACGTGTGGAGCCAGTATCAATATATATAGTGGACTTTGAGGGCAAAGTCCCATTTAAGGAAGGTGGAATGATAAGACCATGTTTTATGGAACATGTCAACGGTGTTGACCCGGTGAGTCACTTAGACATATTTGGCATATATGATCCTATATACGGGTCAAGTCTCTCAAGATTGTGGAAACCACCCTGGCTAGCAAGTGAAGGGCGCATCGAGCACACAAGCCCAGTGGAGGCACAAGGCATTGGATAAGCACAAATTATTTATTATTAGAGATAATATATTTATTTAGGTATTTTATTATATTTTAAGTATTTAATTATTTTATTTAGAGTTAATATTTGTTTAGAATACTATTTTAGGAGTAGTATTGTTTTCTTAATTTCCAAGTAATGTAGCCTATAAATAGGCCTTATCAGTTGATTAATAAGAACAAGAGAATTATTAAGCAATTTGCTACCCTTTGGTTTATTGATTTCTTTTAATCATGACCTTTTGAGCTTGAGCTGCTGGCCGTTGAATAAGAAACAAATCGTTTCTTATCAGTTTCTTAATCAATTAACTAACTGTGCCTAAAAACGCCAAGCACAGGTTATTCCTAGTTGTACAACAAAAGGCATCCAGTTTGTCCATGTTCTCTTGAGGAGCGGGTATCTGATCTATTCCATGTACTAGAAGCAATAATGACCGCTTCCAGTAACAAAACAAAGTTGGCATGTCGTGAATTGCAGTCCCCTGGATGTTTACTCAAGACTTCCACATCACAAGGTGGTGCAGTCACTCAAAAATGACACGAAAACCTACCCCAAAACCCACTCCCTAGTTTAACATGTGCCTCTATTTAAGGTACTACAAATCATAACCCACTCTCTGGTTTAACATGGGTATACTACGAATCATAAAGAGTATTGGTAGAGTGGAGCAACATCAGTTGCAGGAGGCAATTTGATAACGTCACCCTAACAAGGCACTACATAAGGGTTTCAGATATCAAGTAGGCCTATTCTGTTTTTACTTTAGCCCTATTGTGCAGTGTGCAATGAGAAAAACTAGTCTAGTCTTGGATGTTTACAGACTGTACAAGAGGTGATGTTGGATATGTTCTAACAATATCATAGGTTAAGATTATTTCTTAAATCAAAAATAGGTAAAGAACAACAACTGATTTTGTCAGTCTATAAAGCAAATACCCTAAATGTGCAATTAAAATATACATTATTCATAATCTAAATCAAAAATATTAAACCCTAGACAAATATGGTTATGTATTTTCACTTTTCATTGATTTCATAGAAAACAGATGAAAAAAAAAACATAAAAAAAAAAATCGTACCTATTAGTGTTGACGGTACAGACACCAGACCTTGGTTGAAGAGAGGAGAAATGGTGATTTTTGTTTTAAGATAAAAATACAAGGGAGCAGCTAGGGGAAAAAACTTAGAGTTTTGAGAGTCTTGAAAGAGATGAAATATGAGAAGGAAATAGTCGTGTGTGAGTGGAGAGCGGTTGTTAGGTCGTGTGTGTGAAGCCGAATTTTTTGGTTTTAAGAAAACTTGATCGGGTACCAAGGAACCGCGGACGCTTGTGCCAGGCGGACGGTAAAAGTGGAAGATTTTGAAGTAGATTTCATTTCTTCTTGCACTTCTTAGTTAGTAGAAAGTACATTATAATAATTAAGAAGAACAAAACTGATTTACATGAGAGGCTAGCCTTATAAATTCAACTTGATGAAATCATACTTGGTTATTACACTAATAATAATGAAATAAAAGAAAACCTTCATTCAAATTGAATTATGTCTGCTAGGGAAAATCACTAGCAGGTTAGCGAATTAGTCATAATCTAAATCTGAATCGCCTGCCATTGAACTGTCATCATCCGTTGAATTTTCATCTTCCGTTGAACTCTCATTGTCCAGAGGATTATCTTCTTCTCTAGGGTTCGCATTTTTCTTAGTTTTTTTATTCATCTCTTTCGTAATGTCCTCAATCCAGACACCATCATTGTTACGCAAGAGAACAGACTGAGACTCATAATTGTTGTCGAACGAATCCGCAACTGGAACTGTGTTTTTCAAAAGTATGATTACCCTCAAAGACCAGTTAATCATCTACAAACTCTTCCACATTTACGCCTTTTCACGTGTTGATATGACGATCGACAATTTAGGGTTAAGTTGGTCTTGCACATAGAACACTTGTTTGGCATAGGAAGCCATAATAAAGGGGTCATTTTTATGGCCTAACCTCTCAAGTTCAACTTGTGTGAAATCTAAGTCGTCTTTCCTTATTTCACGCTGATTAACCCATGCACACTTGAACACAGGTATCCTTATCATCTGATAATCGAGAAGCCATATCTCTTGGATCACACCATAGTAACAACTATTATCTTCGTCAACAAGGCTTACCCCGCTATTTTGATTAACTCTTTTAGTATCCCGGTCCTCAGTGTGATAACGATAACCACTGACTTCATATCCTTCAACTTTGAATACGTAGTGACTTGGGCGACATGCTATCCACTCTAAATCTTGCGAAATATCATTATTTGGATTACGTAGTTCTTCTTCTACCTGCAAATCAGATTAGTAAGTACAAAATAATCGAAATCAATTTTGAGAAGAATGAGTAAAACTATGGTGTGGATTTGGACTAGTTTGGAGAGAACCAATACAAATTCTCTTATTACAAAGAAATGTATGCTCATCTTGTACATGTACCAAAGTGTACAAAGGTAGATTTGACACCATGAAAAAATTATTCAAAATTAATAAGTAAGATAAAGTACAAGTACGTATTGTACTTACTTTTTCTCTCAACCAATCACTTTGAATGTTTAGTTATGCTCTTTCAACAACCATGCTTCTGATTTATCCGAAGACTCTTCCCTCAAATGCGACATGTGTAACCTGAAATATGAATTCACAAATATCTATTTGGTAACTATATTTCAAGGGTACCCATATTTCAAAAGTAGAACAAATTCGAATAGTCAGAGTTCTTACTCAATGTAAGGCTGCACATCCGTTGAGTTATTTAGTACAGTTAGGTGTGCCTGGTTTAGCAATGTGTCACTAACTTTATGTTGCTTAAGAGTCGATAATGGTTTCCCTTCAGAAATAAGGCTTGTACTCTCTTCGTTTTTGTGTTTTTGAGCACTCTTATCGGTAGGAACACCGATGGTTACAATATTTAGATGCTCAGAGCAAATCTCCATCGCCTCTTCCACAATATATCCCTCAGCAATACAGCCTTCTACGCGATTCCGGTTTCGAATATATCCTTTCAAAACCTTCATAAATCTTTCAAAAGGATACATCCATCTGAAGCAAACTGGTCCACATAATCTAACTTCTCGAATTAGATGCACGGTTAAATGAACCATGATATCAAAGAAAGACGGAAGAAAGTATTTTTCTAATAAGCATAAGGTAACCACCAAGTCGTTTTGTACTTCTGTCAAGTGATCGACATCAACCTCTTTGGTGCAGATTTCCTTGAAAAAAAAGCATAATCTGATTATAGCATACCGCACATGCTTAGGCAAAATGGATCGTATAGCTAAAGGAAGAAATTCTTGCATAAGTGCATGATAATCATGCGACTTTAGACCATACAACTTCAAATCCGACATCGAAACCCGGTTTTTCAGATTCGAACAGTAACCTGTGGGAACCTTCAACTCGGACAAGGTTTTACAAAAAGTTTTTTTTCTTGTGTTGTTAATATGAAACACGCAGGAGGGAGATACGCTTTTTTACCATTTTCCTTAGGCGCCAATTCAGGCCGCATCCCCAAATCTTCAAGGTCTTTATGAGCATTGTAACCATCTTTGGTTTTTTTGGGTATGTTCAATAATGTCCCAACAATACCCTGACATATATTTTTTTCTATGTGCATGACGTCTAAACAGTGGCGAACTATCAAGTACTTCCAGTATTCAAGTTCAAAGAATATCGACTTCTTCTTCCAGTAGATTGGTTTACTTTTCACTTTCTTTCCCCACAAATTCTCTATCGCTTCAACCTAACTGAATACTTCTTCACCAGAATAAGGTTTTGGAGCAGGGTCCAGCTCCTGGTGACCATTAAAAGCATCTCTTTCCATTCTAAACTTGTGCTTTCTCGGAAGAAACTTTCTATGACCAGTATAAACATTCTTTTGGGAGTATTTAAGCCTAATAGAAGAAGTACGGTCAGCACAAATTGGAAAAGCATTATATCCTCCTTTAGGGCAACCGCTAAGATTACCATAGGCGGGAAAGTCACTTATCGTCCATAAAAGTACGGCTCTGAAATTGAATTTCTCCTTTTTGTAGGAATCATAAGCTTCAGCTCCTTCCTCCCATAGCTTCTTCAAATCTTCAATGAGTGGTGCCAAATAGACATCAATGTCGTTTCCAGGCTGTTTAGGACTTGATATCAACATCGTTAACATAATGAATTTTCTTTTCATACACAAGCTAGGTGGAAGGTTATAAGTAACTAACATGACAGGCCAACAACTATAATATCCACCAATTGAGCTATTGTTTGGATTGAACCCGTCAGTAGAAAGGCCTAACCGCAAATTTCGGGGTTCTCGGGAAAACTCGGCCATTTATCTTGTCAACTTGTTTCCATGCGGGAGTCAACAGGATGACGTAGTTTACCATCTGCAACTCTTTTAAGATTATGCCATGTCAGGTCTTTTGCTGTCTCTGGATTTCCAAACATCCTTCTAAATCTAGGTATAGGTGTAAAATACCACATCACTTTCTCAGGCACCCCTTTACTCGTGTCTGACGGCGCCTTCTTTTCTTTCCATCTTGAAACTCCGCAGGTCTTGCAAAAATTATCATCTTTGTATTTCTTCCTGTAAAGCAAACAATCATTGGGACATGCATGTATTTTTTCATATTCCACTCCTAATGCCATAAGAGTTTTCTTAGCCTCGTACAGAGACGTAAGCAATTCATTGTCTGGCGGGAGCATATTTTTTAACTCTTTCAATAATTATGTGAAACTCTTATCAGACCATGCACCTTTTGCTTTCATGTTAAATAGCTTAAGCAATGCCGACATCTTTGTATGGGATTTACAGCTAGGATAAAGTGGTTTTTTCGCATCTTGTTTCAATTTTTCAAAATTCTCGGGATCTCCTATAAACTGGTCGTGTATAGCCTTGAACCGATTACAGGCTCTTCTTCTTTGCATCGTCCTAAGTAAATCTTCATTATCTTCATAATATCCAAACTCATACTGAATATCGGCATTATGTGAAGCATGTGATGCTGGTATTATCATCACGAGTGTTTCTTCTCCGTGTGAATCCCATGTCGTGTATTTTTGATTGATGCCCTTGACATACAGATGGATTCTCACTTCATTCACTGTTAGTGGTTTACCACCATTCATACACCACCTGCACGGACAAAATATGGAAACAGGGGTGTCTCCGTCATCTATTCCAGCTCCGGAAACATGATCTGTGGCATGTTTCAAGAAGGCCTCAACCCCCTCAGCGTATTCTGGTGATACCCTATCTTTACCCATCCAGGATTTATCCATTTTGAACCTATACAGACATCACATAAAACAATCATGTAGGACAAGCAGAACCAACAAAAAGTGAAAACATACCTATACTGATGCAACAACACAGAGAATTAGTATTTCTAATAAAATTAAAAATCATGACAAACGGAATAAGAAATAAACAAAAGTAACAAACCATGTTATCTCGGTAATAAAAATAAAGATAAGAATCAGAAGCGTTAGAAATTGCTGCTTGTATTCTTCCAATTGATTCAGTAAGACTGTAAGAGAACGTAACTCAATAGTACCAACACAAGTACAAGCTAACAGCGGTGTATCCTTCACACATCATGCACTATATATGTATACTCGTAAACGCTAATAAAGTTGAGTTTGGTTCCAGGTATATGACTGAATGACTCCACAACAACTGGTACCTTCAAACTAACTTAACTAAACAATCAAGATTTATTTATTTATCAAATAAAAATAAAAATAAAAATTTACAGAAGACCATACAGAATGTATACAATATACAAGGATTAGATATAGACTTAGTCAGTAGACCAGCCATAACCCCAAAGAAGAAGATGGATTACCTGCAAAAAGAAAGAAAGAAAAAAAAAAAGGGGGTTGCGAGTGATCAAAAGAAAACGATCATATTATATTTCTCAAAATCGTGCACCTACAAAACCTGATCCGTAAAGAGGAAAAAAAGCTCAATTAACAGAACTTACTGATGCCCATTAACTACTAAATTCCAGACCTAATGCCTATTAGACAAACATATTGAGGTATATAAAAACAAAAGACAATATTGATCGAGGCAATGAAACAATTTTCTGAATAAACTAAATTTTATACCTTGGCTTAAAACTATTTTAAGAAACGGCTTTTGCTACCTTGTATTTGAATTGAACTTTTAGAACTAGATAAAGATTGTATTTGAATTGAACTTTTAGAACTAGGTAAAGAATGAAATAGATGATTTCAAGAAGATGGGCGCAAGTATATAGCAATAAATTACGGAGTACAACAACAAATTACGGAGAACCAGTTTGATATGAATTTTTCATAAATTGGGACCAAGTAATCGAGTGTAACCCGGACTCTAAATAGCTATAGGTTTCCTATCTCTCTATATATTAGAGGTTAGAGTTCCTAGCTGCGCATTCATCACTTATTTATATTTGATTCAGCAAAACCCCTGTTTAACCAATCTGTCTCTTAGCAAATTCTTTACTAGTACGTAGTATAACTAATTAAGGACTCAAACCAACAACATCGTGTGTTAATTGAGAACGCTTTATGGTAGATTGTATGAATAGTAGCAGTTTTAAATCCGAACTATCACTATAAATGGAAGCGGCGGTAATTAAAACAATCATTATCTATAAGTTCACAATTCCATGACAGTTTTTATACATAACAATCAAAATAGCTCAGGAATAGTAACAGTTTATAACTGTTATTGTACATCAATGTATAGCAGCATTTTTCTACAAAAACTGTTATCGTATGATTATTCAATAACAGTTGTAAAACTGTCACAAGTGATGACCATTATTGGCGTCAGTTTCAGTAAGAAACTGTCAACCTATATCTCATGGCCTTTTCTTTTGTAACAGTCTAGGATATTGAACTGTCATCAAAGCCCATATTTGTACTAGTGTAGATCGTGAGACCGTCTTTTGTTTCCTGGAACACCATGAAATGAGGTTGGGACCCATAAAAATAGCTAGCCCACTGGTAGAGCGCCTGTCAACAGGGTAACCTGCCCAATCAGCATCGGAAAAGGCTTGAATTTGTAAAGAAGATGATTGCTTGAACTGCAACCCATGTGCCAAAGTCCCTACAAGGTATCTCAGTATGCGCTTGACTTGGCACCAGTGATCATTACTAGGTGCTTGCATGTGCTGGCAGGCCTTATTGACAGAAAAAGAAATGTCAGAACTGGTAATAGTAGCATCTTGAAGACCACCAACAACACTTCTATACAAAACAGGATCGGAAAAGCAAGAGAATCAATCACAAACAGAAGATGAAGGTGGTGAGCCATTGGAGTGGTCACATTTAGCAAGTACCATGTTTGCCTTTTTAAGTAGATTCAAAATGTATTGTTTTTGACTAAGATGAATACCCTGAGAATTGTATGTAGCTTCAATACCCAAAAAGAAGGACAATGGACCAAGGTCTTTAATAGCAAATTCCTTTCCTAAAATAGATAAAAGAGAAGAAATACTTGCAGGGGAACTACCAGTCACTAAAATATCATCCACATAAATCAACACATATAAACAGTCAGTTGAAGTGACTCGAAAGAATAAAGAAGTATCTGTCTTTGAGGCTTGAAAACCTTGAGCCAATAAAAAGGAACTAAGCCTATCGAACCAAGCACGAGGAGCCTGCTTAAGACCATATATAGACTTTTTGAGCTTGCAAACATGATGAGGCTTATCCTTGTTAATGAACCCAGGTGGTTGAGTCATGTAGACATCTTCCAAAAGATTGCCATGTAAGAAGGCATTTTTAACGTCTAATTGTCTAATACTCCAACCTTTATACAAACTAATAGACAGAATCATTCGAATTGTAGTTGGCTTAACCACAGGACTGAATGTGTCCTGGTAATCGATTCCCTCAATCTGATTATACCCTTTGGCTACTAGGCGTGCCTTATGCCTTTCTATAGAACCATCAGCCTTTCTCTTTATCCGAAAAATCCATTTACAACCGATAACATGTTGAGAGGGATGGGGAAATTCAAGTGACCAAGTGTCGTTATCATGCAAAGCATGAACTTCATCAGTCATTGACCTTCGCCAAACTGGAATCTTGTTGGCAGAAGTAAAGGAAGTGGGAGTTAACTCATTATCATCAGAGACTGCGGAAGCAACAGAAGAACTAAACACTTTAGGCTTGGAAATACCACTGCGAGACCTAGTTGTCATGGAGTGAGTAGAATCAGAAGTTACAACAGGGGGAACAGAAATTGAAGCAACAGGTGGAGGTGGTGAGGAAGGTACAGCTGAAGTAGAGGAAGATGGAGATGCATCAGTTGCAGGTGGTGGGAGAGAAGATGGAGCAGAACAGGAGATAGAGTCTGAAGCAACGGTAGAAATAGGAACAAGAGAAGACGTGGTAGTTTGGCTGACTGATGGAGAAGAAGAATACATAGAAGGGTATGGAAACTCAGTTTCATCAAAAACAACATTCCGGGAGATAATAATTTTATTTGTGTGAGGATTCAAACAACGATAACCTTTATGTTGCAAACTGTACCCTAAGAAGATACATTTAACAGACCGATTTTCTAGCTTCTGAGAGTTGTAAGGACGTAAGCACGGGTAACAAGAACAACCGAAAATTTTGAGAAAATCATAATCAGGCACAGAATTAAACAAAGTTTCAAGAGGTGTTTTGTTGTTTAAAACCGAAGAAGGCAGACGATTGATCAAATAGTTAGCGGTTTCACAAGCATAAGACCAAAAGGTGAGAGGTAACGAAGCATGATTTAACAAAGCTAGACCAGTATCTACAATGTGGCGATGTTTACGTTCAGCCATGCCATACTGTTGATGGGTATGGGGACAAGAAACGCGATGACTGATGCCATAAGATTTCAAATAAGTGGAAACAGTTCGATACTCACCTCCCCAGTCAGATTGTAAATATTTAATCTTCCTACCAAACAGATTTTCTACTAGCTTTTGGAATTGAATAAAAGTGTTAAACACCTCTGACTTGTAAGCTAATGGAAAAAGCCAAGTGAACCGACTATATGCATCAATGAAGGATACATAGTATTTGTACCCATTAATAGAACAAACAGGCGATACCCAGACATCAGAATGAATTAAATCCAAAGGACCATGAAGATCAGTGTGAGAAGAAGGAAACGGTAGGGCATGTGACTTAGCTAATTGGCAATCTGTACAAAAGCTAGGTTCTAAATGAGAAGTCAAAGAAGAATTAATTACAGATAATACATGTCGAAGTGTTTTAAAGGCTGGATGACCTAGCCTACTGTGCCAAGCATTTGTAGTGGAATGAGAAAGAAAAACTTGTTTGATTGTGTCAGAGTTCAGGTTTAATTCATATAAGCCATCTCTAAATGGTCCCCTAAGAAGTTCTTTGTGAGTGCTAATGTCTTTGACAAAAAATTCATCGGGATAGAACTGAAAATAGCAATGATTCTCCCTAGCAAACTGATGAACAGATAGTAAGTTTTTAGTCATAGAGGGGACATGGAGAACATTGGATAACTGAAATTTAGCACTAGAGGAAGCAAAAGAAGTAGATCCAATGTTCTGAATGGACAAACCTGAGCCATTGCCAACCTTGACCTGATCTGCACCTTCATAGGGAGAGTGTAAGTTCAAATTTGCAAGATCATTTGTCATGTGGTGAGTAGCTCCAGAATCAGGCATCCAACAATGAGGCGAAGAAGAAGCAGTATCATTGTACACAGCATAAGCTTCAGGCTCAGGATGCCATGGTTCCTCAAAAGAATCCTCAAAAATTTCTTCAGCAGAAGTATAATGAGCTTGCACCGGAGGACTAAAATCAGCTCGGAGGAAACGACAGTCAGGAGCAATGTGACCAGGCTTTTTGCAATACTGACATTCAATGTAATAATCATATCTCACTTGAGCTTGAGATGGTGGATAAAAGTTAGAGGAAGAAGGCCTACCACCACGAGCACCAAGAAAACCACCTCGAAAAGAACCTCTAAAACCAGGTCTACCACGAAACGAACCACCACCAAAATTACCATGTCTACCAGAAAAATTAGAAGATCGATTGAAACCACCATAGTTAGGATTCCATTGCTGTTGGGGGTAGAAATTTCCTCTTGAATAATTTGGAGAACCAGTACTAGAAGAATTAGATGTAGTCGAGTTGGGGAAATGTTGTTGACTAACATTGGCAGATGCAGTGGATAAATCAATAGTAGAAGCAGCATCAATTCTAGATTCTTCAGCCAGCAGAAGACCAAGAAGATCCATAGAGGTTATAGGATCTATGTTCTTCAATTGTTGAGTATTGACAGATGTGACAAAGGCATGATACTCAACAGGTAATCCATGTAGAATGTGAAAAACAAGATCATCATCATGAATTGATCTACCAATTTGAGCAAGTTGATGAGATAAAGATCTAGCCCTATTGAAATAAGTTTGCATTGAATCCGTACCTTTCTTCAGATTGTGTAGATCAGCACGAATCTGCATCATTCTAGACCGAATCGAAGCATTAAAATCAAGCTCAAGACGACGCCAAACATCACAGGAAGTAGAACAACCAAGGACCTGAGATTGACATTCTTCAGATAGAGCTGACAACAACCAAGAATAAATTGCCTGATCTTGGTTAAACCATGAGGTATACAATGAATTAACGATTAGATCTTTGGGGATATCAGTATCAAAATCCTTAATATCAGCACCAGAACTACGAATAAACTTCGCCGGACATTGAAAAGCACCAGTAACATATCGAAACAGGTCATAGCTACGAAGCAAGGAAGAAATCTGAGGTTTCCACAGAGAATAATTGGTAGAGGTAAGACGAATTGGGGGTTTGAAATTAAGGGAAATGTGAACTGGAACTGTTTTAGAATCAGACATGATGAAGAATTGAAAGAGAGGTACTCTCCAGGATCGAAATTGGAAAACCTAAATTGGTTTTCCCTCTGATACCATGTCAATGTCAGAGAGAGACCAATGTTCTATTGAATTTTCAGATTTAGAATTCTTCACACACCAACCAAACGCACAGAGAAAGTTTATGTAGTCAGTCAATACATTGACTAACTTTACAGACTTGACTTGCAGGAAAAACTAAAGAGTAAAAGAAGGTAAAAACAACAGTCTTATTACAGTTAAAATCTCATACTCTAACAAGTAATATTAGAATCTCAATAAGACTTAATAGCCTTTGTGTTCTAATTGGGTCTTCCTAATATTAGAAAAATCATCTATTTCAAGCAAAAAAACTTTCATCACAAAACATCATGGTGTTCTTCTTAGAATCCGCCCAAAATCCCTGCGAACTTATCTCTTATCAACAAATCACCATAAATCTGGGGGCGGTGAGTTAGGGTTATTTTACGAATTAATCACATCCAAAATGAATATTTTGGATACTTAACTCACTACTTCCTATTCCTAATGTAACAAATGATGAAGATAAAGATAGTGATTCAACAATTACTTCCAGTGATTCTAGGTTTGCAGTCATGGGCACCAACAATTAGATGGTTATTTTTTTTGGAATTCATTTTTGTAACTGAAATCAGGGCCGAGTTGATTTTTGGATGGTTAACTGGAAAAATTTTTACTGATTCACTAAATATTTTTGTGTTCTTAAACTTGATTAAGCTTCTTCGGATCAGTTTCTGAAAAAATCTCAATCTAACGGTTTGGCGGATGTTAACGGATACTAAGGATTTGACCATTTGACTTGTATGACTAACGGGTCAACGACCCATACACTAAAATGGACAAATTTAGGACCCAAACTCAAAAAGGTACCAAAATCTGGGACCCAAATACTAATTAACTCTCACTGCTACGGTGCTACCCATAAAAATTACTTAATTTGAGAGCTACTGTTATAAGCTCGAATTTTTTTATAGCAAACATATCTCGAACATGTAGATCACATTGAAAAAACTGCCCAACCAATTCCAAAAACAAATTGCATATGAATATTTAATTGACCAGGCGTATTTGCATGAGAAGTAGTCATTCTATTTTGCCTAATCGATCTTTAGAATTACATTACGGGTGTTGTTCTTGTAGGTGATTGAACAAATTGTAAACGTCTCCAAGAGTCACCGCTAGAAATTTATCTTCCGCTAATGAGCTCCCCACTGGATGATATTCAGGCCATAATTGCTGTAATTATCGCGTTCTATTTATTCTTATCGTTTGATATTATCGTTGTTTTGTCCCGTTTTTTCCTTTTCTTAGTCAAGCATATATTTTCTCCGATTAATATCAGAATCAAACATTTGTAGACACAATTGTTCATATTGGGTATCAGTACTCGTGATAAATATAACATACACTAGTGTTAGTAGACTGACCGAAACTAACCAAAACGAGGAATTTCTTGTCTACATTAGGTATATTCGTCATCCATCATATAGATTTGGATACATTAGATGTCCGGATAACATTCAAGTATAATAGATAAATTAAATAAAGTTGATTGAACTACTGATTCCGTAAAATATTGTAATTCAAATATATTGTTACTGTACGGCGCGTTTACTTCCAATCTCTGTTGCTAATTTCAAGAGTGGGTAGCTTGCGTTGTGTTAATACAAGTTATATCGGGAAGTCTATCCTGGACACGGGTTTATCATTGCTCATCTTGAGTATACTCGCGAACTAATGTTTTAAGGACAACTTGTTAAACCTATGATTCTGCGCTCGTCTAGTTGTTCGTGGTAGAGTTCTTCAATTCATTTTTTATACAAGCTCCGTAAGCCCGTCCAAATGGACGGGCAAGCTCTGTATATATCATAGTCCAAAATTATTTGAAAACATTACTGATTTAAAAAGAGAAATATCTACTTTAGCGTAGACTCTCCTTCCCAAAAATCACTGTCCATTTTGCTGCTGAAAAACTCACCGTCCAAAATCACACCACAAACAACTTCCAATTGTTCTCTTCCCTTCATGTTCTTGGCATTTTTTTCTACCTCGAACGGGATCACTCCTTTTGATTTTTGGAGGCTCCTCGTAGGAGAACCGGGTGAAACATAAATTTTATTAACTGTCTGTATCTGAGAAGTTACCTCTTTCCATCCTGCCCATCAGCATTGGCGCAAAATCTCCTCCACCTCGCATAAATCTCATCCTCGTCTCCATTTTCCACTTCTATGCCAATAATATGCCCAACCAAAGAGAGCACCTAGCCAAAAATTGAATGGGCATTCAAATCCCATTATTCCATAAATGAGAACTAACGAATGAAAAACCATCACCGCATCACATACCTATAATTTGAAGTCTTTAAGGAATTGTTTATCCCACAAAATTTTGATATTCTCCCTGTTAAACAATAAAAAAATTGATCGAACACATGACATGTTAAACATAAGCCGGAAAAGCATATTTACATGTACCATCTACATGTCATCCAAATGGATGCATTCAAGAAGTACATCGCCTTAATGCGTCAATGAATACTAAATTTAAAGATAAAGGTACATTTCTTTGCTGGTTTACTTATACCAATATTAGTGATGAATAAGAAGCTATGAATTCTCATTCTCTGATTAATTTTTTCATTAATACACAACATGTTCCTTCTAGAAAAATTGAGGCCAGTGTGCTTGAGTTACGGAAATAACAGATTGACAATCGAAGAAAAATTGATTCTTAACTTGATTCAATTTTTGAAATCAATATACTGTACAAATCAAAAATCGAACCTTGTAATTTTTTAGATTTCCTTAGTACCTTGTACAGTTGTACCATCTTCGATGTTCCTTTATGATCTCATGACCATACCTATTCTTCCACTTTTTAGTATATCATTTTTCTTCCCTGAAAATCACAAAAGGCCATGAACGTTATCACCGATTGAATGTCTGGTCAATCTTATGATGTTATGTAATCATTTTAATCCCACAACTAACTAATTTCACATTAAACAACAACAACCAACCGAAATAACATTTAGTTAACCGATGTAATTTTAAATTCTGTTCTCTTATAACGCTACGTGCAAAACTGGAAATGAGACGGTTTAATGTTTACCTTTTTGATTGAATGGAGAGATAGACGAAGAAGAGGGGTTTGCTGCATTGGTATTCACTTGACAGGTTTCTGATAGAACAACTGGGAGACATGTTGGATATGCATTTATTAATTTATATATTACCACTTTTTATATAATTGTGCAAATGCTAGGGCGGTTCCCGTTTCGGGCAACAAACTTCCCATTCTGTGGTAGTTTTGGCCACTTATTTTGAAAGCGTATGGTTCACGAGAACACAAATACCATTGGAGCAGGAGATACCTTAATGAGATCATCCGCTACTCCACTCTTTGTCCTGCCATTGGAGCAGCATGCGCTCTTTCATGGCCTACTAATCGAATAATCATCCAAGCTCATTATAATTTAATATCTCTCGGTAGACATATTCCTTACAATTACATGGGCATATTGATAGCCTCGGATGCTTACAAACTTCAGAGGGTAGAATGACAATTATTTCAGCCTGGGCATTAAGAGAGCTGTCTAACGAACACTAATGAGATTCTCCGCTACTCAACTCTTTGTCCTTCCATAAACCTGAAATAGGCATCATAGATTTTCGAGTAAGTAACCAAATGCATACCCAAAATTTTAAGTTTTCCTAGAACTTTAAATAGAAAAAAACTGCACTAAGCATTATATAACCTTTCCACTTATTATTTTCGTATAAGGGATCTTAATTTCCACTAAATTATTTTTGCCTAATTGTAATCGACTTATGTTATATCATAGGTTCCACTATTTAGACTTAAGGGATATGGGTGGTGGAAATTGTATGGCAAATGTGGGCAAGCAAAGGGAAAAAAAGAGACAAATACGAAATATGAAGTAATCAAAATGGGTACATCGCTCGATCTCTTAAAGAAGGATTGAAACATGACGACATTCAGGCCCACGTGTAACTTGGTAGCCATTTTCAACCCTGAGTTCCAACCTGATCCTGACTTTCTCCACCGAATCATCCAAATTCAAGACCGACTAAAACCTGCTCTACACATTTTATCAGGAGAGTAATGACCATTTGTTTTAAACCCAAACATCAGTCTTTTCATTTCCAACAATAAGATTTCCAACAATGAAAACTAATTCCCTCTTAGGAAATCAATCTCTTACCCTCAATAGGCAGAAATGGTATCTCTTACCTTCAAATGGCATAAATGATAGCATCCAACAATGTACTGCATTAAGAAGAATCCGTGCATATATACATAAATTCGTCGGAAATGAGGAGAAATACGAATTGGATTTTCTGAAAACGCTGGCTTTTACCTTGATGATAGAATAGAATATGGCGATGAAGAGGAGTTCGTTGCGTAGTATCAATTTGATCGGAATGTTGTGTCTTTGATTAATTCTTCTGCATTCATTATTTATGCAACCCAAGAGTCACGTCAGTAAAGCTTAAAGGCGCGTAAAGAAGCCTAGAATATTCCGAAGAGAGTGAGTGTAGTGTCTTTTCGTCCAAATGCGTATCTCTTCCGGTGGATATAACTGAATGCTTACGTGGCCTTCTAATACAGGAGAAAACATGAAATTCACTGTGGATCTGCCATGTCAGCAAATTCATTCTCCTTTATATTAAGAAGAAATTGATATTATTTTGATACATCTAACGTGTTGTTCATTGTTGCGAGATTCCAACTATTTACGGGTTATGGCCATTTCTCTTGGCAATATACTTATAATTGGTATCTTTAATTATATTAGGGGTTTAATCATCTTATATTTTGATGTTTTTGTTATTCATTAAGCGATCATGTAATTAGTATGTTGATTTGAATTAATTGAAATATGTTGATTGTTCCAAGAGGAAAAGAAGAAAAAAATTGCAGCTATGCGCCAAAGCACACACCCCTAACTAACTACAACAATAACTCCTTTATAATTGCTGATAAAAAAATTTGATAATGCAATTACGGTTGTCAGTTAGAATTGGTTAGAGAATTTATTATAGGTAAAGATATGTGGGTGACTGTCTTCTTGTCTGTTACACTTTACACATCTATTAAAGCGTGTGTACTGGGTAAAGAAAAATGACCATTCGTATATCTCTTCTTCCCGAGTTTCAGAAAAAGGAATACATTTCATTCTTCTCTTGGTCCAATCTTCACACTTCATACTCAAACATGGCACAAGTAAGTTCTAAAGTTAAGTTTGGAATTCTTGGATGCGCACGTATAGGGAGAACAGTAGCAAGAGCCATTACACTGGCACCAAACTCTGATCTTTATGCTGTAGCTAGTCGTTCCATCGAAAAGGCTAAGAATTATGCTGTAACAAATGGGTTTCCATCAACATCAAAGGTTTATGGAAGTTACGAAGAGCTTCTTGACGACACAGATATTGATGCTGTTTATGTACCACTTCCTACTAGTTTACACCTAGAGTGGGCTGTAAGAGTTGCTGAGAAGAAGAAACATCTACTGTTGGAGAAACCAGTTGCTTTGAGTGTAGAAGAGTTTGATGTTATTGTCAAAGCTTGTGAAGATAATGGCGTTCAGTTCATGGATGGGACTTTTTGGATGCACCATCCTAGGACTTCGAAAATGAGAGAGTTTCTGGATGATTCTGAAAAGTTTGGCGAAATGAGACATGTAAGAATTTTCTACTCTCAAATATTATCACAGTTTTTTTTCATCAACTTTTCATCATCGATATCATGAAATTGAGTAATGAACTTTCTGGATGATTCTGAAACGTTTGGTTATCAGACGCACTAAAACTTAATTTTGTTTCAGTCAAGAGAATTATAGGTTCAAAATTAATTTATTTGTGCCTGGGATTTTTTAATTTCAGTAAAATAGAGTTCATCATCAATCAAAATCAAAACAGAGTTATTCATCAGAGAATCGGATAAATTACTTTCAACTTGGATTTAATTCGAAAGTAACAACAATTAAAAAGTTTGAAATATTTGTTTGCAGGTGCACAGCATCTACACGTTTCCTGGCAACGATAGTTTTCTCAAGAATAACATACGAGTGAAGCCGGATCTTGATGCACTTGGAGCACTAGGTGATGTAGGATGGTACTGCGTCAGGTCCATCTTGTGGGTCGCCAACTATGAGTTGCCAAAAACAGTTACTGCACTTCGTGGACCCATTATTAACGATTCAGGAGTAATTCTTGCATGTGGCGCTTCTTTACAATGGGAAGATGGTAAAGTAGCCACCTTTCAAGCTTCCTTCCTTGCTAATCTTACTATGGATTTGACTGCTTTAGGTTCAAAAGGAACTCTTAATCTTCGGGATTTTGTTATTCCTTTCCAAGAAACCTCTTCTTCCTTTACTGCCTCAAACACAAGTTTCGAAGAACTTGTGACAGGATTGGTACAAGTGCCTAGTGAGCACGTAGTTCCCACTGATCTCCCACAAGAAGCTCTAATGGTTAAGGAGTTCTCGAGTTTGGTCATAAGAATTAAGGAATCTGGTTCGAAACCAGAAACCAAATGGCCAAGTATTAGTAGGAAGACACAATGGGTTCTGGATGCAGTCAAGGCATCCATTGATAAGGGTTTCGAGACAGTTGAGATTTGAAGCTTATTGGGTTGTTTGCAGTCTAGCGTATCCTCCATTTTATTTTATGCTTGAATTTCATATTTGAATCTTAAATTGTTGGCTTCTTCTGAATCTGAGTATTATAATTAGTTATTATAATTGTTCTAAGAATGAACCTAATATAAAGATGCAATATGTAATTGTTTTAGGAGGATGGGGTGAATAAGATTGTTTGAGAAATTCTCTCAGTCATCTCGGAGAGTTTGGTTACACTATAACATGATTATAGGAGGTTTTTGGAGTTTCCCTCGAAGAAAACTCGTCTTGTTCCGTAAGCACATAACATATATTAGTACTAGTATTGTTTAACTAGTGGAAGTACCTAACATGCTATATGTAACCTCAAGTACACGGAATCCGAACTGAAAAAAAAAACCCGAGTGAATTACTAAAGGTATCCATGGAATTAACACTAGTGCTTTCCACACATTTTAAGTTTATGATTCTGCGTAGGGACTTTGAATTCTGTAGCGAATCCAAGATAGTCAAGTAGTTCTATAATGTTCCAAGGCACATCGAGCTACCACAAATCAAGCCCTAACACCAAGAAGTAAAAGGCATGAAAACTTTGTACTATTCCGTGGACTTTTCCCCATGTATGGCACACTGAATTCAACATGAATGAGTTATGGGTTCCGAATGCTGTTCAAAGGCCCTAAAAGTACTAATTAAAAAAATAAAGTTACCAATCTGCTAGGTTAGGTTGACAAAATTTCCCTGATATTCTTACTCTTCAAAAAAAGACTCTTGACAGAAATAAAATTATAATGGAACAATTAGTATATAAGTAAGATTAAGCAAAGCATAGTCGAGACAAGTTTGGCAAATCAGGAGAAGAGAGTATCTGTTTTTCGGACTGAATTTTACTTCTAACATCTAACTCAGGCTTATTTCAACTGCCTCAAATATCGTTAACTAGTAGGATTGTAGAAATATTCTGAATCCATTCAAATACATGAGCCAACAAGTTCTGCACAAAGTTGTTCCCCATTCAATGACTCACAGTCATATGGATAAGCTGAGCCAGAATTTGAATTAAACATTAAGGTTGTGTTTGATAGGAGATAATTCCATAGAATTAGCCATTCTCCATGGAAAAAACTATAACAAATAAACATTATAGAACATCTATAACCTCTGACTTGAACCGAGTCGGAAACCCGAATCGTCAGCAAAAAAAAAAAAAAACTCTTATTAGTGTAAATGCACGCAAGCATCTACCATTTCCCATACAAGGTGCGTTAAGCTTCCTCCAATGTACAAAACAAGTGCAAGATTAACTATATGCAGGGGCGGAGCTACAACGGGCTTTCCTCTGACAGATGCCACCCTCAAAGCCCATAAAATGATTCTTGTCCAACATTTCCAGTTTCCCCACTGATGTGAAGCGATAAGTTCTTCGAAGGAACATGTAGTTTTTTTTTTCTTGTAAATCCATTACGTTGCTTCGTTTTTCACCCATAATCTGTAACTAAATTTGTCAATGACCTGCTCAATTTATGTCCATCAACAAATTCTAAAGACTAGATAGACAAGAGATGTATATATACTTCTAATGTAAAAAATCATGATTATATCCGTCGCACCGGCAAAACAAAAAAATAGATATAAAACTTAATGTTTGAGATGTGAGTTCTGAAAAAGCCAAGTCCTATTTCTAGTTGTGGATTCAGCTTAATCACCTTCAGCTAAATTTCCATAATAAGTTATATTATAAACTAGGACATTTTCGAACTGGGCGTACCTAGCGACAAACACTCTTCATTTTGGATACCACTGCTCTACCCCAAGCCACTTGACAATGACAACAGACAACTACTCTTCTTAGGGCGACAAGAAAAGCGTCCCAAATAACTCAAGCTGAGTGTCCCTATTCAACCGTCACTAAAACTAGTGAGGACGGACTTTAATATAAGGACATTTTAAAATCCATCGCCAGATTTGAGGTTGATTTTTAATACAATATATGAGGCTTGTTAAGCGTCCCTAGCATCCACTAACTAACCGGACAAAGGTGGCTGCGGTATCTAAAGCCGTCCCTATAGCCCATCCCAAAGCCTCGCTAATGTCCGTTTCATTAACCCGTCCCTACTGCCCATTGTATTGTCCATACGGTTTAATGAAACAATCCCTATTAATTGTTTGGATAAACGAAACCATCCCTATTAATTGTTTGGATAAAATTGATAATGCTTATCCTGTTTTTATATGGCAGAATGCCAATCCTTTTTCCAGTAAGATACATTCATAAATCTAAATATCATAGACAACAAGATAACACAGACATGTGTATTCTTATATCCAAAAAAAGTTTGATAAATTTGATATTGCTTAAATGCCTGTTTTATATGGAAGAATACCCATCCCTCTTTCCAGTAAGATACATTCATAAATCTGAAAACAAGATAACAAAAAAAAAAACATTTATGTTATTACAACCAATTTTTTGTGCAATGGAGACACACTCAATGAAACAATGAAATAATGCCGAAATAATGCTATGCGAGCATTTACTCCGAAATAATGCCTCTAGGATACAATAAAACACCTACAACAGAGAAATTAGATTAAAGGTTTGCACCCCTTGACCCAATCAAGAACACACGAGAAAGATTTCTAATGATGATGCTTTAAATAGAGAGAAAACAGGTTGAATTAATTGTAAAGAATTGGAGAATACCTTCACTACTAATAGAGATATTCATGCACTGGGTTGCACAGGCGCTCCATTTCTTGAGCCGTGTCCGCGTCCGACTCGCGGCGGACACGAGACGCGTGTGGGACGCTGACACGACGCGTGTCCGACGCACCAATTTGCGCGTCTGCTTGTGGTCCGGTTTGACGCACCCGATAATGCGTGTCCGACGCATTTTTTTCATTTTCATATAAACTTTTTCCTTTATTTTTACTATTATTAACCAAATGAAGAAAGACAAACATTTAGATCAATAGTTTAGGTCTTTATTAGGATTTTGTAATTGGAAATGACATCACGTATACCCTTAGTTGGAAATGTGTTGATCTAAGAATGCATTTTGATTGTGCTATGTGTTTAATAGTGACTGATTATTTGACATTCGGCGTGTATAAACAAACGATATCTTCTTTTCTTTTAAAATTTATAGATATGTAACATCATTTTCTAATTTTTAGGTTCGAAATACTTGACTTTGCTGTATAAATACATGATTATATATATAAATAATATATAAATAAAATATGTATATACGTGTCCGCGTCCTAGTTTTTTGAAAATTTTGTAGTGTCCGCGTCAGCGTCGTGTCGTGTCCGCGTCTACGCGTCCGCGTCCATGCAACCCAGTTCATGCATGTTAGTAATGTCTTTTCATCACCAACAAACGCTTCCAAAAGCTATCAATGGTGGCTTATGGGAAGAGACGCGTCGGTTCAAGTTTGAATAGAGAAAAAAAAAAGAAATTACCAGGAGACGCTCAAACTCTGCTAGGGAGCGTTTCCCCAGACCCCCGCATAGCGGCAAACAATATTGAAAATATCTAACATCCGTATTACATCATTATTGAAGAGGACATTGCACCAAACAAAACATTCATAAATTAATTTAAATTCATGAAGAGGCCGTTGAGAGTTCTTAGATGTGGCAGCTTATTATGTATGAGAAATATACTTTTATTTGGTGCCGCTGATTTTTAACCTGGCGAGATTGGGGTATACCCAAACTAATTGGGGTATACCCAATAAGACAAAATCTGGTCATTATGAAGTAAAACCAAGCCACCCCTTAACCTTGTATTTACAAAATGGCAAAATTGCCCTCGTTTAATTAACACTAAAATTATGATTAGATTAATTAATTGAGTTTAGATTAAAATTTTCAAATTATGAATTCAGTAGATTAACCTTTTGATCCGTCATATGAGTTCGATTCGATCTAAAAATTTTGGTTTTGAAAATGCATAAAGCCGGCAAGGTCTGGTTTGAATAATCTTCCGACCAAACATCTGTAGGAAGGTTCCACTTTGAATAAGCTGCCGAGTTCTACTCCGCCGGCAGTTTCAACTTTGAATAAACTGCCGACCATATATCCGCCGGAATGGTCCTAGGATGAAGAACACGCCGACTATCTTGGACAACAATCTTAAGGCCGGCATGTAAATATTTCCTACCCTTTCGGCGATACTAATCTCGGCATGCAAAAAAAATACAAACTTAACTTGGTGACATAATATGGAAGATGTAATTTACTTTATTCATTCAATTTTGGTTACTACATTGATTGAAACATAAAACCTAATCCTTGTCGACGGAAAAACGAATGCACTTAGCATGTGCATCAAGCCTTTGAACCCCTAGGCGACCCTATTGGACGAGTTATAGTCTCGTGAGGGTTTACATAGGTCTACCCACAAAACCTATACAAAAACTTCTAAAGCCATCAATCTTCCTCCTCCAGAAGACGATACGGCATCCAAGTACTCCGGGTTATCCTCAGGGATTCTTTGTGCCAAAGTGATAGCTTGTATCGAACGCGAATGCTTCCCCCTTTTCCTCCAAGTAGCGCGCTTTCACGACTTCGTGCTACAAAAACACAAAAACAAACTTACATTTGTTAGTGGTGTTTCATTGGAAGATAAAACAACATGGGTTGCGTAAAAAATAACCACAAAATTACTTACAAATTGTGCAATGGACAAGGTGAAGGGCGAGTGTTAAAAATCCGAGGTTGGAGCGCTAAAAAAGCAAGTATCGCATTTTCGATTACTAGGTGTCTAGCATGGACTTGTTGAATACTTCTTGCATTAGGATTCCCAAACTACTTGCAAAATTTGTTGTGTACTCTAGCCCAAAAGGTTGTGGAATCCTCCCTTTCGGAGGATTGCCGTCTAAGTCGATTTTCCGCGTACCATGCTTTGGTGATTGCCAAATCTTCATTTGAATCAAATGATGCCATTGTTGTTTGTAGAGAGCTATTGGGTGAGTTAGATGGAGTGTATGATGATATGAGCTTTGGAGAGTATATGGAACTATTTGTATGTTGTTTTGTAGAGAGAAGTAGTGTATTTATAGGATGGTGGCCAAATTTGGCCGTTATAGTGTCCAAGTACAAGTGAATCAATGCAATTGTACTTGCAAAAATTTGAATTTTGAACACGCTGGCACGGTCATAAATTTGCTACAATGCCGGGGTCCCAAAAGCGGGCGAAAATGTATGGGTTCATTAGCATGCCGGCCAAAATACCTTGCCGGCATTTTCTGTTTTGTTTCCCTCCCGACCTTACATGATTTTAGGCATCGGAGAAGAATGGTTTTTTTTCAATATACGGCCGGCGGGGTCTCTATTTTAGTACCCTTCGGCTACCACCTTAAACTTAGTAGGAATCATATTACCTTGCCGGCCATGCAGTAACTACACGATTTTTGTTGACGAGGCCGACGGCGATCTGTCATTTCACAACCTTGCCGTCCCTGGTAATTCCCCAATTTTTGTTGACAGGGCCGGCAATGTGTCATTTCACAACCTTGCCGGCCCTGGTAATTCCCCAATTTTTGTTGACAGGGCCGGCAATTTGTCATTTCACAACCTTGCCGGCCTTGGGACAGCCAGACGGGGTAGCAAAAAAAGCATGCGGCAAATGTATTGACACTTTATATAGCTAAACAAACCATTCATTCATCCAACATTTTTTGTCCAAAATACGAAACATGTCCCATAAACCGTAAAAAAATATTTGTCCACACCATTAACTTAAACATTTGTCCACCACAACATAAAAAAATGAACTAGGAAAGAATTCATTGGCCACGACCACGAGCACGACCACGACCACGGCCCCGTTTAGGAACACTACCTTCACCACCACGACCACTGCTGCTACCTTCACCACCACGACCACTTTGGATACCTTCACCACCAGGAGCACTACGAGTCCTCTTTTTATCGGCCTTTGTCTTGGCTTGTGCATCCTTAATAGCTTTTCTTCCGCCTTTACTTGAGCTTGAAGTTGCTTGAACAATAGATGGGCATCCTCATTGTCAACATTGCAAGCATAGTCAATATGCTTGCTTTGCACGAGTTCTCCTCTATCTTTTCAAAGCAACATAAAACCACGACAAAGGTCTTCAAATCGATCCTTCTATATTCAATTAAACAATAAACAATTAATAGAATGATTCGGTAATGCAATCAATCTTAAAATAGTAAGAGCAACTCTAAAATACTTACAAATATCTTAAGCATTGTTGCTTTGGGTCTTTCGATTCCATCTTCTTCTTACGAGCCGGTTCTTGATAGTCATTGGCCTAATCACGGTAGGACGAGCCCAACCCAAGTACCACGCCATGTATTTCTCGGTAGCTTCATGACCAGAGGTGGTCACCTCGTCCAAAGACTCACACATCGATGTTACGGCCCCGTCTATTGTCCCAATGTTCTTGAGTTGGCGCTGGATCGTAAGAGACGTTAATAGTTTTTTGGGAGGTGGTGCGATGATCCCGGTTCACGGTAAGAAACGGTTCTTCATCGAAATGAGGTTCTTCTTGGACGTAACCCAATTGTCGCATTACCCGATGTGGATCGTACATTGAAAATCCTTCAAACACGGTCATCAAGGGTCCATAGTATAATGCAACAACTTCATTTCTCCTTGGGATTAAACCTTGATTTCTATCCTCCCGACACTGGGATCAAATATCACCTCTTCCCGATCAATAACATCGATGGCGGCTCGGAGTTTCATAAGATTTTGCGGCATATCCTTATCCTGAGTACCCTTAAACTGTACCTTTGAGCTCTTGGCAAATGTAACGGAACACTCATTATCCACTTTGACGTAAGAGTTGTCTTTGAACAAAGAAGGAAAAGCGTTCATATATCCAAACCTATGCAAAAAGAAAAAAAAAAAGTTTAGTAAGAACCCTTATCTTACGAGATTTGCAAATATAAATGTTTTAAACAATAAAATTACCCTGGAAGAGACACGTGTTTCCGTTAACTTGCTTAGTGAGTGCCCTAGAAGATTTTGTCAACTCATTGTTCAAGAAGGCAACCACCGCAGATGCAGAATACCCACGCATCTCATGTAAGGGATCCAATAGTTGCAAGTAACTGGCCTCGACTTGGTTTCCGAATCTATCGGGAAGATACATCTGCCGGGTGTATAGCAAATAAGCGGCCGCGGTAGCATTGATTCGCACCGGGTGCACCATTCCTTCACTATCAAGGATTTCTGAGTCTTCCATAGTTTGTCCCTCAACTTCTTCATTAAACTTCTTAATTAGTCGACCATCCTTCTTGTCAAGAACATCATCCATCCGAACGACTCCAACCGAACAGTTTCTTGCTCAATTCGTAAATCTTCTCGAAAGAAATGGCATTATCGAATCCTCGGTGACTGCTTTTCCATCAACCTCGAGGCCTAGAATTTGTTGAGCATCATCGGGAGTTATCGCCATCTCACCGAATGGGAATAACAGTATCGGTCTCTCCATAGAACCGCTCACGAGAATGCGAGAGATGGTAACTCTATCATGATTAATATTCGAACTCTCCACAGAGGCAACAACCCGGAGTTCCTCACAATCACTTTCACCTCCTCACATTCCAAGTCAAGATTCCAAGTATGCATCACTGAACACGAAGCTTGGCGCCTCATGGGAACGGATGGCATGCTTGTGATCCTAAATACCAAAAAAAAAAGAAAATGAAAAGAAATACAAACACTTGATGCAAATTTAATTAAGATAGTTACACACTTGAATAAATAACAAAGACGGATTAAGATTACTTACGATAGTATTATGGATCGTACATGCCCAAGAGTGTTTGTATCCAAAAAGAAACGACTCCACCATCTGCTGGGGTCCCTTTTGGAGGCTCACCTTCTTTCAGTGCAACCATCAAGTGTTTGGGAGGCATGTGAGAATCAGGCGGTTTAGTGATCACCCTCTTCTTCGTTCGGTTGAAGTTGAAGCCAGAAGCTTCGGTGGCTTGTGCAACGACTAGAGTTTGTTCTCCTTCTCCATCTCCATCTCCTTCTTCTTCTTGTTCCTCTTCCTCTTCAACAATTTCATCTTCGATGATATTCTTACCTTTATCTCCATTACCATCATCATCATCACCATCATCATTACCTCCTCCAGCCTCATGCATGTCTTGATCACCACCATCATCATCATCATCGTTGTTACCTCCTCCAGCAGCCGGATTGGTTTCATCAACATCATCATCATCACCTCTTCTACCAGATGGAATTGATTGGTCTTCATCTGGAGTCTCGTCTGAATCATTGGGTTCAGATAATGGTTCTAAGACCTTTGTCGTTCCGGGCACAACATACACCCCTCGATGTTTTGAAGACAATAGTTTATCACCAACACGAGGAGGGTTTGAAGGAGGACTAAGAGATGCTTTGTCGCTTTCTTCTTTGCCATTCGTAATCCCAACAAGAACAATTCAGGAAAAAAACATTACATGCCGGCGGGTTAGATATATTCAACATGTCCGGCGGAACAATAGCCGGTAAGGTTGACCAAAGATGAGTCTTGGCTAAACAACGCCGGCATTGTATCATCAAAATAGCCTTAGCGCACAAAAAAAACAATAAATTTTAACTATACAATTAGGCAAGGTCCATTACACATACATTTCCGGCTGACAAACCGCCGGCATGTTTTTATATAACTACCCTTCCGGGTTTAAAAACTCTAGGCATCAGGAAACATTCAATAGAAGTAGCCGGAAGGGTACCAAACAAAAACTTGTCGGCTTCATTAAAAAACAAAAGACGCCGGCAATGTATACAGATGAATAACCTGCCGGCCCTGCTAGTAGCAGTTACAGAAACTATACAGCCGGCAAGTTCTTCAAACTAATACCCTTCCGGCCAAACACTAACTATGAAATCCCGGAAAGATCGATAAAAAAAACCTTGCCGGGCGCCAGAATCGCCAATTCACAAATTCGATTTTTCTGACCTAATTTGACATGCAAACATGAAATTGAAGTACTAGAGTGAGTTTAAGTGTTCCCTTACTTTCTTAAGCGCACCATTTCACGTGTTTCAGCGGGTTCAATTCCTTCTTCTTCAACCGTTTTTCTCTTCACTTTCTTAGCAACCAAATTTGCAATTCCAGGGTTATACTCATTGGGTTTTCGATTAGATTGTTTCATACGAGTTGCCTCCTTCCGTGGTGGATCCATTGATGAAGATTAATCGGAGTTTTCGAATCGACGATTTTAACGAATTGATCGACGAGTTTTGGTGGTGGTGGGGTGATGGAGCCGGTAAGGTAAGGTTGTGGAGGAGAAGAAGAAGAGAAGAAGATGTAATGAAGAAAGAAAACTGATTTTGATAGTAATTAGAGTTATAATGAGAAAGGGTAATTTTGTAACTTTACCAATTGACCTCCCCCTTTGCCCTTAAAAAAGAGTCCCTATAAAATTGGGTATACCCCAATTAGTTTGAGTATACCCCAATCTCGCCAGGATTTTTAACCCAAGTAGCAGCATCCCCTAGTGACTTTATCACTGCACTTTAGTTATTAGCCGTCCAAAGGATATAGTTGTTGATTAACAAATTGTAATCCCTATTATTAAGTAAACTGTACATACAAATAGTGACGAAATAAAGCACTCTCCAAAATTTACGCATCACAAAATTAACTTTTCACTAATTCACAATCGTGAATTATAAGATGATACCATTTAATTGAAACAACTAAAGAACGTTTTAAAGTCTTTGTCTGAACTAATCACACTAATTCTTTATTTATGAGGTGTTATCCAATCCGATCTCGATTCCAATAGAACAATTTTTCATATATCTTTTTCTAAATCGGGAAAACAGTTTATATGAACGGAAGAAAAATACTATTTATCTTGGAGAGAAATACTGTAGTAGCTGAAGAATTAGGTTCAATGCAAGACGGTGCCAACGTAGTTATAATGTTATGCATAACGTGTATTGGTTTGCATTAAGATAATATCTATTTTAGTTTGAAAGAATATGAAAATTAAATGGATGTAATATAAATATGGAATCCAAACTTGAAAAATAAATAACAAAACAATAACAAATTAAAATAAAATAACAAAGATAAATTCATAAAAATATCAAAGAATTGTTATAAAAAAATAGATATAAAATTGGGGGATTTTTTCTTGGATATGTAGCGTTTTCGTTTCATCCTCTTGATATTTATTTCTTCCAAACCTTTTACTTTAAGTCAATTTTTTTATCTATATTAAGTTTTTAGTTCGGGCAGTCTATCACCACACGAATTCATTACCATATGGCCCATGTCACTGAAATTAGTCGGATACGGTTGGCTCCAGTCCATGCCACTGTGACTAGCTTTCATGCTGTTTATGACACCGATATGATAATTAATGTCGTATATTGATAGCCAACACGCTGATTGATTAGTGTTTTTGATATTATAACTCTAACACAGCTATTATCATCAGTGACTTGATGTTGACCTTGTCTATTTCAATTCCAAAACTTTATTATAAATGAAGAGGAAAGAACTGTATATGCACCAAAATCTCGAGCTTGATCCACTTTGTTGATTTTTTTTGTTTCTTATTACAAGATGGTTTTTTGGGAAGGTCATTTGAGTGATGAAACAATGGGTATCATTTCTCCAGTAGTTGTCTTTTGGTTATATGCAGGAGTTCATCACATTTTACCTCCATTAGATCATTATCGTTTACATACAAGAAAAGAGGCAGCATCACAGAATTTAGTTTCGATTCCTACTGTGATTAAAGGTGTTCTATTGCAACAGTCTATTTCAGCTACTGTGGCATATTCATTTTTCTGGGTTAGTATTTGAAATACCTTTATTTTGCAATTCATGTTTCTGCTTAGTTAATGAAGCCTAAATTTCGTAGTTTTGATAGTAGTATCTACATACTAATGTTTTTTCTTACAGGTGAATAACTCTATGTTGAGCTCTTCTGAAGTTGTGGTTCAACCCTCTTTTTCAATACAAATATTGCAGTTTATTGTGAGCATGTTGGTTTTGGATGCATGGCAGTATTTTGGACACCGCTACATGCACCAAAACAAATTTCTCTATAAACATATTCACTCTGTACATCACAGGGTGGTCGTTCCTTATGCGTTTGGGGCAGCGTACAGCCACCCACTGGAGGGTCTTTTACTGGATACATTTGGCAGTGTGGCCTCCATGTTGATTTCAGGGATGACAGCTCGAACATCTGTGTTCTTCTATTCTCTTTTTGCAATCAAAGGTATTGATGATCATTCTGGGCTGTGGCTGCCTGAATATAACCCCTTACAACTTATATTCCAATGCAACACTGCTTATCATGATATCCATCATTACGGGGTACGAGGTATAAAGTATAATTATTCACAACCATTTTTCACATTTTGGGATAAACTCTACGGGACACAGATGCCTTATACTGTTGTGAAACGACCCGAAGGAGGATTCGAAGTGAGGCAACCAAAAGAATGGAGAGTGCAACAAGTGGCTGATCCAGAGTGAAATCAAATTCGAAGAAAGTACATAATATCCTCAAAGTCGGTCAAGTGCAAATATTCCATTCATTCCAGTTTAGACGAAGTCTTAGGATTTTGTAGTTTCATAATTATTTTTTTTGAACTAATATTTTTAGTGTGATAATAGCAATTAATGTTTTACGAGTTCAATTATTTATACCTCTCACCTAGCCTAGGGATGTCAATGGGTCAGGTTCCCCCTAGGTACCATACTACCCTGACCCAATTATGTTTACTGGGCCCTAACATCTCCGAATCCTATAACAACAAAATATCACGTTTTGAATCCTATAACCCCAAAAATAGGCTATGGTAACAACAATGAATGTAGCTTTGGCGAATAACAACATCATAATACTACTCTTAGTAGTACCAATAGTAACATCCACAGTTAAAGCCTTAGGCTTAGTCCTATGGGCTAGATATTTAGCCGCTAGATTGGCCATCCACGTCAGCCTGGGCAACCTCCTAAGTCCTATGGGCTAGATATCTAGCCGCTAGTTTGGCCATCCACATCATCTGTGAGCGCCGAACGGTTCGGCGTTTTGGTTACTTTTTGTGAACGCCGAACGGTTCGGCGTTTTGGTTACTTTTTGAGCGCCGAACGGTTCGGCGTTTCAATCTCAGCCGTTGGATTTTGTGATTTTTTCTGAGCGCCGAACGGTTCGGCGTTGAGACAACTTTTTGAGCGCCGCACCATTCAGCATTTCAATCTCGCCGATAGTGAGACTGCGAGCAAATGCTAGGCAAGAGAAGTAGCCAGATTTAGTGTTAACTTTTTTCCCACACTTATTTCATGATTTGCAACACTTTTTGGCCAATCTAGCACTCCAATCTAGCCCATAGGACTTAGCCTTAAGGAAATATCAATTAATTATTTTATTAAGACAATCTGTGGTACAGTGTCAACATCTTTTATTGTTGTTGAATAAAACTACAAATAACGAAAAGATAAGAAAATACAGTAAAAACTCCATATATTAATAGACTTGGGACTTCGAAAAATTATTAATATATGGAGTTTATTAATATAGGGAGGTATACCAAAAAAAAAATTGCTCGACAAGAAGCTTTTAAACATGCTTGACAAGTTGTAAATATTTTAACTTCAACAAGAAGGTGCACATATTTTAAACATGCTTGACAAGAGGTATACCAAAAAAAAAAAAATTGCTCGACAAGAAGCTTTAAACATGCTTGACAAGTTGTAAATATTTTAACTTCAACAAGAAGGTGCACATAGTAACGAGGTCTTAAGCATATGTAAATCAAAAGTTGCGATAACAATCTAAAAAATTACATCATTTTCTCAAACAACTATAGATACATATTTTTATTTATCTTAAATTTCGGTGTAACAAGATCTATAAGTTTCCGATTGTGTCTATTATATTAATATATGGAGGTAAATTCCTTATGGTGGGGACTAGAAAAATCTATTAATATTAAAATGTGGAGTTTATCACTATTTATACCTGGCCCAAGTTGGGACCATGATTTTTTATTAATATATAGAGTTTATTAATATATGGAGTATCAATATATGGAGTTTTTACTGTAAGACGATAATGTAGAAAAACACGGAAGTTTATAGAGTGAGAGACGACGATTTACTTGTTGGAAAACTAAGGAAATAAATGCTATACTATGCGAATAAGAATAGGTCGAGGCGTGATATAATCACGGTCCTTAAGAATAAATTTCTCCCCTCAAGGTTCAAACGGTTTAATGGCGTCTATTCTCCAGGATTAAACGATTTCAATCCGATAAGAGTAAACTCTCAATACTGGATTCCTATGAACAATAAAAAATCTGTTTACGGCAATGCATTATTGGTAAGAATAATAAGAGAGAGATTTCATGTTAAGGGAAATCAATTTCTCTATGCATATATAGAGACTGAAAAGACACTTGACCACTTAGGTTGCAATGCTTCGTAGAGATGTGTTTCATGATATGAAACCCAATAAACCATCTCTTCATGGTTATATGTCTGTTGACAAATCAACACAATTCTTCACTAATTCTACCTATTTGATATGCCTGTTGGGATTCGAATATGTGTAACCACTTGAAGTTGGTTACTGTAACTAACTTGATAGGTACAAATACATTATATATTGATGTAGTCTGAAACACATCAATACAACCTCCAACATTACTAACACATATTTTACTTTTAGGCATTGCACACACTTTTATTGGGTATACCATTTATTGGATTAAACGGAAGAGCATTTGTCAATGACTAATCTATATCTTTAGCAAGATTGATTAGAGTGGTTACCAAACAGATTATTCCTTTCTGTTAAAAATACGATCCAAATGACGCGTTATTCATTTGTGTAACTCTAGAAGTCGAAGGAGCGGGGATACCGAGGGAACTAAGTAGCTAGGGGTAGTGAGCTTGGTCTCAATTATACGAAGTTGGTATTAGATTTTGCATAACGTCTTAATTTTGAGAGTATTCAAAACTGGACTAGGTCCTAGGGTTTTTATGTATTTGCGGTTTCCTCGTTAACAAAATCTTGTTGTGTCTTTTACTTTGATTCCGAATTATAATTTTTTATTATAATTAAGTAAAGAGGAAGGATCCCTTCACACTTTTATTGTCACACTATCTCACACGTTAGACATCATTTTTGAGAATAAAAACCAACGTAAAGTATTTGAAGCTAATATTTTGAGGATATGTGCCTCTTACCAAGCTATACATGCCTACCAAAAATGACCATATTCCGAAATATAAAACCTCACAATTTACTTGTCTTAGTTTTGACGGCCAGAAATCCGTTGACTTTCGATGGTTCATTTTCAAAGTAGTAGATGGTGGTGTTATACGTCTAGGAATATGCTCATCTTCAGTAGGAACATAGAGCTATGTAATAATAACATATCCCAAAAATATTAGATTCAAACCCGTTACGGTTTGGTTTTTATTCGCAAAAATGACATCCAACGTGTGAGATAGTGTGATAATAAAAGTGTGAGGGGATCCCTCCTCGTAAGTAAAATACACAAGTACGTTAACTCCGTAATACTTGATAGTGATCATATAGAGTTTGGCGATATCGTATTGTCTCGATCTTGTATCCACAGCCAATCACACAAGTTATCTTGTTGTTGTATTGTCTCGATCTCGTATCCGTGGACGATCACACAAAGTGTGAACCAAATTTTTTATATTGTCTAGACTTTGTCCATATACGATCACATCCGATAGAGGACTTATAGGTTGAAACAAAAATATTGTGGTGTATTTGGGTGCTCTCGTCTTTTCAATTTGTATCAGGGCAGGAAAACACGAAAATATATAACAATCTGTGTTTGGTGCGATCCAATCCGTGTTTTTTGTGTTATGTTGTGATGTACATGTTGTGCTTGTGCTGGCACCACATACTTTAAACCTCTACATTGAAGATGCCAAACCATGGGATTTACAATATCACTAATAGATTGTGATTTTCGACTTTAAACTTCTTAATTAACCTTTTCCTTATAAACATAAACATGTAATCCCTCAACTGTAATTATATATATAGCCAAGAAATTCACACAAGAAAAAAAAAACTTATTCATGTTGATATAAAGTTACTCCTTAGGCTTATTCCTATATGCACATGGAAAATCAAGCGGTTTGCCACTTTTGCAAGCGTTTTGGGTATGGCAAAGTGGCAAACATAAGTGGCTAAGTAGAAAATAAACTATTTAGGCATACGTGATGGAGTCTCTAGCGAGGAGAGAGAGAGACTCCATCACTCGATAGTCTTAACAAGGCTCGTTGGTCATAATAGCGGCAACGCTAGTATTTCCATCGATCGCTGCTATGAAAATCGCTCAGTTATTTTTCATCCAACGGTCTGAAGTTACCACTCCTATCAAGGATTATATATACATAAAACGTCTCCCTCTTAGTCTTATAGTCAAAACTAGGCCCGAATCTAGGCATATCCAACTGTTTCCCTGTAGAACTATTATCCCGGTCAATTTATCGTGGTATTGACTGAATTTCTCCTTGACCGAGATCAGATGGTCAAAATAAGATAACTTATTTGCCCTTACAAATCTTTCTTATTAACAACACATAGGACAAAATACATTCATTTAGTGCTTCTCTTCCATCTCTGTTCTTCTTCTTCACGATCTTCATTCTTCATGAGCTGTCTCGTGTTGTTTTGGTCACAATAAGGTTAATCTTATTAGAAACAATGAAACCATACAAGCAGCAGTAGCGTATCAATCGCATCCGACCAATACTCACCTTAACATTTGTTTCACCTCACACCATAATATTTAAATCTCTCTAGAATTTCTAAAACTCACCCATCTTCCACTTTTCATCACTCTTCCAGTTTTTCAAAATATAAACATGGTTGAGTTCATAGATAACCAACATACCGAAAATCAAAAAGTTGTTTATAATGTGCAACATCAAATAACAAGACGGAGTCCAAAATTTGATATTGCGGAGACGAATGTATTTGCAGGAATTATGTTCTTTTTAGTGATCGTCTTATCATTAGTGGTGCATTTGAAGCCCAACCATTTTGGGAAAATATATTTAAGAAATTTCAAGAAGATACAAGGAACCTCAATAATCGCGTTGCACATTTGTAGTCACTGCTTCACTGTAATCAGTAAGGAAAATATTAAATATGTTGCTTTAGTAATACAAGCGGGCCGAAATATCAGAGGCGGTACAACCGTAACGGACATTGCACAAAGGTGCCGCATCAATGGAAAATACTTCCAATAAGGGAGTTGTTTTGAGATTTTGAGAGTGTTTTACAAAATATAATCCAATATGTATGTTTTAATTTTTTAATTTTCAACTTAATTCTAAGAATGAGTTTTAATATTTTTCTTATTTTATTAGTTAAAATTAAAATGTAAGTCTAACTAATAAAAGGTAATAACTGGTCAAATTTTTGAATCAATAAACAACTGCGCTTTATTGATATACTAGCCCTTAACCCGTGCCGTAACGGCACGGGCCTCGATGTTGGTTCACTTTTAATATCGTATAAAATGTGTCTCAAATACTTATCAACTCCTTTTGATCCGATATATGTTAAATCTGGCTTGGTCATATATATCGTAGGGATATCCCCTGTTTTGTTTTCTATGTTCTATCGGGTAAACAACTAATGTTGTTAACACACTCCATTAAATTAGAAATGCTTTCTAAATCATACGCGTTGTCTCCATATAAAATTAAGAAAAATATATACTACAAATAATTTTAAAGGGATTTTGTACGCATTTAATATCTTAAATTAAGAAAATGAGATCACCTCTGTGATTTTCTATTTCCTTCCCCTATTCCCGATTTAAAAAATCTGCATAATTTATACTTTCTCGAACCTTTTTTTTACTTACTGGAATATATGCTATTGAAATTTTACACCTAAAAATATATCTCCTCATTTGTAAGACCACATATATACTCTTATGTTGGGAAGTCTCTTTGGCAAATAAGTGGATATGGTCACCTCCAGAATCTTCATCCTCTTTGGAAGCCGTTTGTTGTAACCATTGCATGGCTTTTTATGGCGAGGAGTCTGCGGCTTAATCACAATATTTATTTTTTTGGAGAGAAAGAAATTTCGTAACCGACTAATCTGTAATTGGGGAGGAAAGATCGAAATTCCTTTATTTTCATGCTTCTTACAATGATCGAGTACATATTTTTTGTTACTGAGATGATCTGTAAGACCATATACTTACCTTGCAAATTCGCTCATACAATCCGGTCATCTCTTACACCTGACAATACGTACCCATTGTCGCCTCTAGAATTGTCAACCTCTTTGGTAGCCGTATGGCATAACAATCTTAGGTTTTTTCAATGTGAAGCAGTATGGTGACCAATAGGTGCAGTCTCACTTCTTTTAATTTATACTACCTCCGGTATTTTTTTACACTCCGAAAGAACAAATTATAAATAGCTTTATCTGCCAGCATTCGTGATGGTCATCGTAATGACATTGTTTGATTTTTCATTCTTTACCGCATATCAACCCGGAGAATTGCTATAAATAAGAAGAGTAGAACACGGAGACGTTATAACCTATTCACAAAAACCGAACAATTGTAGAGTAAAACACATAAGTCAGGATGCACTATCCGAAACCATAACATTTGTTGGCGTCTTTGATTTTTTATTTTTTTGGACCAACAGTGGAATCTTATGGATTTAATTTTTGCCAAAAGTGAAATCATCTGCTTAGGAAGTTGAAATACGTTAGCTTGGTGATGCCAGTGTTAGAAAATTTCCTTCAAAACCCCTATGGATTCAGATCAAGATTTGGAACATAAATTAGATTATCATATCAGCAAGGTTACACAGGGGATAAATCAGATCCACCAATGTAGATCATGACCAAAGGGACTAATACTGAAACACAAAAAAAAAAAAGAGGAAATTACACGTCAACATAATGCAATAAAGGAAACACACCAGAATACAATGCGGAAAGAGAAACGCACAAAAAAAAATGCAGACATACAAAGAAACATGATATACTATTCACATGTATTGTTTTATTTGGTGCAAGGCTTCATAATGCTTAATATTCGGCAATGGTAAATGCCGAGAAACCTTCGGGCATCTGCTAAAGGAAGGGTTTCTTGCGAGGTGGATCATTATCGGCCACAATCTCATCTTCAGTGCGGATGATTCCGGTATTCTAGGAAGATATGGCTGGAGTTGGTGCTGCAGGGACCGAAGGCAGCTTTGCTACAGTAAGGATTGGGGTATCAAATTTCTAGGATAAAGGATTTTGGGCACCTGTACAAAACGACTGAGCACCCACAGTGACTCATCCAACTCCCTAAAACCTAACGCACACGTGCATAAAATGGGTGTAGTCCGGATAACCATGGTCATTGATTTATCTTTTCCCAGGATAAATCTGGACCACCACTAACACATGTAAAGTTAGCCAAATTATGGTTTTTAGTATTAGAATAAAATATATTAGATTTCAATGTAAAAGAGAATATAACAACAACAAAAAATAGAAAAAATTAATTGAAGACTTAAGTTTGTTCAATCTAAGCTTTATACATGACGTTTGTGATTAAAAATTAAAAGCATACCCAGTTGTGGGTGTGGAAACAGTGGTATCAAGTGATTTTGTTATAGTGACGGCGTGTTACATCCCGGATTTTCGGACTTCTAGCGGACACAGATTCGACCTTGTGGGTCGGGTCCGATCCATCTAGCAAAGCCAAATTTCTGGACCACCACTCATGTAGGACCAGATTTTTCGTTTTAAAAGATTTCAATAAAGAAAATCAATAATTCAAGCTCAATTAAATTTACTAAATGAAATATAATCTTACTTTTAAAGTTACAAAACTTTCATATAATAACCATAAAATCAAAAGTATAAAATTAAAACAAAATAAAGCTCAATTTAAAACACGATACCCAAATCTCCGTGATATATAATAATTTCTTTTCAGGTAGTCTTTCTTCGTTCTCTGTGGAAAGGGAGGAAAATGGGTGAGCAATCACAATGTGACGGACCAAGAAATTTCTGCTTCCAACAGGTCGGGTTACGACCCACTTGGCAGGCTCTAACTTCCTGATGCGTCATTCGAGAATTAGGGCTTTTAATATTTTTCGAATTTTCTGAGCATATGTCTCATACCATAATACTCAGAAATCCTAAAAACACAATGGCACCGAATCGGATAAATAATTTCCATCTTTCTACTCTGAGGATACATTGTCTCTCTTGCCAGAGTAGTAGGATACCAGCCACCGTTACAACTAACGGTCTTCCGAGTTGCCACCCGTAGGTGGGGGGCCAATTAAGGCCTGATGAATGGCAAGTTGCCAATATCGGGGTAGTCAGATACCAGCTACCGTTACAACTAATGGTCTTTCGGGTTGCCACTCGTAAGTGGGGGGCCCAGTGGACCTGGCAAACTCACATTACTCAGTCAAGTTCAACAGAACATCTTTTACAAATGATATGAACCACTCAAAAGAGTTGGCAATCATTTCGATATTTATGGTATGAACTGCCACTATAGACAGTAACCATTCCTTCTCAGGTACCGAGACAAATGATATGAATTACCATAGATGGTAATAATCATCTCTCATTAGATGGTAATAATCATCTCTCATTAGGTAGTATGAACAGTCATTACTGCAACCACCTCTTACTGCCAAGGTTACAATCATCTCCGAATGAATGGTATGAACTGCAAAGCAACAACCAACCCCTTTCAGATGATATGAATAACCTCATAGAGTTGTGCTGAACCGCATACTGGCTGCCTACGTACCTTTTCCGTTGCTAGAAGTGATCAAGCACGACCGTAGTTCTTCAGATAGTATGAACCATCTTTAATGATAGCAACTATCTCTTTTTGGATGATATGGACTACTTCGTTAAAGTAGCAATCACCCCTTGCAGCAGATAGTATGAACTGCTCACTGTAGCAGTAACTGCCTCTAACATTAGATAGTGTGGATAGTATGAACCGCATAGCAGTAACTATACCAGACTTATATCTTCAAACACACGACCAAGAGCGCAAGGCTTACCCAACATCCCTGCCACTGAAATATTCACAATGTTCTGTATTCTACAAATTATGCATTGTAGGAAACCTTCTCATAACACTTGCGTACTCACAGTAATTAATCCACTTATTATAGTCCATATATGCTATAACAATTAGTTCAAACATCAAATAAGCATTTAACAGCATCAACAATACTCATACAACGGCTCAAAGTGTAAAAGTAGATCCAAACAGTTAGTGGGAGTAGAAATTTAGCAATATCTCAAAGTGGCATAACATCCCAGCTATAAGGTTGCCAATGAGACTCTCTGGTCATGAAAAAAATTCAACAACACTACATAGACAACATTCATCCATTTGGTCCACTCATTGCAGTACTCCTGGTTTGATAGATTAAGCAACATACACACCAATCATTATTACAAAGAAATGTAATAGGAAAATATTGAAATCGTACGGGCAAAACATGAAACACAGTAAGGTGTTTAAATACACAACCTTTCGACAATCAGAATTAACGGTTCTACCCCGTTCAATGATTACCATTGCATTATTATACTAACGCGTATTAGTTAGTTCAAGCATCCATTCCCCGAAATGATTACACCGTTAGCAATTTCCATCCAGGACATCGTGGATTCGCGTAGAGTATGTTCATGAAATCAAGTAAAATCACAAGTTAGTACTACAGAATAAGTGCTACAAAAATTTTTAAATATACATCCATATGAAGCACATTCAAAATTAGTACTTCGTTAATGTATGCATCTAACTTTCACATACTACACATTCATACTCCATTATTAACATTATAAATCTAGCAAAAACTAGCTAGAAAGTTAGTAAGCGCCCAACACAAAGAATAATAAGCCGAATATGGATCCATCTTTACATGAAACATGACCCAAATTAACATGTCAATCGGTATTAGATAAATTTCAAACATAGGTCAAGATACCAAATTTAGCAGTAACATTAACATCATTCAAACCCACATTCTACGACCAATTTCTTAATTTCAACACGATGAAAACTCGAAGGATGAACGAGACTGCATCCGATTTATGTTTCTGAAAATGCACTCATCATTTATAAAATCTTTGAAGTACAAAGGTCACCTGATCATCTTAGAATTTATACATAATCCACATAACTTATCGTACTACAACATCTCCAAAAGTAGGCACATTATAACAGTTCATTAGAAAGATATCCACCTCTCAATATGGATGCTTTTAATATCAACACACAGAATTCAGTTACAATTATCCCACACTTTGGGGTACCTAAGATGATCAGAAATATTCATGAAATTTTAACAGTAAGCTAGCTTAATGTATATAAATATCGTACTAAAATTTTAGCTTTATCGAATAAGTGAATAATAAGAAAACATTACTAACAGTTGTCTATCCAGGGTTTGAATTCAGCACATTTCAATCTCAGTTCATCCAATGTTTCGAGCAGTAAACGTGACCCGTTCTTCTCGAAATTTCTACTGAACATTTACCATACAATTATGTATGACACATTCAAATTTCATCAAAATCCAACCACTGGATCTAAAGATATTAGTATAAGAAAACCATACATTCTAGGGTTTACAAGGTTCTACATAAGATGTTCAAACACGAATTGTTTTATAAAAAATTTCATAATTTCTAAAATCAAATAGATATTTGAATATTTCATGGTAGTTGAAAGATACCCAATTCATCAATTTGCTAAGCACATGAGCCATGGTCAAAATCTCTTATTTCATAACATAAACCCTAACTTCATTGCATGCAAGAAGAAATACCAAAATCATACATATATAGAACATGATGTGCAAACAAATTTACAAAAACCCATTCTTTAATTTAACGAAGATATGCATAATCAAGGAGGAATTGATCAAACCTTCATGATCCATAAGTTACACAAATAAGAGAACAAAGAAACCCCTACCTCAATTGTTGATTTACTCTAGAGGTTAATAACAACAACAATCTTCATAATTTCTGTATCTTGGTTTCATGGAGTGCAACCACATGGAGTTCTTCAATTTTAGAGTGAGTTTGAGAAGAATGAACTTAATGAGGAATAGAAGAAGTCCCCAAATTTGTTGCTTAGTTGTGGTAGGAAAATATAAATCAACCTTTCCATTTCTGATTTTTCTTTCTTCATTCCTATCGATTGGAAGAAGATTTTTTTTTTTTTGGGTGCCTCCTCCTCAATTTTGTTCAATAAAAGTATTAAGCAAATAAGAATTTTTAAAATGGCAAAATCGCCCCTCATCACTTGTTATGACACATGTCTAGCTGCATGTAAAGCAATTAGGCACCCAAGCATTTAGACTAAGGCAGATTTTTCTATTTAGGTATTCAAATGTATTGCTTGGGGCAACCTAAAAGTGCAAGAGGCACCGAGTACTAGAGCTTTAGGAAACTTGATTATAAATTTGGAACAACAGGTTCACTTAAACCCGAGAAAAATTTACAGAGCCTAGTAGGAAGTTTCAAAAAATAATAGAGTGCACCGAAAAACAAACAAATGCAACAGATACAATAATTAAAACCATGCACGAAAGTTCACAACACTATTTACGCCATTCTCAACCACAAATACTTAACATTTTTTGGTCAAAATCTTTAATCTTAAATTCTAGACCCTTTAATACAAATTTATTAATTTAATTAAGAAAAATTTATAATTAAAAAAAATTAATAGATCATTTATTATGAGCAATTAGTGAAAAAAACATTATTATGAGGAATTAATAAATTATTTATTATCAGCAATTAGTGTGAAACACTAATTAGTTAGGAATTTATATATTAATCATTTATTATATTAGATTTTCCTTAAATTGTCATAAAATGATAGTTTAACGGAAGAAACTACAGCCATAGATTTATGTATTGGGAGAGTAAATCTCAACCACCACTTACATAGGCTAACTTAGCCAAACTGTGCTTTTTATTCTTGAAAGCTTTAAGAAATTAGAGCTTGGGTGGAAACATGGGCGCCTAAGAAACTGCAAATACTTGGCCGCCTCCTCATTCCTGTTCCTCCCTTTTATATTCTCTCATCGGAGTTATATCGTTCTCCATTTGCCCTAATCTCTTAGATGGAGAAATCCGGCAGTACCTCACAAAGTTCGTTGTTCTTCAGATCCAAATGCAGTTCTTTAATATCACATCATCTCCATCGTTGTTCTTCGTATTCTTTATTTAATGTATTTTGATGTTGAGCTACGATTTGCACATTTAGGAAGGGTTTTAGTCTATTGAAGGTACAATCTCTTGACTCTTCCATGTAAAATTCTAGTTTTGAGTATAATTATATTTAGGCTTTCAAATTAAGTTACCTCTTCCTCTTGTGCTTTTAAATCAATTTCAGTAGAGTGGATCTAGAACTACAGTATTGACAAAGAGATACAGGGAAAGGCGATCCAGGTTTTATTTAGATTGAGTGATAAAATTAATTCAATATGATTTGATGTGGTGGGTTTTGTTTCGATTTTAGATCTGGATTTTTAATTTATTATTAGGTATCTAAAAAAGTAGTATCTTTGTTGGGATTAAAGGACCTATTTTAATGCTTTGTTCTTGAGTTAGCTCACTTCTCTGTTCTGATTTTTTCTTCCTGTCAATATTATGCTTTGGATTATAACAAGTCAAAGGGTTTGATACTGATAGAACATTATTTGGGGGGTCTGATTAAGGTTCATGGTAACAAAAATTGACTATCTAATTTCAATTTAAGTTGTCATATTTTCTCTAGATATTGCATTAAGGAGCTAGCTTGCTCATGAAATCAAATATGATTCAATATCCTTGTCAGGAATTCTTAAGAAGCACATCGAACTTGTAGATGCATGCTCAGCTAGAGACCGGAATGAAGAAGAAAATGACAATGGGCCAGCAACAACAGATTCAAGTGTGAATATACAGGACCATGTCACGGAAGGTTTGCACTAATCTTATTGTATTCATTATAAGTTGGAGTAGTATAGTTTCCCAAATCAAGAAATCCGACAAAGGGAAAATAGAAGGCGGCAGGTGCGGCATCCAAGTTGACAATGTAAGCTTGTGCTAGTAGCCCTCTTTTGTTGATGTTCCTAAATACATTATTAGTTATTGTTAACATGTTACTTCCGAGATAGTTTATTAACTATGTTTATACGCAAATTTCGATGACGACATTGACATTTATGTTTACGTCTTGTGATTATATGGGCATTGACATGTGGTAAGTATTATTTTCTACTAACTACCTTATACTTTACATTCCTATCCATAGACTATTACGTACTAATGTAGCCACACTATTATGGCTTAATATGTTGTTCTCTTTCTTTTTCCGGCACTAAGAAGAAGTCAAACACATTAATCTATCCACAACCAAAGGCCAATGGCCCATTGCTCAATGCATCAACTCGGAGTTATATAGTACTGAATACTTTTGGTTGATCTTTTTTTTCCTTCTGAATTTGTTGTTTCAATGTAGTATTCAAAGAAAAGCCAAGTAAATTGTATTCTTACTGTGAGTAAATTTGATGGTTATTGATCTTATGGAGAGCATTGGTGGTTTTTGATTCCTTTTTGAGTGGTGAAATTTATTATTATTATTTGTTTCAGGTTATCGACTTCAAGCGCGGTCTCGAGTTTACTTCCGATGTATCAAGAGTCGTGAGCTTGGAAATGTCTACTAACCAAAGACGTCGACACTAATTCATAAAGATTATTTTTTTTCTCAAAGAATGTGAATTTTTGCAAATGCTTTGAACTTGCGTAATGTATTATTTTTATGTGAAGCTGTAAATGTTCAGTAATAATATATAGATTTTTATTGTTTTAATTTGGCTGCATATTTGATTTCCTTCGCAAATTTAAATTTAGTTTGAAAAAGTTGACATTGGTACAGTAAGACCAGCACCTAATCAATGGTCATATGGTGACATTCAATGACTTATAAAAATGTCGGTTACACCAACGAGCCGTTGCATATATTTCTTAGGCTGACACTTCTATTGAAAAACAGTCACTATAACAATATTTTGATGGCGCTTGTCATGGAAAACCGCAATGGATAGCCCTTACCATGACGGTTGAAGATATCACGTGACATCTTTGAAGGTAATTTGTGACGGTTATCTGACAGTTCAGAAACGTTTAAAATAACCCCTACGGTGACACTGGCTTTGGTGACACTTACAAATTTCACCAAAACCGTCACCAAATTAATACCATGACGGTGTCAAAATGTCACTGATGTTGATTTTTCTACTAGTGTATGAAATAGTAATAGTCATTTTACTAAAGAGGGAGGATTTATAGACATTCTTAGATGGCCACTATCATACATGATTTACGTCATTTTCGCCGCAAAACTCAAACGACAATTAATTTGAATATAACATTTCCATGATACCTTCCTCTTATAGGACTCTATATTCCTACCAAAAATGAGCACAATTCGAGATGTATAACACCACCATCTACCCCTTTGAATATCAGCAGTTAAAAGTTAACGGTTGAAACTAAGATCCGTAGATGATAAGGTTTGATATCTCGAATTGTGCTCATTTTTTGTAGGAATATAAAGTCTTATAAGAGTAATCTAGAGTCTCATTTTTGGTAGGAATGTAGAGGAACGTATCATCAAAATGTTAGATTCAAATTTATTGTCGTTTGAATTTTGCGGCGAAAGTGACACAAATCATGTATGATAGTGTCCATCTAAGAGTGTACATGAATCATTTCATCCCTTTTTACTTAATTGCGACTAAAACTGTGACATCTTTCTAATACTCATGCCTTTATACTACATTGCGACTAAAACCGTGACATCTTTCTAATACTCATGCCAATTACTGACACCTGCCCCTACAATTCCATGTGCAACGACCGGGCGGTTTATGTAACTCTGATTTTTGTACTAAATTTGAAGAACCATTGCTGAAAACTAGGGATGCACATGGGACGGTACAGTCCGGGTTTCTTTGAACCCGGTACTGTACTTGGAGTTGACCGGGTCTTCATTTTGAGGATCGGTACCTGTACATGTACCTGGACCTGTACTTGTACCGGTTATACAGGTTCGGTTCTAGCCGGTACCGGGTTTTTACCCTATATGTGGTCTAAGTAGAACACAAATTACAGTAGAACACAAATTCTAAGTACAACAAAAATGCCATAATTTGCAACTTTGGATAACTGGGTTCAACAAGTTACAGTAGAACACTCATGAATCATATTCAGTACAATTTTAATTATCAATCGCACAAACCGATCTCGCCAACCATGCGGATTACGGACAGCATATCAGTCTTCTTGCAATCTACAAATCGAACATCGATGCAACCCATATTAAACTCTTTATTTTCCATAGAAGCAATCTATACAACCCATGAATCAATTTATTACAAATCAAACATACAACTAACCAAAACCCTAAATCAATTTATAACTGAATTACCCAAAACTAAATGACTTACCTGTAGAAGAAGAAGAACTAAAGAAATAAAAGAAGAGGAAGAAAAAGATGATGAAGAAATCTAAGAAGTTAATTAACCATTTAGTAATACAGCTGGTATTGAAATTTGTAAAATAGAATTTACATCAGCTAATGAATTACCACTTAATGGTTCATATCCAAGTCCAAGCAATGAACCTTGGGGAAAGCTGGATCTGGTACTGAACAATTCTCTCTTGGTTAAATTGCTGGTTGATAGACACATTTTTGTGTCTAATTTGTCTCGATTCTTTATATTGTTAATGCTCGATTTTATACTTATTTGATTATTTTATGTTTTTGTAGGTGTTTTTTGGAAAAATAAGCTTTTGCGGGAAAATTGGCTCGAAAAGTGGTATTTGCGCCCGTGGGAGAAAATTAATATTCGGACCCCTCATTTGGATAAGGGGAACCTCAATTACTAAGGGGCATCCACTTGCTATTTACACCCCAGGAAACCCAAGTGTTAAAGGCACCCATCAGCAGGATAAGGGGCATCATCTTCTATATTTGAATTCTGAAATTTTGGCGGGAAAATGTGCTGTCACGAACAGATTTTAGGGTTTGATTTTTGGATGTGTTTGGGAGAGATTCAATCGCTGAATTCTCTTGGGATCGACCTGTTAGAGCAAAATAGGGTTTCCGTGTGTGTTTGGATCGACCAGTTTGGGCTTAATAACCGTGTTGAAGCGAACAGAGGAATTGGAAGTTTACCGGGTTCTGTTGATGACTATGGCCAGTTTTGGTCGGAGTTTGACGTGCAGATGAATTAGGATTCGCTTGATTTGTCAAAACAGGTTTGGTATCATCTCTAGATTCGAAAAGATAGGTTCATATCTTCGGTTCTAAGGAAACAGGGGAGTGGAAAGATACTCGGGATTTTGATGATATTTTTGGAAGTTAGGAGAGAATGTTATATTTGGTTGGATAATTTGAGTCTATCGAGTCCTGAGCTAATATACGGAGAGGATGGAAAGATCAGATAACTTGGAGGACGCGTAGAAGAGATAATGAAGGAAATAATATAAGCCGTAACTTCCGGTGAAAGAGAAGAAAATATTCTCGGATTTTTGGGGCCTGTGTGTATTTATAGGCTGCTGGGAGGTAGAGCAGGGGGGTGGAAACTTTGTGGAGACCTTTGGGAATAATTACTAGGTTGTTAGGAGAAGAAGGGGAAGTTGCAGAGTGAAGAACAATAGTTGCAGGCGAGTACCGGAGAAGAAGAAGAAGAAGAACAACACCTTAGAGCAGTCGCAGAAACCGTGACCTTTACTTTTGAATTCCATAACTTTGTAACAATCTTTCCAACAATTATATTGGATTCGCAACAGTTCTGCAACAGTTTCTCTGAATCGTGAGTTCTGTAACAATTATATCTCATTACGAACTCGCTGCTTTAGTAGTTTTCTCTTGTTTTTCACACTTTTGAGCTATGAACACCTACTTTGAGCACGTGAATAACATGAGGAGCTAAACCCCTTAGCCGAGGCGACGGAGGAAGCCATTGTTCCATGAAAAGTGGTATATTTCTATTTTAATTAATTTTTGCAATTTCTTTTATGATTATTTGCATGGAACTAATATTGAAACGGATTTTTAATGAATGATTGTGATTCGTTTTGATGGAGCATGCTTAGTTTAAGACTTTTGATGTTTCATGCTTAGTGTTTACAATTGTTACTTCGAAAATCTACTTGAGGCAATAAATTAGAATCACTTCAAACGCAAAGAATTGCATGAGTATTGATTAGATTGAATCACTTAATTGGTCAATGGTGGAATCCTGAGTTTCAGTGCTTTTTATAATCTTGATAAAAACTTTGATTGAGTTTTCTATTTTACTTTGAGTCTAAAACGAATCTTCACAAGTCTGAGTGAACGACATCTTTTACTACCACTTTCTACAACTTTCAAAATCACATCAATTTTTGGCGCCGCCGACGCGGACTTGTTTTTAGATTTGTTTTTAGGTTTTTAGTGATTTTATTCTTTTGTTTTATTTTATGTTTTCTTGGGTATTTGTGTTTTGGTTACATGTTTGGATATTGGATCGAAAAGAAAGCTAAGCCAAAGATATTGGTGATTAACTAAAGACTTGGAGTCAAAGACAAAGCGAAAAGAAATGAGAAAGAGACAAAGAATTTTATTTTTATTTTTATTTATTTTTTAGGTTTTTTTTCAAAAACTGTATTAGGGTTTATAATTATTTTTGTAATTTTTCTTTTATTTTTGGACTTTTTGGACATTTTTGGGACTTTGGACATTATTTTTAAACCCTACGAAGGGTAGTCTTAAATATAAACTGTTTGCAGAGAAGGAGGACAATTACGATATTGTCTCTGCACCTTGGGTTCGTACACTGACATAGGAGTCAGTGGCCCGAGTCGACTACAACCGATTCATCCCCCGTTTGGAATGGGATGTAAGATTCTGAACACTCGCGAATCCCCTGTCAGCGAATTACTGGACTCCTTCGTTTGCATATATGCTGAGGACTTGAATACGGCTGCTTTAATTTCCTAGTAAAGGACAAGGACTGGCCATATAAGATAAGGGTTCAGATTTCATCACCGTTCTTTTCTTGCCCGCCTTAGAAAAACGATAGCAAACGCAAACCTAAGCTTAAAATACTGACTAGAGCAAGACCGATAGGGTAACGAACTTGATAGGAAAGTCATTCGAAAAATATTGGTTACTCTTTTAATCATACTTCAAAGTTCATGATGGTTTCTGTAAGTTGAATGTGTGACTGCGCCGCATTGTAATTCCGGTGAGGCCTCGGGTATCAAAGCTCCACTGAGCTTCCCTCGCCTCTATTCAACTTACTTTGACTCGGATTGATTCCAGAGGGGTTTGCTTAAATTGTAACGAATTCCATTTCGAAGGATTAGAAGCTGGTCTAGAAACAATCTAAGTGGAGCCATCATGCTTTTTGTTTGCTAGAAATCAGTAGGTTTGATTTGGTTGAGTCAGCCTTGTTTTGTGATTGCATAGAATCCCCTTCCTTATTCTTTTGCATGCCGGAACATAAAAGAGACGCCCTAGGTAGATTTGTTAAAGAGAAACCTAGTAGTTCTAAGCGTCTCGATTACCTCAATTTAGAAAGTCCGATTTTTGAAGAGTCCGTTTTTGAACGTCCGTTTGAGGAGACAATCCCTAATATTCTGATAGAGCCAGAAATGGCAACCTTGAAAGCTTTGTTGAACCCTACTAGGACTACTCGTCCCTCGTGTATCAAGTTAGCTGAAACGGAAGCAAATTATGAACTAAAACCTGGGACCTTACAGATGCCCCCATCTCTTTAGGGAAAGAAAATGAAAACCCCTATTTCCATCTTAGGGATTTTGAAGAAATTTGTAGCACCCTAAAAATTAGAGATCTTGATGATGATGCTCTGAAACTTAGGTTATTCCCTTTTTCCCTAAAAGATAAAGCTAAATCGTGGCTATATATTTTGTCTTCCGGGTCAATCGAAACATATGAACAACTTACATCTGCCTTTTTGAACAAGTTTTTCCCTAGGCACAAAACATCGTCTATTAGGACGCAAATATGCACGTTTTCTCAACAGGAGGGAGAATCTTTGTACGAGGTATTTGGAAAGGTTCAATGATTTATTAGCCCAATGTCCTCATCATGGTTTAGAAAAGGTTAGGTTAGTTCAGATCCTTTATGAGGGTTTAGATTATTCCACTACGACCACAGTAGAATCTATGTGTACAGGTGGGTTTGAAAACCAAACAGATTGATGCGGCGATGACATTTTTGAATGAAATCGCCGAAAATACCGAACAATGGGAAAGTAGGGTACCCCAGAAAACAATTCTTCTAGGAAGAGGAAACGTTAATAGGGTAGAAGGAGGCTATGAATCAGATGCCAAAATTGCAGCAATAGCTAAAAGGTTAGAAGCTATAGAATTGGGTCACACTAGTGGTAGAGTGGAGACTTTTTGGGAAGGCCATACTATGGAAGAGCAAGCCAATGCTCTTTACAATAACACTAGATTCGATAACTCTCAGAAGTTCGACCCATATATTCAGAAACTTATAACCCTGGTTGGAGAAACCATCCGAACCTTTCGTGGCTAAGGGCCAGAGTCAAGGTCAGTTTAGTAATTCTAATGTTCCCCCAGGTTTTGGCTATACTAATAATCTTTTAGGACCATCTCAGTTTCAGAATCAGTCCGACAAGAAAATTTCAAGTCTAGAAGAAACTCTCATCTTGTTTATTCGAAACACTGATAAGATTCACCAAACACTTTCACATGGCATAGAAGAAAGTAAAAATATAAGCCAGGCTAATTCTCAAGCTATTTCCGAGTTAAAAGACCAGGTTAGTCTGATAAATGAATCTTTGAGAGAAAAGGGTAGGTTCCCTAGTCAAACACAACACAACCCTAGAGGAGTTCATGAAATAGGTGAAAAACCATCACATCAGTTGAATTCAGTTAGAACCCTTAGGAGTGGCAGAGTAGTAGACAATCAGGTAACCATGCCCGATAGTGAGCATACTGTAGTACACCCCTCAGGACCATCCATAGCTGAGGGGACTGATAAAATCTCTGATGATGCCAATTCGGTTCCTGAGAGGCCCTATTTTATTCCTAGAGCCCCATTTCCACAGCTATTAGTACCAACAAAGAATGAATCCAACTTTAATGACATAATGGAGGTTTTTAAGAAAGTTACCATAAACCTTCCGTTACTAGAAGCAATTAGGCAACTTCCGTCTTATGCCAAATTCCTTAAAGATATGTGTACGCGAAAGCGAAAGCTTAGTGTCCCTAAAAAATTCTTTTTAGCTAGTCATGTAAGTTCGATCATTCAGAACAATACAACTCCTAAGTATAAAGACCCAGGTGCCCCTATGATTGCTTGCACGATAGGAAAACACAGGGTAGAGAAAGCTTTACTTGACTTAGGAGCTAGTGTGAACTTATTTCCGTACCATGTGTACTTACAGCTAGGACTTGGTGAATTGAAACCTACCAAGATAACACTGCAGTTAGCTGATAGGTCTGTTAAAATTCCTCGTGGTGTGATAGAGGATGTTCTTATTGAGGTCGATAAGTTTATTTATCCTGTGGATTTCGTAGTCCTAGATACACAACCTGTCCCTGACCCAGAGAATCAAATACCGGTAATTTTAGGTCGCCCATTTTTAGCCACGTCTAATGCTGTTATCAACTGTAGGACGGGACTTATGAACTTATCCTTTGGTAATATGACCACTGAACTAAATGTCTTTAATGTTACTAGACAACCTTCTGATGATTTAGAGGAAGTGAATATGATTGGCACTTTAGTTCATGATCTAGTTCGGGGCAATTGGGATGACAATTTGTTTGGTGATTCTTTGGATGAATTTGATGAGACAATTCTCTTAGGTCAGATATATGGACAGACTTTAGACCTAGAAGAAGCTCTCGAACATTTTAAGGACTCTATATACCCAGAAATTCAGGCAATAGTATTAGGTCTTTCTGAGAGTTATGATGACCCTAAGTTTGGGGGTAGAGAATTAGAAGAAGCTTTTGAGTATTTTAAATACTCTGAGGATCCGGAAATTCAAGCTATAGTTAAAGGTCTTACGAAGAGTAGTGATTACCCTAAGTTTGGGGGTAGTGATCGTCAAGTATCCTCATTGGAAGTCCCTAACTTGAGACTCGAGCCTAGTGTGTCTGAGGTATTACCTGAGTCTCTTCCGACTCCACAACCAGATCCTCCTGGTACTATCCAGGAGGAAATCCAGCTATTTGAGACTCGTTATTTGGGTAAATCCGTTTATCAAGACACTCATATGAAGCCCAAGTGGGCACCACAGAAAAACCCAGTTGTCTTGCAGGAAACCTTGGATGAGGATGTGCTCTGTCTGTTCATTTTTCTGATTTGGTGCAGTTGTCTCATGATTGTGGCAGTATTATTTGGTTTTGATGATCCACAGTTGTTTCGACTATTGATATACGATTTGAAAGGATAATTAGACATTTTATGGGTACGTAATGTCTGGCTGAAGACGTTAAATTTAGCACTTCTTGGGAGGTAACCCAATATTCATGCGACACAATAATATCTTTCCTTAACTCTTTTACTTCAAATGGTAACAGTTTCTCCTTGTTCATGCTTTTAATTTTATCTTTAGAACATTGAGGACAATGTTAGATTTAAGTTTGGGGGTATGGGAGAAACTTTTCAGTTGCAATAAATAAACTCCAGAGCCTAGAAATTTATGTTTATTAAGGATGGCACTAACCAATCTAAGTGGATGGAGGCATTTTAGTTGTAGGAGTTGAGGAACCAATCTAATTAGATGGAAACATCTAAAGAGTCTATTCATAAAAGCACGAGCTAAGGTGTTAGAATTAAAGAAAAATATGGTAGTTTCGCCATATCTCGTTGAATCCTTTTCACTTCTATTTTTATTTTGTTTTCTTTAAAATATGTTTGTCTAAGTGATTAGGTGGGGCTCACGATTCAAGTTGTTACCACTGCTAGGGTGAAATAGAGTGATTGAGATACCCAAAAAAAAAAAACAAAAAAAAAAAAAAACAAACAAAAAAAAAGAGAGAAAAAAAAAAAATTGAGACCAGACCATCAGACCAACCGGAATATATTCAATAAATTCGACCACTGGAACCCTTGTATATGCCAGTTGTGTTGACCTAGAGTTAGGATTATCGACCACTGGTTCCCTTGTATTTGATAGTGTGTTGATATTAGTCCAGACCAGTATCTCAGTCCATTAGGATAGGTTCATTTTGGCAGTGGCCTTCGGACAGATATGAGAAACACCGTTCACCTTAGTCAACATCAAAACCATCTATGTTTTTCTATATCCATTTCTTAATCTATCCATGTGATTGGTCGACTCCGGTTATGATGTTCAGAAACTATCTGAGTAGAGCTCTGTCACTTATATATGAATTTTAGTATACTTGAGTGCAAAATCGTGTACAACAATTGGAATTTCGCATCAGGGTACTTCCTCCTGTAGTCAATAAGTATGCCAACCAAAGAGATTCTTTAGTGGCTTCCAAGATTCTGCCTAGATAGTTAGGGTCTGGAGTAAAGGTTTTGTGGGTATATCTCTGGTAAGCCCTCGCGAGACTATAACTCGGCCACTAGGGCCACCTAGGGGTTTAAAGGCTTATTGCATACGCTAAATGCAATCGACGATGCCTGCGACAGTGAGTTAGGATTTTATTTTGTTTTTATTTTTGCTCGAGGACTAGAAAATAATAGGTTTGGGGGTATTTGATAGACACATTTTTGTGTCTAATTTGTCTCGATTCTTTATATTGTTAATGCTCGATTTTATACTTATTTGATTATTTTATGTTTTTGTAGGTGTTTTTGGAAAAATAAGCTTTTGCGGGAAAATTGGCTCGAAAAGTGGTATTTACGCTCGTGGGAAAAGGGGCACCTCAATTACTAAGGGGCATCCACTTGCTATTTACACCCCAGGACACCCAAGTGTTAAAGGCACCCAGCAGCAGGATAAGGGGCATCATCTTCTACATTTGAATTCTGAAATTTTGGCGGGAAAATGTGCTGTCACGAACAGATTTTAGGGTTTGATTTTTGGATGTGTTTGGGAGAGATTCAATCGCTGAATTCTCTTGGGATCGACCTGTTAGAGCAAAATAGGGTTTCCGTGTGTGTTTGGATCGACCAGTTTGGGATTAATAATCGTGTTGAAGCGAAAAGAGGAATTGGAAGTTTACCGGGTTCTATTGATGACTATGGCCAGTTTTGGTCGGAGTTTGACGTGCAGATGGATTAGGATTCGCTTGATTTGTCAAAACAGGTTTGGTATCATCTCTAGATTCGAAAAGATAGGTTCATATCTTCGTTTTTAAGGAAACAGGGGAGTGGAAAGATACTCGGGATTTTGATGATATTTTTGGAAGTTAGGAGAGAATGTTATATTTGGTTGGATGATTTGAGTCTATCGAGTCCTGAGATAATATACTGAGAGGATGGAAAGATCAGATAACTTGGAGGACGCGTAGAAGAGATAATGAAGGAAATAATATAGGTAGTAACTTCCGGTGAAAGAGAAGAAAATATTCTCGGATTTTGGGGCTGTGTGTATTTATAGGCTGCTGGGAGGTCGAGCAGGGGGTGGAAACTTTGTGGAGACCTTTGGGAATAATTACTGGGTTGTTAGGAGAAGAAGGGAAGTTGCAGAGTGAAGAACAATAGTTGCAAAGTAGTACCGGAGAAGAAGAAGAAGAACAAAGACCTTAGAGCAATCGCGGCAAACCGTGACCTTTACTTTTGAATTCCATAACTTTGTAACAATCTTTCCAACAATTATATTGGATTCGCAACAGCTTACGCAACAGTTTTCTCAGAATAAAGAGTTCTCAGAACAATTATATCTCATTACGAACTCGTCGCTTTAGTAGTTTTCTCTTGTTTTTCACCCTTTTGAGCTATGAACACCTACTTTGAGCACGTGAATAACATGAGGAGCTAAACCCCTTAGACGAGGCGACGGAGGAAGCCATTGTTCCATGAAAAGTGGTATATTTCTATTTTAATTAATTTTTGCAGTTTCTTTTATGATTATTTGCATGGAACTAATATTGGAAACGAATTTTTAATGAATGATTGTGATTCGTTTTGATGTTTCATGTTTAGTGTTTACAATTGTTACTTCGAAAATATACTTGAGGCAATAAATTAGAATCACTTCAAACGCAAAGAATTACACGAGTATTGATTAGACTGAATCACTTAATTGGTCAATGGTGGAATCCTGAGTTTCGGTGCTTTTTATAATCTTGATAACAACTTTGATTGAGTTTTCTATTTTACTTTGAGTCTAAAACGAATCTTCACAAGTCTGAGTGAACGGCATCTTTTACTACCACTTTCTACAACTTTCAAAATCACATCACTGGTGGACTCGGTGATGAGAATATTGACGTTTGATTGCTGGTTTACTCGGTGGTGGTTTCCGTTTTTGCGGAGAAGATGAAGGTGGTGGTACGGGGAAAAAAAAGAGAGCAGAAAAAGAGATGAAGCGAGTGAAAGAGGTAGTTAGCCTTAACCTAAAATCAACAGCCCAGATTAAAATCTACAACTTTTATCAAGGGCGTAAATTAATCGGTTCTATGGGTACCGGGGTGGCCAGGAATCATAGCAGAAATGGTACCTATCCCGGTATACACCGGTTCTCATATCCTATTCCCAGTCTCTGTACCGGCTACACCGGTTCCGGTACGGTTTTGGTCCGTTTTTTCCGGTTCCAGACCGGTTCACCGGTTCCAGATCGGGTCTTGTGCAGCCTTACTGAAAACTATGCCCCTCCAGTCCAATTGTGATGAAATAAACGTTTCTTAAGATATTAGAACCGACAAAATGAGATTGGGTTTTCAAAATAGTTTCTTAAGTCTTCCATGCATGGACATCATCACCCATAACTGCCCAAGTATAGTACATAACTTATCTTGCACATTGTTTATTTTATTTTATTTTTATTGAAAGAGAGACATTTATATTAAAAGGGAATAATGTACAATGGACAGCCATACTGTTTGTGTTTGGTGAAGAGGTGTATATATAAATTAGACGGATCTACCGAATTTATTCATTGAAAACCGGATAGAATCCAATTTATCCATAGAAGCAGCTAGAGGTGTAAATTGGGTGCGTGCCAAAGACGAGCACAGCCCAACACAAAGACGCTAAAATTTGAGCACAGCCCAGCCCAAAGACGTGACTTAGCCCAAAGACGGCACATCACGTTAGTTAAATGGGACGTCTTTGGGTTTGACTAATTGGCACAAAGAGCAAAAGAACAACACGTGGCACGGATAAGCACGCGGCCCAAATTTCAAGACAAAGACGTTAAGAGAGCACGTCATAACATGTACAAATACACCATATAACAAGGCATATATAATACATCACATTTTTTGTATATTTCACAAAAGAGTCACTATTCTAGCTAGTTTTTAACATTTTATGGTGGCTTATTTATAACAACACATATAATACCTTAATATTTGGAAAATATATTTCAATATCGATGTTATAATGTCGTTACCTATATTTAACTAGAACATTAATTTACATGACAATAATCCAATTTTATATTTGATGGGCTATTTCTTTTTATTGAATAAACTTGTTAATTTTACTTGAAATAATTTCAAATGATATGTTGTCTAATTAAATTGTTATCATAATGTCCGACTTAATGTATACATTAAGTGATTTCAAATTGTTTATAGCACGTGTTCCAGCACGGCACAGCACGTCACGTTTATTCGTGGGCTGTGATGTGCCTAGCTTTTGACTAGTAAAGCACAGCACGGCACAACACGTTTAAATCGTTGGCACAGCACAGCACGGCACATGGCACGTGAAGCACGCGACTTCGTGTGCCGGACTGTGCCGGGCCGGCACGTTTTACACCTCTAAAAGCAGCAGTAGCATATCAATTACACCATAACATTTGTTTCAACTTTCAACCCACACCATAATTTTTAAATCTCTCTAGAATTTTTAAAACTCACACATCTTCCGTACTTTTCACCACTCTTCCAGTTTTTCAAAATATAAATGTTTGTACCCAAAATTACTTTTGGGCACGAAACACGATTGAATCGATAATTTGAGGTGTAGTTAGGGTTAAGAAAAGAACTTAAGATCAATAGAATAAACACAGATTTTACGTGGTTCGGCCAGTTTTGCCTACATCCACGGACGAATCCCCTTGGGGGGTAAAGTTTTATTAATATCAGAATTACAATAGCTTTTTTCTCTCTCTTTTCCCTCATGTTCAGAATTACATTCTCTCCATTTATACAATTGAATACCTAATTACAATATAAACTTAAATGTCATTAACTGCTCATTCATGCCTCCCTGTTTAATTCTGCATGAAATCGCTCATTCATGCCTCCATGTTTAATTCTCGCATGAAACTGCTCATTCATGCCTCCATGTTAAATTCTGCATGAAACCTGTCTTTGCATGCCTCCCCGAATTAATTCGCATGAAACCGTCTTTGCATGCCTCTGGATTAATCCCGCATCTTTGGCAAGGCTGGATTGATGGTTGACATGCATAATGAGCTGGCAGTTTGGATGGAGGTCGGATGGATGACAGCGCATCTGGTAACATGGATGGAAACTGATTAGCAAGACATCCGGGCAAAGCATGGCTAGAAATCAGTTGGCGGTGCGGCGAGAGAGAACTTGGCTGGAAATTGGTTAGAAGCACTGGCTGGCAACAAGACTGAAAATTTGTTGGAGGTGCGACATGCAACCTGACTTTGACAGTTAACCAACGGTTGACTTTGACCATTGACCGGGCATTGACTTTATGTAATACTGGGCAGGCTGGTGGGCTGCCTCGGTTGCCTGGTGTTGATGGTGGTTTTTAGACAAAGGGTAAAATCGTAAAACCCTGAATAACCTAATATCACCGGTGACACATTTATTAGAACATTCAATGCATGTAGTCAGTAATTAATAGGGGTATTTTTTCAAATTAGGGTTACAACGAACAAAACCCTAATTCCCCTTCGTGCCAATGGCAAATCATGCCAGCCACACCTAGCCCAAGCTAGTCGCTCCATGCCAAACACACTCTGCCTTGGCCCTAGCTATGCTAGTCACACCAAACGCGCCAAAGCATGCCAACCATGCAAGCCGCACCTCCGTGCCAATGGCAAATCATGCCATCCACACCTAGCCCAAGCTAGCCGCGCCATGCCAAACGCACTCTGCCTTGGCCCTAGCTATGCTAGTCACACCAAACGCGCCAAAGCATGCCAACCATTCTAGCCGCACCTTCGTGCCAATGGCAAATCATGCCAGCCACACCTAGAATAATCTAGCCGTGCCATGCCAAACGCACTCTGCCTTGGCCCTACCTTTGCTAGTCAAACCAAACGCGCCAAAGCATGCCAACCATGCTAGCCGCACCTCCGTGCCAATGGAAAATCATGCCAGCCACACCTAGCCCAAGCTAGCCGCGCCATGCCAAATGCACTCTGCCTTGGCCTAGCTATGCTAATCACACCAAACGCGCCAAAGCACGCCAACCATGCTAGACGCACCTCCGTGCCAATGGAAAAACATGCCATCCACACCTAGCCCAAACTAGCCGCGCCATGCCAAATGCACTCTGCCTCGGCCCTAGCTATGCTAGTCACACCAAACGCGCCAAAGCATGCCAACCATGCTAGCCGCACCTCTGTGCCCAAGGAAAATCATGCCAGCCACACCTATCCCAAGCTAGCCGCGCCATGCCAAACGCACTCTGCCTTAGCCCTATCTACGCTGGTCACACCACGCCAAGCCAAACACCCTTACCTTGGCCCTAACCGCGCCATGCCAAAGTAGCGCCCGTGCGTAGGCTTGCAAACTGTGCAACCTAGCCCAAATTGGCCACGCATGCCATTGGCACATGCCAACACGCATCGCTGGTAGCTTTTATTACCAGGACGTGGCCCTAATGGCCGAGCGTGCCATTGGCACATGCCAACACGCTCGCGGGTAGCTTTTCTTACCAAGCCGTGGCCCTAATGGCGAGCATGCCATTGGCACATGCCAACACGCATCGCCGGTAGCTTTTCTTACCAGGCCGTGGCCCTAATGGCCGAGCATGCCATTGCCACATGCCAACACGCTCGCCGGTAGCATTCATTACCTAGCCCTGGCCCTAAAGGCCATGCGTGCCATTGACACATGCCAAACAGGCACGCCTGGTAGCCTAACTTGCAAGCCGTGCAACCTAGGCCAACTTGGCGTACGTGCCATTGGCACATGCCAAAACCCGGCGGTAGCCTAACTTGCAAACCGTGCAACCTACCACCAAGGCATTCTCGCACATGCCATTGGCACATGCCACACACGCCACTAGCAGCTCTGGCATTGCCACTTACACTCAACGTGCAACCTACCACCAAGGCATTCCGCACATGCCATTGGCACATGCCACACACGCCACCAGCGGCTCTGGCATTGGCACTTGCACTCAAGGTGCAACCCACAACAAAGGCATTCCGCACATGCCACACGCGTCACTAGCAGCGCCACTTGCACTCAAGGTGCAACCAACACTCGAGACATCAACACAAACTGGGGGATGCTTTCTAGGGTCTTGGTTTGGCGGTCACAACATGCAGCATACACTACGCTCACATTAAGAAAGTGTGAATAGGAATAAAGCGGTCAAATAAATGAGGAAATAATGGTGAAAACGTTTTCACCCATAATAACCATGCGGTTACCACCTCCTCCCATTATTTCGCCCTTTAATCTCTTCTTTCATGAGGCCAGGGTACGTTTCAATCTCGACTTGTATAAATAGGTCTACCTATTTCCACCAGACAACAAGTCTCGGTCAGGAGTAAAACACAACACTCTCAGAAAAGGCAACTTTGCAAGCTCTCCAAAAAAGCTTTCATCTCTTGCAAGCTTAGAAGCTTTCACTTTACGATACAAGTCGAGACACTACTATCCTGCATTATTCTCAGTCTCAACACCTTTCCTTGCTTCCTCCCCAAATCAACCCTTCTCCTCCACTTTGATCTCTCGAATCTAGAAAGTGCTCACGTGCAGCATATTTTTTTAGGGTTTAAACCAGTTTCTCACTCACCTACCGAATTTACCAAAATCGGCGAAAACGATTTTTACCCATAAACACACGGTTAGCGGGCTTGGATGACAGCTGAACAGTGGTCCAAGCAACATTCTGGCCCAATATGTGGTATTTTTACTCAAGGTACAAACAATAAACATGGTTGAGTTCATAGAAACAGTTGAGTATGAACCATTGTTGAAAACTGATCTGGTCTGCAATGGAAGCGTGATGCTGGAGCGGAATGTTGAAAGTGAGCTGTAATTGTTGATGTAAAACTGAACTGTGGTAGTTGCATAGAACTTGACTAGTAACTGTTGTCTGGAAAAGATGGGATATATTTGACGTTACTCGGCTAGAATCTGTGTGAGCTGTTGTTGTAAACGAAATTTGAATTTGCTGACTGTCAGTAATTTCGGACCAAACTAGGTAGTAGCAGTTGTTGGTATTAAGCTGCTGTCAATTACGGACTGAGCCGCAGTAGTTGCGAGCGAAAGGGTGTGACCCTTTATTTGTTGAGATGGTAACAGACTTTGTGTATTGTTGGGCCTCCAATGGCCTTGGTGGCGCTACTGGATTGACATCGATCCATATATGTCTTCAATAGTTATATGAATCAGGATAGCAACAACGATGTTGACTAGATCACAATAGTTGCTGCGAAACTGGATTGAAGTGATTGCGGTAAACTTGACTATGATGGCCACAAAAAACTGTCCTCTGCAGTAATGAGCAAAACTGGGTAGTAATAGCATTGAGCAAAGTCGGTGCAATGTACATTTGCGATCAACCGACTACGGGAGTGAGAATAGAACTAGATTGCAGCAACTTCGTTCACCGGATCATAGGAGTCTGCGAACATAGTCGGACTACAACAACTTCTCGGTGAAATCGAAGTACGAACAAAGTTTCATTTGTCTGCCCTTATGAGTTGCGAATATGTTTGGACTGCACCGGCTTCAATCATCAGGGCTTTGGCCGAGCAAGCGCGCGAGGCTGCACTATTGCCGTCGGCTAGGCATCGGCTAGATTCTGTTTCTCATTGGACTATAACGGCTTCGATCGGCTGAGCTACGGCGACGAACAAGGCCTTGCGGCGGTTGTGTTGAACTAGGCGCAAGTTGCGAACATAGGCCATTGGGCTGGCCCCGATGTTGAGAAATGAAGCGGTAGAGCAAGGCCTTCTGGCATTGTCAAGTAATGCAAAAGTTGCGAACATAGATGGTACAAAATCTTGATCAACTACAACTACGTGGCAGCAGACTACCACTGCGATGATCATTCCCGGATCAGGCTAGGATTACGAATTACTGTTCGGCAGTAGCTTTCGATCACTCGATCCAAGCATCGACGAGCAAGATCATGATCGACAGGTCGTGTTCAGTTCAACCATAGGAGTTGCTAACATAGTCGACCGCAGCTAGCCTTCGATCACCGGTAAGATCGCATCACGAAGAATGCGATCACCGGATCGGCAGGAGTTGTAGAACATAGTCGACTCATAGCAGCTTCGATCATCCTGGATCGCAGCAGACTGACAGTAAGATCAAGATCGTAAAGCAAATTCGCGATCACCGGATTGGTAGGAATTGCGAACATAGTCGTTGGATCTGAACAATCGCGATCACTGGAATGTAGCACCGACGAGCAAAGTCTGCATCAGATCGCCGAATCACTGATCAGCAGGAGTCGCGAACATGATGGACTGCAGCAGCCTTCGATCGCCTAGATCGCAGCAAGTAATCGTAGCAAAGTGCAGCAATGTGATCGCTGGAGTGCAGGAGCTACGAATAGAGTTGGACTGCAGCAACTTCGATTAGCTGTACTGCAGCAGCTATTGAGGAACTGGACAAAAACCATTCGATAAACCCATGTGTAACAGTTACAAATAAAACCAGACTGCATCAGTTGCGTCCGACTGAGTACATAATTGATGAGAAAAATTGGACTACATCAGTTGCGTCCAATTAAATGCAACAATTGTAAGCGAAACTAGACTGCATCAGTTGCGTCCAACTGAGTGCAGCAGTTGCTAGAAAAACTGAACTGCATCAGTTGCTTCCAACTGAGTGCAGCAGTTGCTTAGGAACTGGATTACAGCAGTTCGATGAACTAGACTGTAGCAGTTATTAAGAGGGGTATATGTTCGCCCCCTCTTAATCCTGCAACTCGTTAGAGGATTAAGAAGTTCGGGTTACCTTTTGTTTTGATTTTCAGCAGCCGAAATTCGCATCGTATTTGGGTGTTACGTAACTCGCCCCCAAGCGTGTGGAGTGTTACACAGTTCGACCAAAAAAGTTACTTTAGACCATGAGGTGTTACATATCTCGCCCCCAAGTGATGGTCACACACGTCGAAGTGATATGCAACTCGCCCCCAGAAGATAGTGATTGTCATGCTGCTCAATGCTCGCACACGGTGCACAACCTTTGTTTGCATCTTGCTCGCGCATGAAATGAAGTTGAAGGTGTACCGCTATCTCTGGAATTCGCGCAGGGAGCCAATCCCACTATTCCAGATGCGCGCAAAATTTGAAATGTGTGCATCTCCTTGTGAGAAAATGCTGTCCACATTGTAGGTGTCCCAGTGAACAAAAGTATGAAATGATGCAAAAATATTTAATTGTGTTCGTACCTTATGAGATGTGGTATTGCGACTCTTTGTATATGATGTTATGCTAAAGAAGACAGTTCGAGCATCTCAGCTCTGTATCAGTGGTTATGCCAGTTGAATCAAAACTGGACTGTAGATAGTTTCCTTGGAACTGTATTTCAGCAGCTGCGATCACCTGAACTGTAATAGTTATAAGTAAAAGCCGATCAAGCGATTCTTGTGAGAAACCGAACTACAAAAGTTTGATCATATTGGATCACAGCGGTTGTGAGGAAAACTGTACTGAAACAGTTTTGAGGAAAGCTATACTATAACAGTTCGATCAACTGGACTGTAGTAATTATACCAAAAAAGACTGCAGCATTCGATCATTTGGACTGCAGTATTTGCTGACGAATTGGACTACAGCAGTTCGATCAACTGGACTGTAGCATTCCTTTGGTGAGTGAATGCGACTGTTTCAGGTGTTGCCATTTTATATTTCTAAAAGTTTAATTTTCTTCAAAAATTGAAATTCCGCCTTCATGATGTTGGAAATTGACAATTGATATCAACGGGTCGAAAATCACTCAGTTTGGATGGACGAAGAAGAAGTTATCGAAGAAACAAAATTGGTCGGTGAGCGCCTTGTACCAAAAATATTCTTCTCCAAATGTAAGAATTTTACCTTCATGATGTAGAATATTAAAATGCGATCGCAACGATCCTAAAATCGCCTAATTCGGAAGTGGAATGAAGAAGATATCAAGGATGCAAAAATGAAGAAAAATGTGCTCAAGCCCACAGTGGGGCGTAATTCTCCTCAAGGCTAACAATATGGGGCGGAATTACCCAAGGGCCATGGAATTAAACTGTACCGTTACGCGCTGAATCAGATCTACGATATTAAGTTGCACCGTGCTACGCCGAATCAGATTTACGATATTAAGTTGCGTCGTGCTACACCGAATCATATTATAATATTAAGTTACGTCGTGCTCCAATGAATCAGATGTATGATATTAAGTTGCGTCGTGCTACACTGGATCACTGGCGGCCGGTAAGGCCACCAGGCATGGCCGCCGGGCAAGGACGCCGCCGTCCACCGCTGTCGGAGAAGATGACAGGGCCTGCGACAATGACGTCATGTTGTCATCACCAAAGGAATATACCGACTCCGTTAATTAGATGCTGACGCCGTTAGGAATATGCTGACCCCGTTAGAAATATGTCAACGCTGTTAGGAATATGTTGACGCCGTTAAGAATATGCCAACGCCGTTAGGAATATGCTGACACCGTTAATTGTTGACTGTACCTGCTGACAGGATTTACGATGCTGACGTGGCATGAACTGGTTGGCCGACACTGCTGACGTGGCACCTTCCTGCTAATGTGGCATTTTCCTAGTGAACATTTTGTTGACGTGGCAGGCGATGCTATCGTGACGGTAAATGATTGGGTCTGTTGCTGACGTGACGCAGCTGACTGGACCACCTTGATGCTGACGTGGCGGGATGACGTAGCTGGGATGCTGATAACGTGGGTGAAAATCACCTAGACGTAGGTGAAATTACCTTCAAATGTTGGTGATAGGAGGTTAACATGGGTGAATGAACTGCTAACATGGGTAAACAAAACTTGACATTGGTGACCGAAATACTGAAGTGGGTGAACGCCACCTGATATGGTTAATGGATCAGCTGCCGGACTAGCCGGCGGCTTATTTTTTTTATTATTATTTTTTTTTTGGTTTGAAACTTTTTATCACGGTTTCTTGGAACTGTGGTTTTTTCCTTCGGACTTTTTGTGACAAATTTTCCGAACTGTTGTCTTTTCCTTCAAGGCTTCTTGCAACGACTTTTTGCTTGAATTTTCTGCAACATTTTTCTGTAACTGTAACTGTTTCTCATGAACTTTTCTGCAACAGTTTCCTGTTTTCTTTTTTTTTCTTGGACTCTTAGCAACGGTTCTGGGGACTGTTGTCGTTTCTCATGGACTTTCCAGCACCGTTTTGCTACACTTTTGTAGCTTTTTCTGGAACTTTTTGAGATGCTTTTCTGGAGGTCTTCTCTAGGGTTTTCAAGCACCTAGAGATGTAGGCAACTTGACAACCCTTCGATTTTAGCAGTAGTAATTTTCACATACTACGAACTCGAACATGCGGACACTGCGTTATTTGAGAAGCAAAATTTTTTTCGCACTTTGTACTTGAACATGCTGCGGATCGAACATCCTGGCAAAATTCTTGGTAATTTTCTCTCCATATTTTGTCACGGACCGAAAGTCCTGATAATAGCTTCAACAACCCTTATAGTGCTAAAGTTTGGGTGGTTTTCGAAGGTAATAGTTTCAGCAAATCTCGAACTGCAAATGTGGACTGCAGCAGTTGCGATCAACAGATCTGAGAATAACGATTAATCGGTCAAGAAACGGCTGCGATCACAGTGGATCAGAATAATTGAGATCAAACTGGACTGCAGCAGTTACGATCAATTGGACTGCAGCAGTGATTTTTCAAGACATTCAAACTGCTTTTTCAGGGACACGATTTTGAAGCATTTTGTGCTACTTCTCTCAATGGGAAAACACGATTTCTTTTCTCGCATTCCCCTTAGTCGGCGCCAATGTTTGTACCCAAAATTACTTTTGGGAACGAAACACGATTGAATCGATAATTTGAGATGTAGTTAGGGTTAAGAAAAGAATTGAAGATCAATAGAAGAAACACAGATTTTACGTGGTTCGGCAAGTTTTTCCTACATCCACGAACGAATCCCCTTCGGGAGTAAAGTTTTATTAATATCAGAATTACAATAGCTTTTTTCTCTCTTTTTCCCTCCTGTTCGAATTACATTCTCTTTATTTATACAATTGAATACCTAATTACAATATAAAATTAAATGACATTAACTTTCATTCATGCCTCCTGTTTAATTTCGCATGAAACCGCTCATTCATGCCTACATGTTTAATTCTCGCACGAATCGCTCATTCATGCCTCCATGTTAAATTCTGCATAAAAATGTCTTTGCATGCCTCCTGAATTAATTCGCATGAAACTGTCTTTACATGCCTCCTGAATTAATCATGCATGCTGGCAGACTGGATTGATGGTTGACAGGCATAATGGGCTGGTAGTTTGGATGGAGGCTGGCTGACAGCGCATCTGTATTTTTACTCATGGTACAAACAATAAACATGGTTGAGTTCATAGAAAACCAACTGTAAAGACCCTCAAGCTCGTAAACGCTATTAGACCGGTCAAGTGTCGATTTAACCGATAATAAATCGATTAGTATAACACGAACGTTAACTAATAGAAATTAATCTAACAACGATTTAGATACGAAACTAGTACCGTTGGTTAGATCTCAAAAAGTTTCGCAGAATGGACTACTCGAACGTGTCAATCGGATATTAGACGAAGAAGTAAGAATCATATGAATATGAAGGTGAAATTAGTAATTCTATTTAGACCGACCTGGTTGCCCTTATCTTTTCGTCGGGTGCCTTTAACAATCCTGACCGGCCTTATCTCTACCTGTGTCGAGCAGATAACTCATATCTTTTCTTCTTCTTCTTCTTCATTCTTCTTATGCCCTTCTCTTCTTTTCTTCTCCCGCGATTATGAGAGTTTCCTTGTTATGTGATATCGAACATTGTAGGAGTTACGCTAAGGATTGATGGTTGGTGGTGGTGATTGTTGTTTACTGTTTCGGGAAGAGAAGGAGTTGGTACTGTGATTATCTGAAATTAGGGTTTTTGATTAAGACTCGATTTGGTAAGAAGTTGTTAAGTAATTGAGTTTCTAATGGTTAAATAACGAGGGGGTTGATGTTCGATTGAAGTGGTGAGGTTGTTTTGAAGTGGAATTGAGGAGTTAGGGTTTCATTAGATGAACCAAAAAAGGATTGGAAGATGAAATTGATACTTTAGAAGATTAATTGGAGATGGGTTTTGTTGAATTAAAGAAGTAGGATGTTGTTTTGTGTTCGAATCAGAGAAGCTTTGATTCGGGAATTATTTTAGGGTTCTTCTGAGAATAAAATGGGGATGAAGATTGTGAGTTGAAAGCTAGGGCTCGATTCTGTTGGTAAGAAGAAAATGAAGATGTTATTAGGGTTGAGATGGTTATAGAGTGGAAAAGGAAAGGAATTAAGGTCTGCTATTTTGTTCAAGGAACCCGAACTGAGGTAAATCTTCTTTACTGAATTGAAGATATTTATAATCATTTTGATTATGTTCTTGTTCGAGTTTATGAGGTTGATTGACAGGGATTAAATGTATGAGTTAGGTATGATGTGTGATGGTGGAGTTGAAACAGAACTGGAGGTGGGTTATTGGTGGTGTTGTCTGTGTAATTGAAATTGCAGGTGTATGTATTTAAGTTGATGATTTAAGAATGAAGATTACATGTAGTGGTACTGGTGCTAAATTGATATTGTGGCATAATTGAAGGTTATGGATCTATATTTGGGTTCATGTTGCTGGTAATGAAATGGAACCGAAGTCGTTGTTGTAATTGATATGAGAACCGAAATGGAGTTTAGTGAAGATGCGAGATGTTGTTGAGAATGCTAGATGTTGGTGTTTAACAAAGGAACTAAACTGGAAGTGCATATCGAAGGTTTAATGGTAATGTCAGAGGTTGAGTTACAGTTGTAACTATTTAAGTTGCAGAACCTTAGTTTAAATGTGTGGTGTTAGAGGAATGATGGTTATATGAGTGTATGGAGTTGAATCTCTCTTGTAGAAGCTGGGAACTGCTGAATTGCAGGTAGGCTTTAGTTGTATTTGTATTTTGATTATGAAGTTTCAAGTTGTGAATTGTATTGATTTATAGAATGTTGTTTAATTAGAATTTAATTGAATTATAGTTTAGAGTTGTGTTGCACAATGTTTGTGCATTTGTTTTTTTTTTTTTTGGCCTAAGCAATGGCTCTGGCCAGTGCAAATGCTTTGGCCTTGTGCTTTTCAGCTCAGTCAGAACCTGACTGACCTAGCTTGTCTCTCGACTCGAATATCCGACCGAGCGAGTTAACCTTGTTAGGCGAGTTGAATCGGTTTAACTCAGTGGACCTTGACTGAGTTGGTTCCTTTGAACATTGACCTTGGATGTTGACTGTTAATGGAACTCTTTGACCGTCAGTGACCGTCAGTGACCGTTAGTTGACCCAGTTGGGCCATACTTTGTGTAATGGGCTTATTCAGTAGACTTGGGCTTAGGACTAGTTTTACTAGTTTGACGAGTTAGACCCTCATGGTCCTAATTAGTTTTCTCTTCCTTCTACAAAGTTGTAGATATTTATAAGACGTAGCTAGTGGACTATAAAATCAATCTAACTGGATTGGTAAACCTTAACTATAATAAAGATAGAGAATGAAAACCTATAAATCCATAATGGGCTTAGAACCATTAGATAGACTTATATGATTCTTTTGTGAGCCATTTTGTCTAGTTTCTTAGAGTTCTTGTGTGATTAACAGTTAATTTATATTAACAACGATTGATTCAAAGGACGAACCAGTGGATCGTGGATCTCGAGGTAGGCGTGGCTTGTCATCAAAAGAGGCGGGAATTTATATTTAACTCTCTTGTGATTATTGTTGTTTTGTTTCACAAAAGTTTATGTTTAACAAATTCATGCATTATCTGCTTGTGTATTCCTTGCATTGTTTTATTTTGAATTCTGAAAGTATTGTTGTTTCTTTTAATATTTCCACTGCTTGGAAAGGAATTGTGATGCTTTGTATGTCTTTATGAAATGTTCGGGAAATAAGAATTTCCATTTGTATGCTTAATAGGTGTGTAAGGAATTGATCGACACCTATTAGGAAAATGATAGGTGTGTAAGGAATTGGTCGACACCTATCTGGAAAACGAGAGTTTTTCCATGCATGGTATATAGGATACTGCTCCTTCATTTATATCTACATGAATTCGAGCTTTTATGCCTAATAGGTGTGTAAGGAATTGGTCGACACTAATATAAACTAATAGGGTGTGTAGGGAATTGTTCGACACTCAATATATACATTTTTTGAAGAAGGAGTTAGTTCCATATACATGATTGTTTAAATCTGTGATTTGATTGCCTTTCAATATTTAGGAAAAACATGTAATGTTTTCTAGATCTTTCAGTGATTACTTGAAAGTCAAATGTTATTCCTACTGGGCAACCCTTTTAGGGATGATGTGCTCACCCATTCCCACTTTCAGTTTCAGAGAAAGATCAGAGTTGCGCAGCGAAAGCTTCAAGGGTTTATTTCGTTAGATGGTTAATTTTTACCATGTTTACTATATTACATATTGTATTTGTAAACCAAATGACTATTATATATGTATCATTTGAGAGGACTTCTTGTATATATATATTTCTGAGTGGGGCTAGTTTTGGGTTAAGTTTTGTGGCAGATTTCTTAATTGAATGCTTAAGTATATGATTTAGATTTTTAGTGCCTCTGTATTTAGTTAATCTCTTGGATTAGTCAGCTGCTAGCTTTGGGAGCACTACAAGTTGGTATCAGAGCTCACTATTAGATCTTATATGGGAAAAGATAGAAATAGCCAGTGCCAATTAGTGAAATAGATTGGTTTAGAACTGGGTTGGGTTTGTGAGATAAACCTTAATCACTAAAAAAAACTATTAATAATTAAAATATTTATTTGATTGATTGATTTGGTTGTTTGATTGTTTGTATGTGTAATTAAGTAAAAATAAATTGTAGGGTACACCAATAACTTTAGCTAATAAGGATTTTTGAATAATTAATCTAAAAAGTATGAACACGTGCACAATCCAATACTAGGAAAATAGTGAGATTAATATTATTGATAAATCTTGAAAGTCACATAGAAATATATTGAACACCTTGACTTATACGTAGAGTCAACAATTTATAATGATATAATTGCTAATAATATTTTATGGACTCAATAATACTTGTAAGAGTAGTTAGAAACCAGAAACCAGCAATGTTAATAATAAAAATATTATAAGTAATTGTAGATGATAATCAAAGTAGCAACAATATTAATAAAGTAATGATTAGCATTTATTATTTAGTATCATATTGAACTTAGTTTAACTAAAATTTCACTAAAGATATAGAAATACTAATTATGATTAAATAGCTATTAATGATCAAATAATGACTAATAATTATTATTAACAAATTAAAATTAATTACAAATTAGGAATAGATGTTTTCCGTCTAAGCTAGTTAGCTAATATAATACTTATTAGGCATTAGACGTATAAGGTGAAGATATAGCATATAAAATTAAAAAGACTCAACTTGTTAGTAATATTGTACCGAAATATCTTTAGTCTAACAAATGATCCAAAGAAATATACATGGAGTAGTAATAATAGAATCCGGATACCTAGTGTAATAATATAATTAAAAGAAAATAAAATTGTATATTAATAGGATACTTTACACTAATAGCAAAATCTAAAGACTATTAGGATATATTATAATTGTATGTAGACTCAACTTTTGGTCATATTAAATTATCAACGCTAAATTTAATAAGATATAGTTATGGATTCAATCTGAATGAATAAAATTTGCTATATCAATCTTTACATGAATGTAGAATTATATTTAGAAGATTAAGGTTTAGTGTACCATCTGGACTAGCAACTTAACAATAATGAGAATAATACCACAGTTGATAATACTATTTGAGTAATTAAGCTAGTAGCAAATCTATAGTAAAGAGTATTTGGAACATTTAATTTGTATATGGTATTATACTAAAATTAAATTATCAGATATTATAAATTGATGTGAAATCGAATTTGGATTACTTATTTTGATAAAATAAATTTTGATGATTAAATTGTTTAAAATGCTACGAATTATATATATAATTTATGAAGTAAAATTTTCAAGTTAAATCGGTTACAATAGAATTTAGAGGTTAATTAGTCATAATAAGTTCGCACTTAGTTAATCCAGCACTGGGAATAGTGAGGTTGGTAATTCTGATGTGTTCGGGTGATACTTGTTACGTATGTAGGCATTGCAGGAGTCGCGAACCTAGATAGGGCAACTGCATTCTTGTATCACTAGGCATAGAAGGGAGACTTTTTCCTATTAGTAGACTGATAGGTCCCAAATTTTACTTAGAAATTTTATTATAGAGTATTTTCATGATTAGAACGGGTAACTTATTGAAATAGAAACTAGTCTTTTGAACCTAGAGCCACAAATTTTAGTTGTAGAAAGCCATTTAGGTTTGTGCTTTGTTTTATGTTGTTGTGCTTAGACAAGAGATATGATTATTCTATAAGGTGGGGAGTTTTGAAGACAAGAAGGATGGTTCGATTTTCGAGGACGAAAATGTATAAGGTGGGGAGAATGTAAAGACCCTCAAGCTCGTTAATGCTATTAGACCGGTCAAATGTCGATTTAACCGATAATAACTCGATTAGTTTAACACGAACGTTAACTAATAGAAATTAATATAACAGTGATTTAGATACAAAACTAGTACCGTTGGTTAGATCTCAAAAAGTTTCGCAGAATGGACTACTCGAACGTGTCAATCGGATATTAGACGAAGAAGTAAGCATCATATGAGTATGACTGAAAAAATACGACCAGTGTGTAGGTTTCATGAAGACTCAGAGCTCACCCTGGAATGACTGAAAAAATACGAACCCAACATGAATGGGAGGAATTGGTCGGGTCAGATCAAATGAAGGGGTCTCCATGCGTTGGAATAAGTATTTTCCTTTTGTTAAGAATATGAACTATCACATGCTCATATTTTGTCGCTCTCATATATTGTATGTTCCAAACTGAACCAAGCTTAATGAGTAAACTGATTTATCTTTTTTTTTTGCTACGTTAAATTCATGAAATTCGTAATATAATCGGTATACTTATACGTTGTTAAAGTCTGATTTTTAGGATAGTAAGCTGCAGCTTTTTCAGAATCGTTTTATGATGAAATCATTATAAACCGATTGTGAATTCAAAGGGGAATCAGTTTACGCTGGTGTTGATGGTGGTTTTTAGCTTAGGGTTAAAATCGTAAAACCCTAGCCAGACAGTGACGTCACAGGGCTTAAACGCATTTATTGAACTCTTTAATATGTCTGCGAGAAAATTACCAGGGTACCTTTTTCTAATTAATTACTAATTTGGGTTTCGATAGGCCAAAACCTAATTCCAACGCCACATGTGCCAATGGCAAACCATGCCAGCCACATCTTCTCGCTAAAGCATGCCAACCATGCTTGCCGTTCCAACACGCACTGCATAACGCTAGTTGCCAAAACAAAGGCCTGCAACAATATGCGGCCATCTTTCCATCTAAGATGCAAATCTTAGCCGTCCAAGGTTACCAGACAACGCATGGTGACCATTAACCCAAAAAGCCTAACTTGGTAATGGTCCTAGCTTGGTCACGCCAAACCCTTGGCCCCACCATGCCAGGCCAAACCGGACCTTGCCTTGGCCCTAGCCATACTAGCCGCACCATGTTCCAAATGGCATGCCAAACCATTGGCCCCACCTCGCCAAGCCAAACGCACCTTACCTTGGCCCTAGCCATACTAGCCGCACCATGTGCCCAACGGTAAGCCAAACCATTGGCCCCACCTGGCCAAGCCAAACACACATTGCCTTGGCCCTTGTCATGCTAGCCGCACCATGTGCCAACGGCATGCCAAACCATTGGCCCCGAATCGCCAAGCCAAAAGCACCTTGCCTTGGCCCTAGCCATACTAGCCGCACCAGGTGCCAAACGGCATGCCAAACCATTGGCCCCACCTCGCCAAGCCAAACGCACCTTGCCTTGGCCCTAGCCATGCTAGTCGCACTATGTGCCAACAGCATGCCAAACCATTGGCCCCGCCTCGCCAAGCCAAACGCACTTTTCCTTGGCCCTAGCCATGCTAGCCGCACCATGTGCCAAACGGCATGCCAAACCATTGGCCCTACCTCGCCAAGCCAAACGCACCATGCCTTGGCCCTAGACATGCTAGCCGCACCATGTGCCAACGACATACCAAACCGGCGGCCCCACTATACCATGCCGGCCTTCCCTATGCGGCTACTAAAACGAAGGCGTGCGACAATCAACGGTCCCCTTCAATCCCAGGATCAAATCCTAGCCGACCAAGTTTACCAGACAACACACGGTAACCTTTGGCCCAAAATCCTAAGTTTGGCCACGCCCAAATCGCACCAAGGCATGCCATGCCCACGACATGCCAACCTAGCCGCGCCACCATGCTGGCCTTCCCTATGCGGCTACTAAAACGAAGGCGTGCGACAATCAACGGCCCCCCTTCAATCCCAGGATAAAATCCTAGCCATCCAAGGTTACCAGACAACGCATGGTAACCTTTGACCCGAAATCCTAAGTTTGGCCACGCCCAAACCGCGCCAAGGCATGCCATGCCCACGGCATGCCAACCTAGCCGCACCACCATGCTGGCCATCCTTATGTGGCTACTAAAACGAAGGCGTACGACAATCAACGGCCCCCCTTCAATCTCAGGAGCAGATCCTAGTCGTCCAAGGTTACCAGACAACGTATGGTAACCTTTGGCCCGAAAACCTAAGTTTGGTCACGCCAAGCCATGCCATGCCGACGGCATGCCAACCTAGCCGCGCCACCATGATGGACTTCCCTACGCGGCTACCAAAACGAAGGTGTGCAACAATCAACGGTCGCCCTTCAATCCCAGGAGCAAATCCTAGCCGTCCGAGGTTACATGACAACACATGGTAACCTTTGACCCAAAACCCTAGTTTGTCCACACCAAACCGCGCCAAGGCATGCCATGCCAACGGCATGCCAGCCTTGTCGCGCCACATGCTGGCCTTCCCTATACGGCCACCAAAACAAAAGCGTGCAACGATCAACGGCTACCTCTCGTCTTAAGATATAAAATCTCGACCGTCGGAGGTCACCAAGCTAGCGAGTCTCCCAAGCACAACTTGCCAGGCAACAACAACACGTTACATGTTTTCCACAAAAACATTCGAGACATCAACACATATCACAAACTGGGGGATCCTCTATGGGTATTGGTTTGGCGGTTTACAGCGTGTGGCGTACACTACGCCCGTCATAAGGATGAGGCGGTTAGTAAATACAGGGAGTTAATGGTGAAACGTTCTTTTTATGAAACATCAATTCCATGCGTTAACATTACCACCTCATCCCATTTACTCCCCTATTTTTCCATTCCTTAATGAGAATAGAGTACGTTTCACTTCGACTTGTATAAATAGGTCTTACCTATTTCCACCGAGGAAGAAGTTCAGTCACGAGCATACACCACTCAGAAAACGTTTGCTAGCTTTTCATACGTTAGCTTCTCACTTTCTGATACAAGTCATAACACAACTACTCTTCCAGAATCAACTATTCTGGTCTCATCACTTTCCTTGCTTCCCTCCCCAAAACCAACCCATTCTACTCCACTTTGTGACCGAAGCAAGTTTGGAACAACCATATCTTGATTTAGGCCGGACTTGTACAGATTGATCTCTCGAATCTAAAGTACTCCCTTGCAGTACATTGTTTAGGGTTTAAATTCGTTTCTCAACCACACATCCGAAATTACCGAAATCAGCAAAAACCATTTTCACCCACAAACAATTGGCGACCACAGAGGGACATTGATCTTTCTGTTACAATGTCAATCTTCGACCATCGATCTCATGCTTCGACCCAGACATCAAGATGGTAGAAGCAGGCGATCCGCTCAAGGATCGATGACTCAGTTACCAGACGACTCGATTATCAGTCATGACACGACAAGGGATGACTGGGGACTTCCCAAAAATTGAAGCAAATGATCCGCCCGAGAATCAGCGACTCGGCTATCAAGAAACTCAGTAACGACTGGGGACTTTCTACAATCACGGCGGCGCTTCCCATAAAACTCAGTATTACACCCGGAAGGTTCCCTTTTCATCAGGAGACTTGAGAAACCGAGTAAGTCTTACCTACACAAGATACGTGGTTTGCTATTTCAAGTTTTCATGAGAATGGAAAATGTTATGTTTCATCCCATGTCATCTACAACACACGGTTCCAGGTTTTCCTGGGATGCCTGCGTCACTTTCAGTTATAACCAAGATAATTTCATTTCCTAAACAATTCATTCCAAAAGAAAAATCCAAAACCTTCGAGGTAACATTTGTCTATCAACCAAAAAAATCTAGAAAATCAAAACCATAAACTAGGCGTTTCATTTGCCTTTCAAAAAAAAAAAAAAAAAAAACCTAAAAATAAGAAGTTCAGAAGACAGAAATGTATTCAAGGAAAGTTTCCCAACAAAGGGCTTGCTCCTCTTAGCAAAGGCCTCCCTCTGCTCCGGAGAGCTGCCCTTTTCAACTTCAGCTATCTGCATATTTTTTTGAATTCCGCTTCCTGCTTCTTCACCATGTCTGCGGAAGGACATTCGACTGTTTGAGCCAACATCTTTTCAACCTCAGAAAAACCTTTAACAAACCAAGGAGCGTTGAACTCGAACTTCACGCACATGTCACGATGGAACCTCCAACTTGTGACTACATCCCCAAAAACGGTATGACTTGTCACGTTACACATGTCGTCGATCGAAGACAGAATTTCCTCCACACGTTTAACCAACGCGTACGGACTAGTAATTTTCTTGGTCGTGGCAATATTACCATAGTTTTCCCAGATCTTAGTGTACAATTCCGCATGTCTGGCTGGCACGCTAAATCCTCCAATCAGCACGTGATCCCGATGAGGAACCAGGTATGGAGGATTGAAAAGGGGGCCCGCGACTACATCATCGACCGACAAAGGACTCCTAACAACAATTGCGCCTGTGGCTACTGGGGTACTTTTCATTGTCTGAACAGAAGCGGCGTGTTCATCTTGGTACATATCCATTTCAAGGTCGCCCGGTACGGCTGTCGAAATCGGAGACAAAGCTACATCTCCACCAGTCTCCGTATCAGGGTCATTCTCATAATCGGCTTCCTCCTGCGATATCACAAATTAGAAACTTCCTTAAAAAAAAAAAAAAAAACGCATGGAAGACTTACCGATTGGTTTTCAGATCGAACAGATGAGGATTCGGCACTACTATCGGAAGAACTACTCTCGCAATCACTGGACCCTGAGCTTTCATCCTTCTCAGCTTCCCCATCGCCCTGAACAGGCTCAGCACCACCACCCTCCGTCGCATGAAGGGGCTTCTGACTATTGGCGAGCTTGGTGAATGCGTTCACACTACTGAGACCCTGGGCAGGATGCAAAGACAGATACTCAGAATAAAAACGAAGATATGCACAATCTAACTAAAGTCAAAAGGAAAATCATACATATCGGCATGTTGGATGAATTAAAAGTCGGGAGAGCTGTGGAATCTGACTGGAAACCACCTGCGTGATTTTTAGACCTTCGTTCCATCGCTTAGGGACTATATACACTATGGCTAACAGATTTTCGCTTGGGCGAATAAGGATCACTCAAGAAGGATGCTCCTCCAAAACCGCAGGAGAAGGCTTACCATGACGGTTTTCTACCATGCCATTCACGAACCCGTGAAAAACGAGAAACTCATCTTGCCAGAATATATTATACTTAGAGGTTGTTGATGGACTTCGTTCCGCAAGCAGGAAAGGGAGACTTTTTCCCGACTCAAGAACAGTAACATCGAGAACAGTTAGCCACGAAACTTCTGGAACAGCAGGTTGACGAACAAGTGGGACCCCTTGGTCGAAACCCATATGACGAGCCGCCCTATCAATGTTGTAAGAGACCACTTTGCAAGATCGTCGAAAGAAAGATGGCACAGAACTAGGGGAGCAACTTCGCATAAACACCATCTCTCCAACACTTGTATCCTATTTATCAAAAGTCAAAGAAATGCCTGAAGCAGGAGCGAAGGTACTAATCTGAGTTATAGACTCATGCAGCGGAACCCATGGACAAAAATGAACCATGTGCGAATTGTTAAGGAATCTAACCAAGTTCGAACCAACCCTTGGACGCCTATTCGACCAACGCAGTATCCTAGAGCCACCCTAAGACTCGGGGAGTACTGCCAACGGTTTTGGAGCATATTTTTTGAAATGCTCCCACAACCACGCTTGGAGAAATGCGGCATGAACATACGAATCCACTTTCATGTAACCATTAGAAGCGCGCATGTCTGCAACCAGCTGATCCAAGTGTGTGTACAGAGAACTGAGAAACATGCATCCAACAGGGAGAACGACACCTTTTTCCAGTTTCACAGCAAATTTGATAAGTTCATGTCTTATCTCCTTCTTACCCGAGCCGTCATCGAAAATATCTCTGGATAACCAAAGACCAAAACGCCGCAACATGGAGAGGACTGTTCTTGATTTGGCTCCAACTCATCCGAAACCACCGAGATACCCACCAACCGTAGAAGCACCTCGTCTCATTTTCTTTCCGAACGAATCCTTTTGATTTCGCAACCAGAATGGCGCGCATTTCCTCTTCATCTGCAGAGAACTTAATATCGAGACTACCTAATACGGGAAGGCTCAGCAAGACGGCTACGCCTTCCAAGGAAATAGTCATTTCACCCCACCTGCATATTTCCGTGTGAGTGTCTGGACACCATCTGGAAATAAAAGCAACCAAGCTTGGGATATCTTTCCTAATCTGAAGAACTGCGGAAGCCGCAACAGCATCAACAATCTGCGCCTTGGTCAAACTGGCCTTTACACGTTCCTGGCTCATCATGAAGTGCATCCATTTCTCAAAGGGACGCAACGGGCTTACATTGATCTTAAAGTCAACGGGAGAAGCATGGTACTCTTTCCTCTGAAGAAAAAACCTTATTACACCCCCTGGCCGAACCGACCGGGCCTCTCCTTCGCTTTCCGAACCAGTCAGAAGAACCGGCACATACTTGGGATGATTTTTCCTAATTGTTGCGGATGTTGTGAAGAACTCATAATCTATTTTCGGATTGGAATTGCCAATATCCTTCGGTACGTCAAAAACTGTTGACATCCTAACGAAAATTCTCTTGCGCTGCTTTCACCTCCGAGATAACTGCAATGAAACAATACGAAAGAAAGATTATTACGGAAAGTGCAGGAAAATTATTTCATCAGACACAAGAGCGTCATCCTGGACGCAAGCCAAATGGTTTCAAAGTCATTTCGTGCATATGCGAAGAAATGGGGACTGACAGACTCTGCATCACCGCTTCATACAGCCGGAAATTTGCGCCCAGCCAAATAGGCACGCCCCACCAAAGGAAATCATACACACGGCTACATCAGAAAAAGGGGGGAAACCCTAAAAGCTAGTTCCTTCACTGGAAGGGAATGACAATCCTCGTGCACACCTATTTCGCACAATAATTGAGGCGTCCAACATCACTACAGCATTCGCACCTGAATTTTATCACAAGTTCGAGCGAAGCATATCTACGGCTAGTGTTCACACCAAAAAAATTTCTACAGGTTCATGAAAAAGTACGCCTATAGCTAGGGTTTACACCAACGCAAAAGAAAAGAGAAAGCAAGTATATACTTGATGAAATATAAAATCATAATATTGACATAAAATTCAATCAAAGTGCTACCAAAATAAGTTAAGATGTTTTTCCCCCCAAGCTTGGGAGCGCCCAGAAAGATAAATTGTTTCCGAAATAGTAAAGCATAAAACTAAAAAGAAAGCTAAAATTGTTACTGAAGAGGGGCACCGTAAGTAACTGTTATCTCAGGGATTTTATCACCCGCTCCACCAAGACCAGCACCAGTACTAGCAGAGGCACCCTTGGACTCATCCTCCTCGACCTTCGCCACATCGATATTCTGCTCTTTGCCATCTTCAGTGAGCCTCTCTTCTTCAACCGAGATGATTCTATCATCCTTTGGTCGTTGCTCGTCATCGGAGAACACCTCAAGAGGAAAAGTAGGATGAGGAAGGCCATGCTCGTCACAGAAATCGCCGAAAAGAGAGACCAGATAGTTCTGAGTGTTCTTGTGAGCTAACTTTGCCACCTTCGCAGAAGTTTCAATCATCTCATCCATATCAGCGTTCAAATCACTGACCTCGTTTTGGAGGCGAGAAACATCTGTGCGAGACTCATCCCTTTCATGTGAAAGGCGAATGATAGGTGTAGAATACACCTAATTTACTATCTAGTAGTTTATGCTTTCTTTGCTATTTTTCTTGTAAATTATGTATTTTACGCTTGTTTTGAGTTTTATAGCTACTTTGGAGTCGCACGGAGGAAAAGAAGAAGAAATCACCCTATTTGAGCCAAAAGGGTAAAATTGTCATTTCATCAAGGAGGGAATACTATATGGAGCCCAGCTAAGGTTAAGGGGTGACTCAAATTACTGAAGAAAGGACAATAATAGTTAAGGGGAGGTCAAAGAGGTGTCCCTTATCCAAAAGAAGTGAGTGAGAATAGCACTTGGGGTGTACTTAGTGGGTGTTTGAATCCACCCATACCCTGAACTCTAACCCATACCAAAGCCCACATGTCTGATCCACCCTAACCTAAGCCCATCCATCTACCCGGACCCATAACCGAAACCCGGATCCGTATAACTATAACCTGAGCCCTAAATTGAGAATTATTTCTCAATCATTTGTTGTGCCTGAAATCAAGACACAAACAGAGGCGCAACCTTTAGACCGAGAGATTGAGATCGAAAATCAGAGAGAAAATGGGTTCGATTAGAGACAATGCCAACGATGAAGAAAATGATGAAGCTGGTGATAACGATTAAGAAAATCGATGCTGCTATTGGGGATTCTGTGTTGCTCAAGAATGGTGGTGAATCGAGAGAAATAGCCATGACTGCCAGAAGAAACCTAGTGAAGAAATCAGACCGAGAGAAGAAAGATGATATTTCCGATGGGTTTCTGCTACTGATGTGGACGAACTAGATCGATTGATCGAGAGCTCAGAGATGAAGAGATGGGTTGAATCTCTGCAATGAAGCCGCTGGAGATATTCATGGTGAGAAATGGGATCGAGAAATCAGAGATTGGGTTTGAGCAAGACTGATTGAAGATGGGTTTGATAAATTATTGTTCCTGAGATGAAATTCGAGATCGATTGGAAAAGAGGATGACTGAGATTTGCAGGAGGTTATGTTGATGGTTGAAATCGACTCAGGGAAGAAGGAGATAGAGCTGCTGTTACAGGGTTTTGAGCAAATCTTGAGAAGGGGCTTTTGATGATGTTGGGATTGAAGCTCACAGAGACGGATGCAGCTGAGATGCTCTTGCAACATTTGATTGAGAGCTGAGGTTTGAATGAGTCTGGTGGAGTGATAGCACAACAAAGGATTATGTGATAATGTGATGGAGCTCAAGTCTGTGGAGGTGGCTCTGAGTTTTACAGACATGGAGGAAAATGAAATATGCAGCAATGGAAATGAAGTATAAGGATGAGAGGTGCAGGTCAGCTGGGAGATGGCAGTAGCAGCTGGTGTTGGTGGAGTTGATTGGTAGAGCTGAAAGAAATGGAATGAGTGATGCTGGTTTTGATGGCAGATGCCGTGTCCGAGGCTCGGCCCAAGTGCAAATTGGTTTTAGAGTTATGCCGCTTAGTTAGGCGTGGAAGGAACTCAGTGCAGACTCGTTGGGTTGTGAGGCAGAGGTGGTCTTGTTTGTGACTGGCAATTGCAGGTACCAAGTGAGCTGTGAATTGACAGATCTGGTGCTGAGAAGAGTTGGAATGATGGCAGTGACAGTTGAGCGAGCGGTTTAGGGGCTTGCAAATGTGATGGTCATTTGGTTGATCTTTGGTTTGAAGTAAGAGACAAATGGTGAAGCTCAGAAGCGAGATAATGCAAGTAATTGCGGTATAAATGAGCCATGGAGTATGGTGCTGTCCTTGGGGTTATGGTGATGCAATGGCTAGGTAGTGGTGATGATCGGAGTGAAGGCTGCATTGCGGTGGTGTTTGTCGCCGTATTGGCACCGCAAGGCCGAGATGTGGCTGTTGTTGATACTTAGAACTGGTGGTGCAATTCAGGGAAGATTTGCCAGTGACTGTTGTCTATTTCAATGGAGTTGGTGCTGTGTAGGTATTGTTTTGAAGTTACAGGGAGGATTGAATGGGTGAGTTGTACACAGGGCCATCATGGCTGAAGCACAATCATTGTGCATCACAGCATATGGCCTGTGCAAGGTTGCAATGGCCTGTGCAAGACTGAGTTGGATCATTGAATCGTTCTGACTCGGTCGATTTGATTCGAGTTGACTCAGTGACTCAGCCGACTAAGACCGAGTCAGACCAGCTGACTCATTGGCTGACTCTCTTCTACCTTGACCTGTTGACTAACGTTGACTGACGGCTGACCTACTTTGACCGTTAGTCCTAACGGAGGACTGACGGAATATTCCGTCGAATATTCTCCCGACGGTGAACTTTTTCAGGTGGCCGGCGGCGACAATTCCGGCCGAATTCCGGCCACAATCCCAGTTTTCCGGCGAGCAAAAAAATTCCAGAATTTTCTATGGACTTCTCTCATGGGTATGAAGACTTGGGCTAGGATTTGGATGGAGAATTGGACTCAAATGAGGAAAGAGAAGGTGGAAGAAGAGAAAGACTTGAATTTGGAAGTTGAATTGCAAAAGGAAAAGGATTCTAATCCTTGGAAGAGTTGGAGAATTTTGAAGCCTATAAATAGAGAAGTCTTCTACATCTTTTACACCTCTCTACACACACATCACTTGTGTTTTTGCTTGCTTTTCTAAGATTTTTTTCTTTTTAATTACTTGTGTGAATTTGAAAATTCTTTTTTTAATAATTATTAATTGTGTGAATTTCAAAAACATGAGTAGCTAAATTTCTTTTTGATTGAGGATGAATTCCTAGTTCTTAACATGATTTGAGTTTTTGTTTTCAATTCTATCTTGAAGTTTTTCACATGATTATCGATTGTTTTTACTAATAGGAGTGATCTTAAAGACACTTATGATTGATTGATAGATTGTTTGGAGTGCACGCTAAATTGATTTGTTAATTGATCTATATCTAGTATAAGTTAGGGAATACGTAATCGTTCTCGACACTTTACACAAGTAGAAAACACAAGACCTTGCGGAGGGATTCCGTGGAGCAATTGTGTGTAGAAACAACGCTAGAAAGTGAACCAAGCGAACCGAGTTTAACTACTAGTACTAAACCTAAATTCATAAATCTTAATGCATTCTGGGAATTACATCTTGTAAGCGGACCTCAAGGTGGTTCTTTTGAATAGAATCGATAACTAAGCGGACTTTAACTCAGTGAAATTAGGGATTTTGGGGCTAGCTAAGCGGACCTGCTATCCTACGGTTGGTGATAATCTGTGACTAATAACAAGTAGAAAAGAACATAACTTGATTCATTGTTTCGTAACGAAGAAGGATTCCTTGATCTTCTCTCTCTTATTGTTTTCATCTTTCAACTTTCGATTTTAATTGCTTTGTTTATTTTTATTTTTGCTTTTTACACCCCCCTTTCGTGACAACTTTTACAACTAAGATCTCTTGCTCCTCGTGGGAACGAACTTGACTTCCATTATATTATTTTTAATTGAGTGGAAATTTTGAATTAATTTGATTGCACCTACGACACGCATCAAATTTTGGCGCCGCTGCCGGGGAGCAACGGGCGATTTTTTAGTTGTTTTTATTCTTTTTGCTTTGTTAGATTCTTTACCGTATCTAACTTAGTTTGTGAGAATCTTGTTTCAGGTGTTATACCTTTGGTGAATGCTTAAAGGAGGTAGACCGAGTCCAATACGTCTTCGATCCGGCACTCAACTAAAGGATTTCATTCTAGCGGTTAACACTCCACTTCCTCCTTCTTCATCAAGTGATTCGGACAAAGAGGAAGAAGCAATGGCTGATCGTACACTAAAGGACCTAGCTTCTCACAAGCTTGATACCCAACAATGGTGTATCCAAACTAACTCAACCTTCGAAATCAAGCCGGGGTTGATTAGAGAGTTACCAAAGTTCCATGGCATGGTGAATGAGGACCCAAACAAACATCTTATGGATTTTTACACCATAGTTATGGCTATGCTTCCACCGGAGACTAATGTGGATGGAGCAATGTTGAAAGCTTTCCCGTTTTCTTTGGCGGGCAATGCTAAGGAATGGTTATATTATTTGCCTTCCTAAGTATCACAACATGGAATGGGATGAAGAAAATTTTCCTCGAGAGATATTTTCCCGCATCCAAAGCTACTCAAATTCGCAAGGAGATTTGTGGATTGAAACAACAAGTGGGAGAATCATTGTATGAATGTTGGGAGCGATACAAGAGGTTGGTGGCAAGCTGTCCACACCATCAATTTAGTGATGTTATGATACTCCAATACTTCTATGAAGCTCTCCACTCAAGTGATAGGTCTCTTCTTGACGCCTTGCATGGTGGTGGTGCACTAATGAACAAGACTTTGACCGAAGCTAGAGAGTTGATTGAAAGTATGGCGGCAAACTCGCAACAATTCTACACAAGGGATGAACCAACGGTTAGGCGAGTGCATGAAGTTAGTGATTCGTCATCGCATCTTGATCAAAGGATGAGTAACATGGAGACTATGATTCAAAGGATGGCCGCGGTAATTATTCCGGATGATGAGACCGAACAAGTGAATGCTTTATATCCAAATCAAAGGCCAAGGTACGATCCATACTCCAATACCTATAACCCCGGGTGGAAGGATCATCCCAACTTTAGTTATGCAAACAAGCAAGCGGCGGCTCCTAATCCATATGCACAACAAGGTGGTTTTCAACAATCACGATTCCAACCTCAACAACAAGGTGGTTATCAACAATTCCAACCACAAGTGAAAGAACAAGGATCTTCAATTGATGATAAGCTTAATGTCATGATGCAAGGTATTACGTCATTGTTTCAACAAAATCAACAAAAGACCGATTCGGCTATCAAGGACTTACAAAATCAAATGGGACAATTGGCGACCGATGTGAATTTATTGAAATCTCAAGCATCCACAACACTTCCTTCACAACCATTTGTGAATCCAAGAGAGAATGTTAATGCGGTTACTTTAAGAAGTGGAAGGCAAGTGGAGGGTCCAAGCTATCATGAGGAAGTTAGTGAAGAGGTAGTCAATGACAAGGAGGAAACCGCACCAAAGGAGAATTCCACACCAAACGACCAATCCAAGGAACCGGTTTCTACTTTCACTACTCCACCTCCTTTTCCTAGTCGTTTTGCTAAATCCAAGAAGGAAGCTCAAGACAAGGCACTTATGGATATCTTCAAGAAAATTGAAATCAATATACCATTCATTGAGGCCATTAAGACAATTCCAAGGTATGCCAAGTTCATGAAGGAATTATGCATCAAGAAGGATAGGTTGCTTGATAATGAAATTACTAAAGTTGGCGAGAGTGCGTCGGCTATGCTATTGAAGAAGATGCCTACAAAGTGCACGGATCCCGGTGGTTTCACGGTGCCAATTACTATTGGTAAACAAAGGTTTGAACATGCTTTACTTGATTTGGGAGCTTCCATTAGTGTGATGTCGGCCGAAATATATGACTCCTTGAATCTTGGACCTTTGAAAGAGACAAGAGTTATTATCCAATTGGCAAACAAGTCTAACATATATCCTAAGGGGCTTGTAGAAGACGTGCTAGTGCAAGTAAATGAGCTTATTTTTCCGGTGGACTTCTTTGTGGTGGATATGGACAACAATGAAAACCGAGCATCTACTTCTTTACTTCTTGGGAGGCCATTCATGAAAACCGCAAAGACGAAGATTGATGTTGATAAGGGTACACTCACTATGGAATTCGACAAGGAGATAATACACTTTAACATATTTGAAGCCATGCGCTACCCAAGTGATGTGCATTCCGTTTACTCCATTGATGTGGTTGATTCATTAGCGCAACAAATGGTGGAATTGAACCAAGAGGATGAACTTGATGTGGTGTTGCAAAAGAGCATTGAATTGGACGTCCATGGCTTATCTAACTTGGATGTTGAAATCTCCAAGGAATTGGTGGAGATATGTGGAGCTTTGGCGACATTGCAAGAGGCTAAAAAGGGTGATGTTTCTTATATTTCTTTACCCGTGAATGATGAAGTACTTGTACCATCTATTGTGAAGGCGCCCAAACTAGAATTGAAGCCACTTCCGGACCATTTGAAGTATGCTTTCTTGGGAGATGGAGATGAGCTTCCGGTGATTATTTCTAAGAACCTCACGCCGGTACAAGAAGACCGTTTGCTTAGAGTCTTGAAAGAGCACAAAACGGCTATTGGGTGGACAATTGCGGACATCAAAGGTATTAGTCCATCCATGTGCATGCATAGGATTCTAATGGAAGAGAACGTGAAGCCGGTACGTGATGCTCAACGTCGGCTAAATCCTCCCATGATGGAGGTTGTAAAAAAAGAGATACTCAAATTGCTAAGTGTGGGGGTAATCTACCCAATTTCCGATAGCAAGTGGGTTAGTCCGGTTCAAGTGGTACCAAAGAAATCCGGAGTCACGGTTGTTCGAAATCAAGACGATGAACTTGTTCCTACAAGAGTTCAAACCGGATGGAGAGTGTGTATTGACTATAGAAAGCTTAATTCCGCAACCCGTAAGGATCACTTTCCTTTACCTTTCATTGATCAAATGTTGGAGCGGTTAGCGGGGCATTCTTATTATTGCTTTTTGGATGGTTATTCGGGATACAATCAAATTGTTATTGCACCGGAGGACCAAGAGAAGACCACTTTCACTTGTCCGTTTGGAACGTTTGCATATAGACGGATGCCGTTCGGCCTTTGCAATGCGCCGGCTACTTTTCAAAGATGCATGGTGAGTATATTCTCGGATTATGTGGAGCGCATCATCGAGGTATTTATGGATGACTTTAGTGTTTATGGCAATTCTTTTGATGGTTGTTTAAATAACCTTGAACTAATTCTTAAACGATGCATAGACACAAACCTTGTCCTTAATTGGGAGAAATGTCACTTTATGGTAAACCATGGCATAGTACTTGGTCACATTGTGTCCTCTCGAGGGCTCGAAGTGGACAAGTCAAAGATAGATTTAATAAGAAACTTACAATATCCCACTTCGGTGAGGGAAATCTGTTCTTTTCTTGGTCATGCAGGTTTCTATAGGCGGTTTATCAAGGATTTCTCCAAAATCTCCATGCCGATGTGCAAGTTATTACAAAAGGAGGTACCTTTCGACTTCAATAAGGAATGCGAGGATGCTTTTGATAAATTAAAGGAGATGTTGACAAGTGCGCCGATTATCAAATCACCGGATTGGAATCTTCCATTTGAATTAATGTGTGATGCTAGTGATTATGCGGTTGGAGCCGTTTTGGGTCAAAGGGTGGACAAGTTGTCCCATGTTATCTATTATGCATCTAGGACCCTTAATGATGCACAAATCAATTATTCTACCACGGAAAAGGAGTTATTGGCTATAGTTTTTGCGTTGGAAAAATTTCGATCATACTTGGTGGGTACAAAGGTTATTGTGTATTCCGATCATGCCGCACTAAGACACTTAATAAAGAAGAAAGAAGCTAAGCCAAGATTAATCCGGTGGATCCTATTGTTACAAGAGTTCGACATAGAAATTCGTGATAAGAGGGGTGTGGAGAATACCGTTGCGGATCATCTTAGTAGACTTGTTATGTCTCAAGAGGAACTTCCATTACATGACCGCTTTCCGGACGAACAACTTTTCTCCATGGAAGAGTCAACTCCTTGGTATGCGGATATAGTGAATTACTTGGTGACAAGGAAAGTACCTAGTACAATGTCTAATTTCCAAAAGATGAAACTTAAGAAGGTCGCTAAGCAATATGTGTGGGATGAACCATACTTATGGAAATATGGCGTTGATCAAATAATGCGAAGGTGCGTGCCTAATTCCGAATTTCAATCCATTCTCTCCTTTTGCCACACTTTTGCATGTGGTGGCCACTTTGGATCTAAGCGCACCGCTCTCAAAGTTCTCGAGAGTGGATTTTATTGGCCCACCTTGTTTGAAGATTCATATGTTTTTTTGTAAATCGTGTGATAGATGTCAACGAACGGGCAATCTAGGTGCTCGAAATCAAATGCCACTCACACCAATTCTCGCCGTTGAGATTTTTGATGTGTGGGGTATTGATTTTATGGGCCCTTTTGTCAATTCGAATGGGAATTTTTATATACTTCTTGCCGTTGATTATGTTTCGAAATGGGTGGAAGCTAGAGCCACCAAAACTAATGACTCTCAAGTTGTTTGTGATTTTGTAAGGGAAAACATTTTCAATAGGCATGGTACACCAAGAGTGGTGATAAGCGATGGAGGCTCACATTTCAAGAAGGCTTTCCACGCTCTCCTCAAGAAGTACAACATAACACACAAAATTGGTACGCCTTATCATCCACAAACTAGTGGACAAGCGGAAATTTCAAATCGTGAGATAAAGTCCATTCTTGAGAAAACGGTGAATACCACGAGGAAAGATTGGAGCTTTAAGCTCAACGATGCACTTTGGGCGTATAGAACGGCGTATAAGACACCAATTGGTATGTCTCCATATAGGTTGGTTTATGGTAAGGCTTGTCATCTTCCGGTTGAACTTGAACATAAGGCTTATTGGGCGATAAAGAAATTCAACATGGAGTATGATGAAGCGGGGAAACAAAGGAAGTTACAACTACATGAGCTAGAGGAGATACGTAAAGATGCTTACGAGAGTGCCCGGATTTACAAGGAAAAGACTAAGCTTTTTCATGACAAGATGATTTCGCGGAAAAGTTTTGTTGTGGGGCAAAAAGTTCTTTTATTTAATACTCGTTTACGTTTATTTCCGGGAAAGCTTAAGTCCCGTTGGGTGGGACCATATGTTGTTACTAATGTTTATGCTCATGGTGCAGTTGATATTGTTAGCGAAAAAACAGGACAACAATTGAAAGTCAACGGCCATAGGTTGAAGCCATATTATGAAAACTTTCCGACGGAGCATGTGGACGTAATTGGACTTCAAGATGCACTCCCTCTGGAGGAGTAATGTGCCGCAAGCACTAAGTCGGGCCGTCGACTTTAAAACAAGCGCTTAATGGGAGGCAACCCATCGGTTTTGTATTTCTTATCTTTTTGCTTTTTGTTATTTCTTTTTTCTTGTTTCTTATCATGTTACAATTTCCCACCTTGACTTTACTAGGAGGATTCAATTACATTGAGGACAATGTAAGGTTTAAGTGTGGGGGAGTGGTTAAGCATGTTTTTTTTAAAACAAAAAATTACCAAAAAAATGAAAAAATTTGAAAAAAAAAAAAAAAAAGTTTTACATAAAAATTCCAACTTTTAAAGATTTTAGAGTCACTAGCATACTTCTAGGTATGTTTACATAGAGTTTTTGACCGACATAATTGAACTTGGAAGTGTTAGAGAACTACATTCGGATTTCTTGTTTGTTAGAGTGTTAAATAATGGATTTAATCATGCCGGTGATGCGAATTTGGTGCAGGGAGAAGTGCGTTATTAGAGTTGCTGATCAATCATTAGTGGAGACTACCCGATTCATATCATGAGAGGCACCGACCAGAAATCTTCCATCTACTAAAGAGCTTCTTTTGAGTGTGTGTCACCGTAAGTTAATTCCGGGTAGAATGGTGAGCTACCCAACTTCCCACCACTAAAAGCACTACTCTTTGATCTCTTGAGTGCTAATTTTGTCAATCATGAGGGTGACGTCCATGGATGAAAGCTCCCTTCTTGTAGTTCGATTTGCAGTTAGCACCATTCTCTCTCTCGACAACAACGGATCCATAGAAACACATTCATCATCAACAAGGAGCGACAACAAAATCTACAAGGAAAGTTGGAAAAGTTTAAGGTTTACAAGCAACGGAACGAGAAAAAGAGCAAAATTCAAATACAAGTAAAGCAACATACAAATGAGCGGATTTCACATATATGTTGAAGACTTACAATATAATGAGGTAATTTTATATCCAAGTATGAAGACTTATTCATGAAAGCGAAGAAAATTAAAAGGTGAGAATTTTTGAAGTTTATGATTTCAAGACGATACAAGTTGTGAAGAATCAAGCGATAAAATACTTCTCCCACGGCCATGGTTTATTTTTGTATTTAAATTTCTCTTGTTTCAAAAAAAAAAAAAAAAAAAAAAAAAAAAAAAAATGAAAAAAAAAAAAAAAAAAAGAAAAAAAAAAAAATATTGAAAAAGAAAAACAAGAGAAATATTTGTTTTGTTAATGAGCCGTGGGGAAGGAAAATATATAAGGAAGTTTCAAGCGACAAGGATTTTTAAGGAAAAGAGTTACAAATTGTTAAGGATTTATGAAATTCAAGGGTTTATCATCAATAGTTGAAACCGAAGACGAAGACCAAGAAGTTAAAGACGAGGAGCGGAAGACGTTTCTATTGGATGCCGTGAGAGTGGTGTTATCATTGGCGATCGGATGTGAAGGTAAGTAAGTAATCTCATCCTCGATAATATGGTTGATTTCCTTTCTTAGAGATCGTCAGAAAAATGGTTTTTCAAAATATTAAAAGATGTGGGTTATTCAAAATTTCGGAAGTTATCCTTCCCACCATTCAACGTGTTGCAGGAATTCTCTCTTCATTCCTACCTGCACACATGTGAGAACCATAAAAAAGCTGTCTTTTTTGAGTGCAATTATCATAAAATCTTATTTGGTGAGGCAGAAGTCGAGGCGAAATGCTTATTGATCGTTTCTCAAACACGCATTCTCTCATTATGGTGTGGTTATTTCTCACTCAACATTTAAGAATGAGAATATGTTCTTTAGTATTTCTAACTTCTTATTACTAGCATGCAGAAACTCTATGTCCTCATAACTTTTTGGATGCTTGTGACGCTTGAACGCTTTGAAGTTGTGAGTTTTTAGTTTGATTTGCTCGGGGACTAGCAAAGTCTAAGTGTGGGGGAATTTGATAGGTGTAGAATACACCTAATTTACTATCTAGTAGTTTATGCTTTCTTTGCTATTTTTCTTGTAAATTATGTATTTTACGCTTGTTTTGAGTTTTATAGCTACTTTGGAGTCGCACGGAGGAAAAGAAGAAGAAATCACCCTATTTGAGCCAAAAGGGTAAAATTGTCATTTCATCAAGGAGGGAATACTATATGGAGCCCAGCTAAGGTTAAGGGGTGACTCAAATTACTGAAGAAAGGACAATAATAGTTAAGGGAAGGTCAAAGAGGTGTCCCTTATCCAAAAGAAGTGAGTGAGAATAGCACTTGGGGTGTACTTAGTGGGTGTTTGAATCCACCCATACCCTGAACTCTAACCCATACCAAAGCCCACATGTCTGATCCACCCTAACCTAAGCCCATCCATCTACCCGGACCCATAACCGAAACCCGGATCCGTATAACTATAACCTGAGCCCTAAATTGAGAATTATTTCTCAATCATTTGTTGTGCCTGAAATCAAGACACAAACAGAGGCGCAACCTTTAGACCGAGAGATTGAGATCGAAAATCGAGAGAAAATGGGTTCGATTAGAGACAATGCCAACGATGAAGAAAATGATGAAGCCGGTGATAACGATTAAGAAAATCGATGTTTGCTATTGGGGATTCTCGTGTTGCTCAAGAATGGTGGTGAATCGAGAGAAATAGCCATGACTCGCCGAAGAAACCTAGTGAAGAAATCGACCGAGAGAAGAAAGATGATATTTCCGATGGGTTTCTCACATCGATGTGGACGAACTAGATCGATTGATCGAGAGCTCAGAGATGAAGAGATGGGTTGAATCTCTGCAATGAAGCCGCTGGAGATATTCATGGTGAGAAATGGGATCGAGAAATCAGAGATTGGGTTTGAGCAAGACTGATTGAAGATGGGTTTGATAAATTATTGTTCCTGAGATGAAATTCGAGATCGATTGGAAAAGAGGATGACCGAGATTTGCGGGAGGTTATGTTGATGGTTGAAATCGACTCGGGAAGAAGGAGATAGAGTCTCTTTATTACGGGTTTTGAGCAAATCTTGAGAAGGGGCTTTTGATGATGTTGGGATTGAAGCTCACAGAGACGGATGCAGCTGAGATGCTCTTGCAACATTTGATTGAGAACTGAGGTTTGAATGAGTCTGGTGGAGTGATAGCACAACAAAGGATTATGTGATAATGTGATGGAGCTCAAGTCCGTGGAGGTGGCTCGAGTTTTACTGATGGAGGAAAATGAAATATGCAAAGAATGGAAATGAAGTATAAGGATGAGAGGTGCAGGTCACCGGGAGATGGCGATGAGAGCAGTGGTGTTGGTGGAGTTGATTGGTAGAGCTGAAAGAAATGGAATGAGTGATGTCAAGTTTTGATGGCAGATGCCGTGTCCGAGGCTCGACCGAAGTGCAAAATGGTTTTAGAGTTATGCCGCTTAGTTAGTCAGGGAAGGAACTGTGCAGACTGGGTCAAGTTGTGAGGCAGAGGTGGTCTTGTTTGTGACTGGCAATTGCAGCTGCAAGTGAGCTGTGAATTGACAGATCTGGTGCTGAGAAGAGTTGGAATGATGGCGGTGGATGAGTTGAGCAAGGCGCTTTAGGGGCTTGCAACCGTGATGGTCGGGTTGATCTTTGTTTGAAGTAAGAGACAAATGGTGAAGCCTGTAAGCAGATAATGCAAGTAATTGCAGGTATAAATGAGCCATGGAGTATGGTGCTGTCCTTGGGGTTATGGTGATGCAATGGCTAGGTAGTGGTGATGACTGGAGTGAAGGCTGCATTGCAGGTGGTGTTTGTCGCTGGTATTGGCACCGCAAGGCTGAGATGTGGCTGTTGTTGATACTTAGAACTGGTGGTGCAATTCAGGGAAGATTTGCCAGTGACTGTTGTCTATTTCAATGGAGTTGGTCTTTGTGTAGGTATTGTTTTGAAGTTACTGGGGAGGATTGAATGGGTGAGTTGTACACAGGCCATCATGGCTGAAGCACAATCATTGTGCATCACAGCATATGGCCTGTGCAAGGTTGCAATGGCCTGTGCAAGACTGAGTTGGATCATTGAATCGTTCTGACTCGGTCGATTTGATTCGAGTTGACTCAGTGACTCAGCCGACTAAGACCGAGTCAGACCAGCTGACTCATTGGCTGACTCTCTTCTACCTTGACCTGTTGACTAACGTTGACTGACGGCTGACCTACTTTGACCGTTAGTCCTAACGGAGGACTGACGGAATATTCCGTCGAATATTCTCCCGACGGTGAACTTTTTCAGGTGGCCGGCGGCGACAATTCCGGCCGAATTCCGGCCACAATCCCGCTTTTCCTATGAGCAAAAAATTCCAATTTTCTATGGACTTCTCTCATGGGTATGAAGACTTGGGCTAGGATTTGGATGGAGAATTGGACTCAAATGAGGAAAGAGAAGGTGGAAGAAGAGAAAGACTTGAATTTGGAAGTTGAATTGCAAAAGGAAAAGGATTCTAATCCTTGGAAGAGTTGGAGAATTTTGAAGCCTATAAATAGAGAAGTCTTCTACATCTTTTACACCTCTCTACACACACATCACTTGTGTTTTTGCTTGCTTTTCTAAGATTTTTCTTTTTAATTACTTGTGTGAATTTGAAAATTCTTCTTTTAATAATTATTAATTGTGTGAATTTCAAAAACATGAGTAGCTAAATTTCTTTTTGATTGAGGATGAATTCCTAGTTCTTAACATGATTTGAGTTTTTGTTTTCAATTCTATCTTGAAGTTTTTCACATGATTATCGATTGTTTTTACTAATAGGAGTGATCTTAAAGACACTTATGATTGATTGATAGATTGTTTGGAGTGCACGCTAAATTGATTTGTTAATTGATCTATATCTAGTATAAGTTAGGGAATACGTAATCGTTCTCGACACTTTACACAAGTAGAAAACACAAGACCTTGCGGAGGGATTCCGTGGAGCAATTGTGTGTAGAAACAACGCTAGAAAGTGAACCAAGCGAACCGAGTTTAACTACTAGTACTAAACCTAAATTCATAAATCTTAATGCATTCTCGGGAATTACATCTTGTAAGCGGACCTCACGGTGGTTCTTTTGAATAGAATCGATAACTAAGCGGACCTGTTACTCAGTGAAATTAGGGATTTTGGGGCTAGCTAAGCGGACCTGCTATCCTACGGTTGGTGATAATCTGTGACTAATAACAAGTAGAAAAGAACATAACTTGATTCATTGTTTCGTAACGAAGAAGGATTCCTTGATCTTCTCTCTCTTATTGTTTTCATCTTTCAACTTTCGATTTTAATTGCTTTGTTTATTTTTATTTTTGCTTTTTACACCCCCCCTTTCGTGACAACTTTTACAACTAAGATCTCTTGCTCCTCGTGGGAACGAACTTGACTTCCATTATATTATTTTTAATTGAGTGGAAATTTTGAATTAATTTGATTGCACCTACGACACGCATCAGCGAAGGACTTGACTCTTATGGCGCTCTTCGGATTCTGCAAAAACAAAAAACAAAACTTCATCAGAAACTAAAAGTTTGACATAACCAATAGTATTTCGCACTACACCTAAAACTACCTTCCATCTGAAAGATAGTGGTACTCAAGGTTTCTTGGATGTCGGTATACAAATGATCCAGCCGGGAGATTGCTAGATCAGACTCTTGGAGTTGGACACATAACTCATGATATGCATTGTCCCAAGCAGGAAGTCATTAGAATGGAAACCAAGCCAAAGAACACTGATTCTTGGATTTGTAAAAGCATTTTGGAAGGCATCTATTGCATCCAAAAGTACTATATTTGGAGAATAGGTGATAGTACCAACATTCACATTTGGGAAGATAGATGGATACAAAATCTACCTGACATACTCCAAAACCACCTCAATGCCCTTCAAACCTCAAAACTCAAATCAACTATTCAATACCAATGGAGAGTGGGATCAAAATGTTTTATCTCTCTGGTTCACTCAAGACATTCAAAACCTTATTCTCCATAAAAATCACCACCCAAATACTGCTGACACCATACATTGGAGCTTAACTCATACTAGAAAATTCACTGTCAAATCCCTTGATGATAAATATGCTAGTGACACCCAACCAGCTCCTTGGAGAGAAATTTGGAAAGTGGATACCACCCCAGCTATTCAATTACTCATATGGAAGTGTTCTCATGGTATTCTCCCAACAAATGCCAAGTCAGCGGGTATTCTAAATTATATTGATCCAATATGCAACTTCTGCAAGAGTTCCTCTGAAGACATTACTCATGTTCTCTTAGCCTGTCCAGCTGCTTCTGATGTTTGGAGGAAACTCTTTATGGATAATCATCATCTTTTTACTGCTCATAGATCTTTTCATGATTGGTTCAACAGTTGGTTTTTACCCAACAATCCCTCTGCTATCTAGAATACTTCTTATGCTACCATTTGCTGGTTCATATGGAAAGCTAGATGTGACAAGATCTTCTGAAATATAGATCATAATGCAGCTGCTACTTCCCTGAAAATCACTCAGCATATTTTCTCTTATGACAGAGTGCTTCACAACCCAGGGCATGTCTTAAACAACATCCACTGTCAAGACAGCAACACTGAATCATAGATCAACCAAAGCAGACTGGATAGAAACTTTAGAGAGAAGTTTGGGATCATTATTAGCATACACATTATGGAAGTTAATAATAATATGGCTAATAGTGATGTTCCACAGGGCAATGCATGGGAGCAAGGAACTTTAAAGACCCAGCAACTGGACTCAACAGAACAAGCAGAGCCAGCAGAGGAGCTCAACTAGCATTGACTTGGGGAAAGGAGATGAAAAAGACCAACATCAACTTTGAAGTAGAAGAGGACGACATTCTACAAGCTGTTAAGAAAGGTTACAAACTTGTAGTGCAACAACGATTTCAAGGATACTATAGGAATGAAGATAGGAATTTTGAAGTCATCGACTTTGTCTTGGGAAGACTCATAAAACTCGATTCTCAACATCACAACAATGCTGCTAAACTAGTTAGGATTACCAGTACCTCTACTTTATTTCAGAACCTAAACTGGAAAGGTCCCAATTTGCACTTATTCTGGCAAGCTTTACAGCTCTGTCCAAACTTACTTATTCAGGATTACTGTAATAACTTTAATACTATGTCTAGGGATCCTTTTGGTGCTAGCCTTAGCCCAGTTGATCCCAATGTTGTACTTTTGGAGTAGGCTGCTCTTCTCTGAGCTGTCCTTTACTCTTTTTATTATTAAAAAAAAAAGTCAACCAATCCCGCCTCATTTTATAATTGTCCTGAATGTGTGATTCATGATTATATGTGAAAAATATTAAGTGTAAAGTGTTACAGTGATTGGGGTTGACTTTTCACTAGTATAAATATGTGCGGACCTATTAATTTTAGATGTGTAATATCAAGTACACATAATTCGTACTCATAAAAAAATAACCTCAAAAATACTATGACACTTGAAAAATTCGATCAAACTATACAATAGTTATAATACTTGTGACCTATTTATTATGTGATTTAAAATAAAAGCATGAAAAATTCTGTGTTAGAAATTAGCTAATATGGTGTAGTGATACCCGAATGCGGGAGTCCCGCAACATCGGTCCTAGTGCTCGATTAAGATGTGGTCGGGCCACATATATTTTGTATGTGGCCCCTCTTAATATTTTGACACATACTCAGATTAAAAATAAGCCCCCTCTAAATCTCCGTAACGGCTTTCCCTTTTTAAGAAAAAGTAGGTAGTTAAGACAAAAAGATAGATAATAAACCTGGCTTGATTGGGGTATACCCAAACTAATTGGGGTATACCCAATAAGACAAAATAGGGTCATTTTGAAGTAAAGTGAAGCTACCCCTTAACCCATATTTTTGTAAATGGCTAAAATGCCCCCACAATGATTAACTCTAATTTAACTAAAATGATTAGATTAGTTAAATTAGTTAGATTAGTTTGTTGATTTAGTTATAAGTTGAGTTTTAGAAATCATTTAGAGAGAGAATTATTATGAAGGAGTAGAGGAGATTTTGGGGGAAAGTTAGGGTTTTTGTGAAATTTGTGATATGAGTGATTTTAACCCTGATTTTGAAGTGGGGGAGTCTTCTAACTTTCCTCCTACATATGAGTACTTGTATGATGATCTACCAGACCATGATCGAATGGATTACATGCATGACCCTCACTTTTACTTTCCTCAAACTCATGATGGGTATGGAAGTGATGAATGTATTGACCCAAACGAAGAATCCAATGACCAAGAAGAAGAGAATGGAGCTGCAAGTAATCAGGTAGACAACCTACGTGGTGAAGATTATGATTTTTCCATGCAAATGATGGATTTTGCTTCTTTTTTTCAGTTTTGATGTACAGGGTCGGCAAGGTCGACGCTTGTCGATCATGCCGGCCATAAAAGCCGGCGTGGTTCTAGTTTGAACAACGTTCCGACTTTTCATGAGCAGTACCACACCGGCAATGTAGAAAATTTGAACCTTGCCGACTTTCATTTTTTGAAACACAGGAGCCTTTACTTGAAAATGCTTACGCCGTCATTGTCATGTTTTCATAACTTGCCGGCTGTTTCCATGTCGGCAATGTTTATATTCTATTACGTTCCGGTCTTTTCTAGCCGGCATTGTTTTATATGTAGACCATGCCGACCGAGGTAATACACATCAACTAAACTTTCCCTGTTTTATAGATTGTGGCATTGGTACCTATGGAGGATCAGCCTCAAGCTCAGAAAATTAGGGGTCCCGATACTTCCTCACATTATGCTAATGATTTGGAATGGAAGGAAAAAGACGACGCGGTCAATTGGATTGTTGAGAAAGCCAAAGAGAAGATGTGCATTCTAGTGAAAAACACCCAACAAAAAGATACGCCGTTTGAAATGGTATGCGAGTGTTATGGATAGCCGGAGGAAAGTCACAAGAGAAATGGTTATGTGTATGATAAGAAGACGACTAGGGTGTACAAGACGAAGTCAAAGAAGTGTGGATGCCCATTCAAGATTATTTTTGGGAGGAACAAAGATACCGATAACGTGTGGAGAATGAGTAGAGTTGATGTTGGTTGGAATAACCATAAAGATCCGGACACTCTTGTTGGGCATTGTCAAGTTTCCAAGTTGAAACCGCACGAGTTCGAACAAGTAAGAACAAGTTGGGGAGTTAAACCAAGTAAGCTCCTAAGTAAGTTCAAGAGGGACGACCCGCATAACCTCTCTTCATTGTCTACAATTTATGCGGCCAAGGCAACTATTAAAAGAATTGAATGAGATGGAAGAAAGGTGATGGAAGAATCACAATGGATAATACACAAATACAACTATACGGTGAGACACCATGAGTCATCGGAGGGGAAGGTGGATCGTATTTTTCTTGCGCATCCCGATATGATTCAATTGGCGCGTTGCTTTTACCAAGTTTTGTTCATGGATTGTACTTATAAGACAAATAGGTACAACATGCCTTTGTTGAACATTGTAGGACAAACCTCGGATAAGCAATCGTTCACGGTGGCATGGTGTTTTATGGATCGTGAGAAGGATGATAGTTATATTTGGGCATTGGAAACTTTGAAGCTTCTCTACCACGAAGACGAAACTCCGGGGGTTATAGTCACCGACAATGAGCAAGCAATAATGAACGCCGTGAGGATAGTCTTTCCCAATGCACAAAATTTCCTTTGCACTTGACATATACAATGCAATCTTAGAAAGAATTGTAGAAGTCATATCCAAAAACCGAAAGCAAAGAAAGGAACTAAACGTGAAAAAGAGGAAGATGAACGTCTTAGCAAACTAACTAAAGAGGAGCGAGAGAAGGAGAAAGAGAAAGAAGACGAAGAATGGAAAGAAGGTGAGATTAAGTTTGGGTTATTCATGAAAGCGTGGGATAAGGTGGTTTGGTTGATGAGTGTGGGAAGATATGAGTTAAACTTGAAGGATTTCGAGGATGATTGGGGGACTAATTACCCCAAAGTAGTGGAATATTGCAAGAAACAATGGTTGAGGCCACACAAAGAGAGGTTTGTGTATGCTTTTACTTACGACTATAAACATTTCAAACAAACTATGAAGCACAAGTTGATGCCGATAGTTTACCCTTTTATGGAAGAACTTGAAGAACCGGAGAAACAAGATCCTAATGGTAGACCAACTACCAAAAAGACGAGGGAGGAAGAAAGAGAACAAATCAAAGAGTTTTTGAGTACAAATTGCGATCAAGATCAATCTGAAGGAGAACAAATCAAAGAGTTTTTTAGTAGAAATAGTGATCAATCCAAAAGGGAAAACATTAAAGAGCATTTGAGTACAAAGTGCGATCCATCCGGACATGTTTATACCGAGGCGCAATACAAGGAGGAGCCCGCTAAAAAGAAAAGAGGTCGTCCAAGGAAGGATTCAACTACGCGAACGGTCTCTAACTTGAATACAAATGGCACTCTACCTCTTGAGAGTCAAGCAAGCGTGGAATTTGTTGGAAAGAAAAGGGGTCGGCCAAAGAAGGATTTAACTACACCAACTGTTTCTAACTTGAATACAAATGGAACTCTACCTATTGAGAGCCAAGCAAGCCAATGAGATGTTGTTAAGAAAAAGGTCGTTCAAAGAAGGTAGTACAACCGGTGTTGCAAAAGTATCACAATCAACTCCCTCCAATTATTCAAGATTTCGTGATTGGTACCGACGATGTTCCGAAAGATGGAAATTGTGGGTTTCACGTTATCTCGCAACAATTGGGACACCTAAGTGGAGCGGTTGAAGAGAATCTCACCCAATGCCAATACATTAGAAAGAAGATGGCCGCTCGACTAGAAAACGACAAGGAGTTCCATATCTCAATGATTCGAGAAGGTTCCATGGAGGAGAAAGAAGCAACTTTCAAAGGTTTGCTAACTAGTGTTAAATGCCCGGAGGGAAACACACCGATCAAATGGGAGCATTGGTTGAGAATGCCGGAGTGTGGACATCTATTGGCGGATACTTGGAATTGCGTGGTACATTTTTTTAGTGAGGGACTATCTATAGCATTTGCACCGAAACATGCGGTTTGCGTGGACCAACTCAAGCATAGAAGAATTGTCATGGCTTTGGTGGATAAAAATCATTTTATTGGTCTACAACTCAATAAAGAATGTCCATTACCTCCTCTATGTAGGTTTAGTTTGTGGGAGAAGTTCACAAACAACAAGAGCAAGGAATGGATAAAAATTTATGAGGACAACATGGCCCTTTGGAATGTTATAGATGAGTCTAGGGAATGTCCCATAGATTTGACTAAAGGAGGTTCAATAGGTTTGAATGAACTCCTCCAATAGATTTGAGTGAGGAGTGATTATGATTAGGGAATAAAGCAGCTTTTTGTGTAGTGTACAATGGAGTACTAGACAAAACATTCGTATATTTTGGAGTACTTTTGTAATCGCATGTGTGTATTGTGTAATGTACTTTGGAGTGCTACAAATGAATGAAATGGATGTGTTTTTTTGGGTGTATTCTCATTTCTTCGGCATCATTATTATTAACAAACCTTAGGCTCTCCCGGGTCGGCACGGTATTATTTCGTCGATTGCGGCCGCAATGCATGACAAGACAGAAAAAGTCGCTGATATGGCCTAAGGTCGGGCTTCTGGCAAGTTGCCGGCGCTTTATACGCCGGCAATGTTTATGAAATTTACCATGCCGGCTAATAACTCCCTTAAAAAGATTGTTCTTGGATGTTTTTTTCTATTAAGCCGGCAGGTTCCTGGTTTTGCTAGGTTGCCGGCTTTTATTGCGCCGGCACTGGTATTGAGGAGAACCATGCCGGCGAAGAACTCCCTCAAAAATTGTTCATGAATGCTATTTTCTATAAAGCCGGTAAGGTGTATTATAATATCCATGCCGTCAGAACAACCGTCAGAAAGCTTTTAATATAGGATAATGCCGATTATTAGGGCGCCGACAAGCTTATAATTTAGGACAATGCCGACTATATATCGGATACAAACCTTAATTAAAGCATACAAACGTTAAAAACTTAACCCTAACACATTTGGGACATACATAGTATCTTTTACCGGTACACAATTTCTTATGAGAGGTAATTAGCTTCATCTTACCGTCGCAATATGGATCTGTGCATGGCTAAGAAGGTTGATTTTAGCAACTTCATCTTCATACGGAGCTACGCGCTCATCAATCCAATAGAAAAACCCACAACAAGTGCATTTCGAAGCATACGGCCGATATACACCTCCTATTGCAGCTTTCATGAGAAATAAGAATCCCTTACAACCTTCAATAGTGCATTTGCTTCCTTCAAAGGGACAATCGTTTGCAAAATAACCACTAAGTGTACAAAGACTACAAATATTTGGTGGTGAAACTTCCATTCTTTATGCAAGGTTGAAGATGAAGTTGGGAATGCTTTTATAATAACAACATACCTAATATCTTGATTTTGAAATTTCTAGCCGTTGAGCATCCAATGGGTTGTACTTTGTACCTAAAAGGTGCAACTAACATTTAGGTCGGCATGGTATAGATTTCATACCATGCCGGCCTCAAGTAATTTGTCTAAAACTGCATAAACAAAATAATAACTTCTAAAGCAACTAAAACTGAAAATTAAAATAAGTTTAACAAGTCTAAAACCACAATCTAAGAGTTCAAAACATAATGTAATAGTTCAAACCACAATAAAGTTTCTAAAGCAAGTAAACATAATAAACTTAAAGAATTCAAGGATCCTTCTCATTGTTGTTATCTTCCTCCCCATCACTAGCTTTTTCACCGGCATCGGCTTTTGCTTTTCCCTTCCCCTTCACTGGACCTATGTAGTCACCATCCTCATTGTAATAGGGGTTCACTCCAGAAAAGTCACATGCCCCGAAAAAGTTCTTGGATCAACCTCCTCTTCTTCCTCCTCCGATGATGTGCATTCTTCATAATTGAGGGGATTGCTAGGACTGTTCATAAACCTTAGAAATTCTTAGGATTTTCCTTACCCATCAAACATAACTTTCTAAACGGGCAATTCTCTTCGCCATCTTTAGGTTCTTCTAAATTGGGATAAATTGTGTTTAAATATTCAAATAGCTCTTCTGCATTGTTAACAAGACAAGGTAGTTCTTCTTTTGTTTCCACTGGAACCTAAACAATGCACAAATAAGATATATGAAAACAAACAATACAACACTGTTGATCTTATTCCTGGCAAAGGCCGATAAACTAAACACCGCCGACTACGGAGAGCCGGGAAGGTGTTAACCAACTACCATACCGACGAATACACCGCCGGAATGGTTCTATTTATGAAAGACGCCGACTAATAACTTAGGAAATTAAGGTTTCTGATGCCTAACGTCGGCATGGTACAAGTCAAAAACCACGCCGACCAAATATAACCCTAAGCATGGTTGGTTATTATACCCTCGCCGGCCCTGGTTATTGTCCAACAATCGCCATGGCTCGATGAAAAGTCGGCATGTTATTCATCCCGAGACCCTTCCTAACTTTGGAAATACAAATGGCCGCGTGTTGTTCAACTATCGACCTTGCCGGCCACAAATCAAAAATCAAAATTTTCGATTTCTAACCTAATCTAACAATCATATATAACAAAACAATAATGGGTTTTAGTTTATGAATCACTTACAATCTTCTTTTCGCCTTTAGAGGTTTCTTTTCAGCACCTTCAAGGATCGGATTTTCGGGTTTGCTAGTTCCAACCTTTCCCTTACCTTTTCCCTCTGATTTGGATCTTTTCATATTACCGCTTGAATCTCTCTTGTCTTTGGATCGTTTAGAATCAACCATTTTCTCGTAGAAAATCAAAATTGAAAATTTTGGTTGATTTTAGGTTTTTGGAATGAAATAGAAGAGGAGAGGGTTTAGAGAAGAAGAATGAAAGAGAAGAGGAGAGGGTTTAGAGAAGAAGAATGAAAGAGAAGAGGAGAGGGTTTAGAGAAGAAGGATTAGTGGAAGATTAATCAGCTTTTAGTTTTTAAGTTTAGGGTTTAGTTTTAGGTTAATTAGTGTAGGGGTATTAAAGTAACTTTACCACGTTTTGGCCTCCCCTTAGTAAGGGCACATGTCCATTTAAATTTGGGTATACCCCAATCAAGCCAGGATAATAAAACTGTTTTGGAAAAAAAAAATACATGTCATAACATAAAGAGGGGCCACATACTTGGCCCGACCACATCCTTGGCCCGACCACATCGTAACATATGAACATGGTTGTATCATCTAGCAGAATCCTTTCTCTTTTAAGGTTCCAAATTTTGGCATTCCGAAGAAGGAAATGTTTCGCATAATCTTATGCAGTTTACTTATAACTACAAAACTATGTGAGTGGTAATACTGGATAAGAAACATTGTATTGAACCTACAGTACCAGCATGTTTTAAAAGGCTCAACAACTAATAAAAGTAGGCAGAGAGGGTTTACCAAATAATTGTGTATGGTATACCAGAGTCCGCCAGGTAATACTCCACGTTCCTCTTCCATAACTGTGTTGCGTAAATCTCATCAAACCCTTAAAACTCTCATGTTTCGCTCCCTAAGACCCGGTATATCATTGTGACCTCCAACTCTAAGGGGAAAATAATCAACAATAAACTCTCACCAATATGTTTCCGTTTCCAATGCCGTTCAAGGGATGATTGAGGTTCGTTCCACCCATAGACCCAACCAAAAAAATCTGCTTCACTCCTGCAGCTTCATCACAACAGTTTTACCTTTCAAGAACAGACAAAAAGAAAGAATCCGAGAACCTAATCAACCTACAAACGCCTTATGGTAGTAACAAATAGCAATTACCTGCTTGTCTTCCCTCTTTGCTCTAAGTGTCTTCTTTTAACATCAAATTCCAATGGAGAGTGGAGACCTATATATATATATATATATATCTCAATAATCTTTCTTCTATCCCATCCTCTTTCGATAACAAGAAATAAATTTTCGAGCATGGAAAACCCTAGCAAGAAATCTATGCATGAGGAACCGAAATTTGTGGATGAAAAACAAAACTGGATCAGTGGATTACAACTCCTCATATATTATCCTTTCTTCAATACAAAGATGTCACACGTAGAAAAGTGTTCTATCCAAACGATGGTTGTCCGTTTGGAAAACTTATCCAAAACTTGATTTCTCGGAATGGCTCTCGATACTGATGAAGAACAAGCAAATAAGTTTCTTGAGAATTTACGCGCAAGGTTGTTAGACATGAAGAAGAACAAGGATACCAACATAACCCACTTCTCTCTACGTGCAGATGCTGATTGTTGTTGGGGCTACAAAGTTGGAGAATGTGTTGAGCTCTTAGCAGACCATAGCTTGCAACAAGTCCACCTCCGATTACCATATTCCGAGCCGGAGTTTCAGACATTCCTTTTTAGATCAGATACCTTGACGATGCTCGAGCTAGAAACAAGGTTACCAACAAACTTTTTTGCTTGTTCTTCATCAGTATCATCTAAGATCCATTCCGAGAAATCAAGTTTCGGATTAGTTGCCCAAACGGACGACCATCGTTTGGATACAACACTTTTCTATGTGCCATATTTGTATTGAAGAAAGGATAATATATGAAGGAGTACTTTATCTGGTAATCCACTTATCCAGTCTTATTTCATCCACAATTTTCGGTTCCTCATGCACAGATTTCTTGCTAGGCTTTTCCATGCTCAGAAAATTTCTTTCTTGTTATCGAAAGAGGATGGGTTAGAAGAAAGAAAGAAGTCTAGGATAGAAGAAAGATTATTTAGATATATATATATATATAGGTCTCCATTGGAATTTGATGTTAAAAGAAGACACTTGCTTAATTTCAGATAGAGGTACTCGAATTCCAAATTTATAGTTCTCCATTGGAATTTGATGCTAAATAGGCATTTTGACACTTGCCTAATTGAAGACAGACCAGAGGTAAAACGACTTTGAAAGAGGTACTCGAATTCCAAATTTATAAGTTCTAGACGACTTTCCCAACTTCTAATTCTAAGAAGACAGACCAAATTTGAAAGAGGTGGCCGTTATATTTTTAGAATGTTTCTTCTCGTTATATGTCCGATGAAATGTCTGAACGAAAATTGTTAGTTACGAAAATTTTGACATTTTCTTGAACATATAGCTCGTTAGTGGCCAATCATCAATGTTATGCGTGAATTATTTGGATTTTCAGATCTTGAAGGTTTGGCTTAGAGTAACATTCGTCTTGTGGAATTGGTGGAAGAACTTAGAGAAAGCAGGTGATCTCGGTTTCTTGAGAAAAAATATTATTCATCTTGTCGCGGTACTTTTCGCGATAGCATGATGTTTACCTTTGGGATAGCTTAATTTTGCATTTGTGTTTCACATTGATATTTGGAATGCTAGTCGATTCTTATTCGCGTACCTTTAACAAGCCTTGTATCTATCATGCTAGTAATTCTCTTTAGACCGACCTGGTTGCCCTTATCTTTTGGTCGGGTGCCTTTAACAATCCTGACCGGCCTTATCTCTACCCGTGTCGAGCAGATAACTCATATCTTCTTCTTCTTCTTCTTCTTCTTCTTCTTCATTCTTCTTCTGCCCTTCTCTTCTTTTCTTCTCCGGCGATTATGAGAATTTCGTTGTTATGTGAGATCGAACGTTTTAGGAGTTACGCTAAGGATTGATGGTTGGTGGTGGTGATTGTTGTTTACTGTTTCGGGAAGACAAGGAGTTGGTACTGTGATTATCTGAAATTAGGATTTTTGATTAAGACTCGATTTGGTAAGAAGTTGTTAAGTAATTGAGTTTCTAATGGTTAAATAACGAGGGGGTTGATGTTCGATTGAAGTGGTGAGGTTGTTTTGAAGTGGAATTGAGGAGTTAGGGTTTCATTAGATGAACCAAAAAAGGATTGGAAGATGAAATTGAGACTTTAGAAGATTAATTGTAGATGGGTTTTGTTGAATTAAATAATTAGGATGTTGTTTTGTGTTCAATCGAGAAGCTTTGATTCGAGAATTATTTTAGGGTTCTTCTCCGAGAATAAATGATGGGGATGAAGATTGTGAGTTGACAACTAGGGCTCGATTCTGTTGGTAAGAAGAATATGAAGATGTTATTAGGGTTGAGATGGTTATAGAGTGGAAAGGAAAGGAATTAAGGTCTGCTATTTTGTTCAAGGAACTCGAATCGAGGTAAATCTTCTTTACTGAATTGAAGATATTTATAATCATTTTGATTATTTTCCTGTTCGAGTTTTATGAGGTTGATTGACAGGATTAGATGTATGAGTTAGGTATTATGTGTGATGGTGGAGTTGAAACAAAATTGGAGGTGGGTTATTGGTAGTGTTGTCATCGTGTAATTGAAATTGCGGTGTATGTATTTAAGTTGATGATTTAAGAATGAAGAATACAGGTAGTGATACTGGTGCTAAATTGATATTGTGGCATAATTGAAGGTTATGGATCTATATTTGGGTTCATGTTGTCGGTAATGAAATTGAACTGAAAGTTGTTGTTGTAATTGATATGAGAACCGAAATGGAGTTTAGCCAAGATGCGGATGTTGTTGAGAATGGTAGATGTTGGTGTTTAACAAAGGAACTAAACTGGAACTCGCAGATCGAAGGTTTAATGGTAATGTCGAGGTTGAGTTACGGTTGTTACTATTTAAGTTGCGTAACCTCGGTTTAAATGTGTGGTGTTGCAGGAATGAGGGTTATATGAGTGTATGGAGTTGAATCTCTCTTGTAGAAGTTTGAACTTGAATTGCGGGTAGGCTTTAGTTGTATTTGTATTTTGATTATGAAGTTTCAAGTTGTGAATTGTATTGATTTATAGAATGTTGTTTAATTAGAATTTAATTGAATTATAGTTTAGAGTTGTGTTGCACAATGTTTGTGCATTTGTTTTTATTTTTGGCCTGAGCAATGGCTCGCCCCGTGCAAATGATTTGGCCTTGTGCTTTTATTTCTCGCCGAACTCGATCGACCTAGCTTATCTCCGACTCGGGATATCCGACCGAGTCGAGTTAACCTTGTTAGGCTGAGTTGAATCGGTTTAACTCGGTGGACCTTGACCGAGTTGGTTCCTTTGAACATTGACCTTGGACTTTGACCTGACCTTGGATGTTGACCGTTAATGGAACCCTTTGACCGTCAGTGACCGTTAGTTGACCCAGTTGGGCCGGACTTTGTGTAATGGGCTTATTCAGTAAACTTGGGCTTAGGACTAGTTTTACTATTTTGACGAGTTAGACCCTCATGGTCCGAATTAGTTTTCTCTTCCTTCTACAAAGTTGTAGATATTTATAAGACGTAGCTAGTGGACTATAAAATCAATCTAACTGGATTGGTAAACCTTAACTATAATAAAGATAGAGAATGAAAAGCTATAAATCCATAATGGGCTTAAAACCATTAGATAGACTTATATGATTCTTGTGTGAACCATTTTGGCTAGTTTCTTAGAGTTCTTCTGTAATTAACAGTTTGTTTATAATAACAACGATCGATTCAAAGGATGAACCAGTATATCGTGGATCTCGAGGTAGGCGTGGCTTGTCATCAAAAGAGGTGGGAATTTATATTTAACTCTCCTGTGATTATTGTTGTTTTCTTTCACAAAAGTTTATGTTAACAAATTCATGCATTATCTTCTTGTGTATTCCTTGCATTGTTTTATTTTGAATTCTGAAAGTATTGTTGTTTCTTTTAATCTTTCCACTGCTTGGAAAGGAATTGTGATGCTTTGTATGTCTTTATGAAATGTTCGGGAAATAAGAATTTCCATTTGTATGCTTAATAGGTGTGTAAGGAATTGATCGACACCTATTAGGAAAATGATAGGCGTGTAAGGAATTGGTCGACACCTATCTGGAAAACGAGAGTTTTTCCATGCGTGGTATATAGGATACTGCTCCTTCATTTATATCTACATGAATTCGAGCTTTTATGCCTAATAGGTGTGTAAGGAATTGGTCGACACGTGTAAGGAATTGGTCGACACTCAATATATACATTGTTTGAAGAATGAGTTAGTTCCATATACATGATTGTTTAAATCTGTGATTTGATTGCCTTTCAATATTTAGGAAAAACATGTAATGTTTTCTAGATCTTTCAGTGATTACTTGAACAAAACTAGTCATAAAAACCCAAGGTGACCAAACTTGTGGTACAAAAACCCCACTCAAATGTTGGGATCCATTAAAACTCCATCTTAAACAAAATTGATACAAAAACCCCAATTTTTTAAAAATTGATACAAAAACCCCAAATTTCAAAATTGGTTTCATCAAATTTTATGATGAAACCAAAATTTGGTTTCATCAAATTCTTCTGGGTTTCATCAAATTTTATGATGAAACCAAATTTTGGTTTCATCAACTGCGAGTTATTTTTGTTTTGTCGGGGTTTTTGTGTTACTTTTGTTTTGATGGGTTTTTTGTGGATGGATAGTAACACCTTTGGGGTTATAACTCGCGGACCGTTACTTGAAAGTCAAATGTTATTCCTACTGGGCACCCCTTTTAGGGATGATGTGCTCACCCATTCCCACTTTCAGTTTCAGAGAAAGATCAGAGTTGCGCAGCGAAAGCTTCAAGGGTTGATTTCGTTAGATGGTTAATTTTTACCATGTTTACTATATTGCATATTGTATTTGTAAACCAAATGACTATTATATATGTATCATTTGAGAGGAGTTCTTGTATATATATATTTCTGAGTGGGGCTAGTTTTGGGTTAAATTTTGTGGCAGATTTCTTAATTGTATGCTTAAGTATATGATTTAGATTTTTAGTGCCTTTGTATTTAGTTAATCTCTTGGATTAGTCAGCTGCTAGCTTTGGGGGTGCTACACCAACATACCGAAAATTAAAAAGTTGTTTACCAAGTCGATGTGCAAAATCAAATAACAAGGCGGAATCCAAAATTTGGTATTGCGGAGATGAATGTATTTGTAGGAATTATGTTCTTTTTAGTGATCATCTTATCATTAGTGGTGCATTTCAATCCCAACCATTTTGGGAAAATATATTTAGGAAATTTCAAGAAGATACAACGAACCTCAACTATCGCGTTGCGCACAAGTTGAGTCATTGCTTCACTGTAATCAATAAGGAAAATTTTAAATATGTAGCTTTAGTAATATAAGTGGGCCGAAATACCAGAGGCAGTACAACCATAACGGACATTGTACAAAGGTGCCGCATCAATGGAAAATACTTCCAATAAGGGAGTTGTTTTGAGATTTTGAGAGTGTTTTCCAAAATATAATCCAATATTTTTGTTTTAATTTTTAACTGTCAACTTAATTCTAAAAGTGAGTTTCAATTTTTTATCTTATTTTATTAGTTAAGATTAAAATATAAGTCCAACTAATAAAATGTAATAACTAGTCGAATTTTCGAATCTATAAACAATTGCTCTTTATTGATATAAGCTTTGAATTAGTAATAGTCATTTTACTAAAGAGGGAGGATCCATAGACATTCTTAGATGGGCGCTATTTTATATGATTTATGTCATTTTCGCCGCAAAACCCAAAAGACAATGAATTTGAATATAAAATTTTCATGATACCTTCCTCTTATAAGTCTCTACATTCCTACCAAAAATGAGCACAATCCGAGATGTATAACACCACCATTTACCTCTTTGAATATCAGTCGTTAAAAGTTAACGGTTGAAATTAAGATTTGTAGATGGTAAGGCTTGATATCTCAAATTGTGCTCATTTTTTGTAAGAATGTAGAGTCTTATAAGAGTAATGTAGAGTCTCTTTTTTTGGTATGAATGTAGAGGAAAGTATCATCAAAATGTTAGATTCAAATTTATTGTCGTTTGAATTTTGGGGCGAAAGTGACACAAAACATGTATGATATTGTCCATCTAAGAGTGTACATGAATCATTCATCCCTCTTTACTAATTTGCGACTAAAATCGTGACATCTTTCTAATACTCATGCCTCAAATCGTGACATCTTTCTAATACTCATGCCTCTTTACTAAATTGCGACTAAAACCGCGCCCATCTTTCTAATGCTCATGCCAATCACTGACACCTGCCCCTACAATTCCATGTGCAACGACCTGGGCTATTTATGTAACGCTGATTTTTGTTCTAAATTTGGAGAACCATTGCTGAAAACTATGCTCCTCCAGTCCAATTGTGATGAAATAAACGTTGCTTAAGATATTAGAACCGACAAAATAAGATTGGGTTTTCAAAATTGTTTCTTGAGTCTTCCATGCATAGACATCATCACCCATAACTACCCCAGTACAGTACATAACTTATCTTGCACATTGTTTATTTTATTTTATATTTATTGAAAGAGAGACATATATATTAAAAGAGAATAATGTACAATTGACTACCATACTGTTTGGTGAAGAGGTGCATATATAAATTAGATAGATCTACCGAATTTATTCATTGAAAACCGGACAGAATCATCTGTTCTTCAATATTGGTTTAAATTTCCTTGAACTTCTTCTCTAAAAAAAAAAAAATCACAAATAAAAAGGAAGAAAAAAAATGATTTTGGCCATAGGTTTGTTGTTTTTATCTGTGTTCATCGGGTTTATACTTAAACTATCTTCTGCAGATGGTAATCCTGCTCTCTCTTTCTGTCACTCTTGCATTTTCCTTCATTAAGATGTAAGATAAGCATTGATCTTGGTTTTCTTTGATGTAGGGGATTTGACATTGTTATCCCGAGGGAAAGCCAAACAAGAAGAAATTGAAGATAAGGTAGTAGGCCAAAACAATTGTCTCTTCCATTATTTATTTATTTATTATTTTATTTTATTTTTGTGATAATTTCGTTGTTTATAGGTTTTCTGGATTACGGGAGCCAGCCGTGGAATTGGTATGTGATTTCTAACATGATAAGCATGTTCAATTTACTTAGGAACATAAATTGGTATTGTGAATTTTGAATCGTTGAATTTATGTGTAATGAGTTCATGAGTAGGAGCTAATCTAAAGTAGGACCAATTCTCATTGTTTTTTTGGAAAAAGTAAGATTCATTCAATAAAAAAGTGCTGAGAAAGCACTTAGAAAGATGCAACAAATATCTAATGCACATACAATACACATCTAAAAACATGTATTGGAAGAACAACAATGGATTACCCAGACATTTCCCATATTCTAAGTTGATTATGGTTTGTGTTTTTAAAAATCCACTAGTCGTAGATGAAGTTAGCAAACTTAAAATGTTTAAAGGATTCGTGAACATTTTCCCAGGAAATAAACAAGCTTTCACTTGAGTAATAACTCGTTCTACTGTTTTTTCTTTGTTACGGGAGCCTCTTCGTTCATTTTTTCCCAAATTTGCTGCCATATGACTAACGGCAAACAAAATTCGAGGAACTTGATAGGCTCATATTTGAATTACCTCATGAGACAAGAAGGTCCATACAAGAGTCTGGTGCCATCTTGACTCCAATAGGTTTAGGAAATGCTCCCACAGCTTCATTGCAAAGTCACAATGAATAAAGATATGCGCCATTCTTTCGGGTTCTTGATGACACAGAGAACGATTGATAACAGTAATTTGCATACCTGTTCGACTCAGACGATCAACAGTTGGTAACCTAATAAATTCTGATTGTAGACTCTATAACTTATGGGCATTAACAAATCTAATAAAGACTTGATTAATTACTATTATATATATATTTTGATTCTCTTTGGATTCTTAGGGGAGACTCTATCCAAGCAACTAGCTGGTTTAGGAGCCAAGCTCATAATATCTGCACGAAATGAAGCTGAACTGGAAAGAGTCAAATCGCAGCTTGTTGGTAATCTCCCTCCAAATAACGCTTTCAGTACCTTTGTTTTTCTACTTAGTCAAATTATTATTTTATTTTTTTCTGTGAAACTTTGTTTTGATAAACTTTTCTGTCGAACCAATTTCAGGTAAACATGCACCAGAGGGAGTTAAGGTTTTGCCTCTGGATTTGACAGCTGGTGAGGAGTCTCTAAAAGAAATTGTAATGAAAGCACAGTCATATTATAATGGTGTTGATTATATGATCCATAATGCAGCTAATGACGTGCACACAGTAAGTGAAGATCAAATCATATATAATATATTTATTTGGTGGTTGTATGTTAACAGTGCTAGTGTTGTATTGGATTTTACCAAAATCTTCTCCGAACACCTAGTAATTAATTAAGAGATAATACTAATATTGATTTCAATGCACAAAATCATTATCGTCCAGAAGATTTGTAATCATAATATATAAGCTTCGTTAGGTCAACCTTCTTTTAATTTGTCTGGTTTAAATATGTGCTTGCAGAAAACATCTGCTTTGGACGTGACTCAAGAAAGTCTTAAGGTACCAAATACAAAAATCTGCTTTCGCCAACAGTTGGCGCCTCCATATATTTTCAAAAATCTTGCTTTCTAAATATTATTAAGATAGTTCTTTTTACTGTGTATATCTCAATATCTCACAACAACAACGAAGGGGAAATTATCTTGATAATATGCAATCTTGTGACTAGGCTACCCTTGACGTGAATCTTGTGGGGACGATAACTCTCACTCAGCTCTTGGCACCTCTCATGGTGGAAAGAGGAAAAGGCCATTTTGTAGTGGTATGTTTGAATAATTGAATCAATTCCCAATTATCATTTGATGTGTTTGACTATGTTCTTAGAAAAACAAGTAAAGTTTGATATCTTTGACAATGTTTTTAGAAAAAACAAGTAAAGTATCATCGACTTTATTGTTAGTTGTCATCACTAACAATCAAATTCACAAACCTTCTTATGGAACATTTGGTTGTTCATTTAAAAATAGTCGTTACGACATATGACACTATCCAAGAGATCCTTTGTTACAGGTCGTCTCATGGGTGGATAGCTTAACCCCGAAAATTCGTGGTGGACTTATCCTATACATACATCTCTAAATGTTAACTACGTTTATGTACAGATGAGCAGTGCTGCTGGAAAGGTACCTGCACCAGGTCAGGCGGTGTATTCTGCTTCCAAGTATGCTTTAAATGGATACTTCCATACATTGCGTTCTGAGGTACACAGCTAACTAACATATATACCATTATTCCTTGTCTCTTGGTTTTCTTGATTAGTTGTCAATTAATAACAGTCACAAAGTTGGTATTCCAAATTCTTCTCAATGTGTTCTGGATTGTTACATATATGGTTCAACTATTTTTTATTTCATGAGTGCAGCTCAATCACAAAGGTATAAAAGTAACAGTCGTCTGTCCTGGACCTATAGATGCACCAAATGGTACAGGAGCAGGATCTTCTGGGGTAAGCATCTCAATCTAGACTCCGTTAAGCATAGCAGGGTGAAATGAAATAAATAGAAAAAGTATAGGTTCTTAACTTGTGACTGGTGAAAACCTGAAACCATGTTTTACCGAATGACCAGTGGGATGTGACCTGGATAGGTCTAAAAGGTGTTTATAAACAGTCCCTGAGAAATAGTATATTACACATGGAGCAGTGCTATCCCACACGACTTTGCGGGATGGCTTCCCACAAAAGCAACTTCTTTACCGTTAGATCATGCTAAAACCCAGATCTAACAGCCTTGAACCCTTTAGAGGAAGTGGTGGGTCCTTCCCTGAAAGTGATGGGTCCTTTCTTGAATATGAATCTAACCGTTGATTTGATCATCCAACGGTAAAGAAGCCGCTTTTGTGGGAAGCCATCCCGCAAAGTCGTGTGGGATAGCATTTGTCTTACACATGTGACTCCTGAATCTGATGATGCCATTTTATTTTATTTTTGACAGAAGCTGGTCTCATCAGAAAGGTGCGCCGAGCTAACAATTATTGCAGCAACACATGGACTGAAGGAAGCTTGGATATCTGATCATGTAAGTCTGTATATTTTGGTTGTCATTCAAATTTTGCAATGCTATTCAGAGAAGTCTGACAGTATCTTGGAATTATTATTGATACTCTGTTGCTACCCTTGGCAGTGATAGTATTTATGTGTATCGAAAACATATGGACATGTTACATTTGGATACCTAAAAACCTTTGTTTCTGAAAATGCCTAAGCGGAGTTTCTTTACATTGCAGCCTGTGCTTACCATTATGTACTTGGCGCAATACACGCCAGCAATAGGGTTTTGGATTACGGACAAGGTATTGTTTTTATGTCTGAATAAGAGCACATTGAATTTTCTTATTGGTTTTCGAGATGCTAAGAGCAACTGCAGTGGTGCGATCATAAACCAAAGAGCAAAGAGCAAAAAAAACCAAATTTTGGTTTTAGTCCGTGTTGTAACGCAGTGGAGGGAGACCAAAATTTGGTCAGGCGCAACTTTGAGTTACGCCCCAATCAGGCGCAACTCCAAAATGCGTCCCATTTTTTTTTTTTTTTTTATTGTTGGGCGCAACCAAAATCTTGCGTCCCATATATTTTTTTTTTTGTTGGGGGCGTAACTTTGAGTTACCCCCAATCAGGCGCAACCAAAATCTTGCGTCCCATTTTTTTTTTTTTTTTTTTTAGTTCGGGCGTAACTCAAAGTTACGCCCCATCAAAGCGCAACTTTAATCTACGTCCGACCAAAACTAAACCAAAGACCAAATATGGTTTTGTTTTTGGTTATAGTCTGATATTTGATCGATAGTACTCTCCGCTGCGTCTGACCAAATTTTTAGTTTTGGTCGATGACTGTGGATGCTCTAAGCCACTTCAGCATGCACATAACATTCACACACGATGAATAAAGATTTGTACATTCCTTTTTTTTTTTTTTATATTTTATGTTTCCTCATGTACGTGTTTTCTTACTTCCTTGCATCTCAATTTTCTTATTCAACAAAGGCATTCGTGGTCCAGGCTCCCAATATATAAAGAAAAATCATCAAAAAGAAAAATCATGCCCCGTAAATCATCAAAAAGAAAAATCATGCCCCATAAATCATTAAGGTAGTATCTCAATGAAAGATGCATATATTTGTTTTTACCCTTTGTTGATAATGAGAGTATGAGACATCTCCAATCACAAAAAACTGGAGGAATGCATACATTCCAACCCGAGTAACGGCAGGATGAGGTTCCTCCATTTGACCCCCTTTTACTAGTTATTGCTTCTTTTTTCACTAAATTGGTTAAAAAGACCATTTGACACCCTACTGTTTAAATGGACGAGAATGTAAAAATAGCCAGGATGTAAACAGTTTCATCCTACCCATTTTCAAATACTTTTTCTTATTTTTAATTTACACCAGGATGCATCAAGTTTTATCCTCACTCTTTTTTAAGTTTAAGCCATGATAAATCCTGTTTCATTCTTGCTATATTTTTGGTGTCAATTTCTCCCATACTAATTTTACTCGTCCAATAAAACCGTGTTTTAAAAATATTTGGACAAATGACCCATTTTCCATTCTTTTTTTGCACTCTCTTTTTTGTTGAGTTTTGCCGACAGTATATGGATCCTTCCAACATCTTTCATTCTGTGTTGCTTTTCGACAAATTGAATATATACCGTGCATAAACTCAGTTCAAATTAAATAAACAAACAGAGACATATATAACCGTGGCTTGTTTTCGAAGGTACTAATAACCATTGTGTTACTGAATTTTGGGGCGTCTTTTTGTAATCTAGGTAGGTGGAGATCGAGTACTTGCTGCGTCAGATAAAGAAAATACTGACTCATGGAGCCTGCTTTTTGGGCAGAAGAAAATAAAGGATGCTTAAATATTGTAGGCTCTCATTCATGCATGTTAGCTGATGTCTCCTTTTCATGAGCTATAACGGTGGCAACCAAATGCCCAAGACAATTCCTTCGATAAAAAGAAAAAGTAGTTTTTCATTTCCTGTATGCATTTACTACTGCTACAGTTGTTACCAGTTTTACGTTTCTATTACAACCGTTGTTCTGTCTGTCTGTCATTAAATAGGCAATGGTTGATTTTTTAAACTCACAATTACATTATATTAGAAGAAATGTGAGTTTTTTTTTTGCCAAACTCAAAACCATGGTGAAATTGTGAGTTTTTTTGGACCTTGAGATGGCTTAAGCCATCCCAACTTTATATGCAGTTCCGCCCCTGGATCGATGTCTGGATATCTTAATGAGTTTACTAAAACAATTTCCGATTCGTTAGCTACAATTGATGAGAAGGTTGATAATTCTGATCTTGTCATATATGCATTATATGCAGTAGGCAGAGAGTATAGTCATTTTTTCGTTAAGGCATGCTCCCTCCCATTGCAGATTTGGGGGGTTTGAACCCTGTAATTGCTTAAATTCACTCAAATTTAAGGAGTTTGGATGTAGTCTAAGGACCACTAGTCTATGACATCAAAAAAAAAATGGTTAAGGAAACCTATGACTTAATAGTTTAGATCTTAGCCCTCGAGCCAAACCCACGGTGAAAATAACCCATGGTTATTTGCTACTAGTTATTTAATTTGATCACAATGAAAAATAGAAGTTAAAAAGATGATCTTCTTTTTTTGAACTAGTTATTGGCACCTGTAACAAAGAAATAACAAACCTTAGATAAAACACAAAATTAGTTAAAAAGATCAAAATCAACTATTCCTGGGTGAAAAAAACACAAAATTAGTTTAAATGGACGAGAATGTAAAAATAGCCAGGATGTAAACAGTTTCATCCTACCCATTTTCAAATATTTTTTCTTATTTTTAATTTACATCAGGATGCATCCAGTTTCATCCTCACTCTTTTTTAAGTTTAAGCCAGGATAAATCCAGTTTTCATTCTTGCTGTTTTTTTTGTGTCAATTTCACCATACTAATTTTTACTCGTCCATTAGAACCATGTTTTAAAAATATTTGGACAAATGACCCATTTTTTCGTAGATAAACATAGTGATATTGTGAAAATAACAAAAAAAAAAATAATCACAAAATTGGTTAAAAAGGCCAAAATCAACAATTTCTAGGTGAAAAAACATGTAAAATTTGATATTGTTCAAATGGACAAAAATGTAAAAATAGCCAGGATGTAAACAGTTTCATCCTACCCATTTTCAAATATTTTTTCTTATTTATAATTTACATTAGGATGCATCCAGTTTCATCCTCACTCTTTTTTAAGTTTAAGTCAGGATGAATCCAGTTTCATTTTTGCTATTTTTTTGGTGTATATTTCACTCATATTAATTTTCACTCGTCCATTTGAACCATGTTTTAAAAATATTTGGACAAATGACCCATTTTCCGTATTTTTTTATTTTATTTTTGCATCCGTTAAAAATAGATTGGTCGACAATATATTATTGAGAAAATGGGTCATTTGTCAAAAAAAATTTAAAACACGGTTCAAATGGACAAGTAAAAAAAGGTATGAGGGAAATAGCCAAAAAAAATAGCAAGGATGAAACTGGATTCATCCTGGCTTATACTTAAAAAATAGCAAGGATGAAACTGGATGCATCCTCTGTAAAATAAAAATAAGAAAAAAATATTTGAAAATGGACAGGATGAAACTGGTTACATCCTGCATATTTTTAAATTTTTGTCCATTTAAATAGTATCTTTTTAATTTTTGGCTATTTAAACAGTATCAAAACTTAAGTGTCTTTTTCACCCAGGAATTGTTGATTTTGGTCTTTTTGACCAATTTTGTGTATATTATTGAACCTTACTGACATTGGGAAGTTATAACCGAGGAGGAAATGCCATTAATGGTGATTAGATGCGCTGGTGGAAGCATTGGTGGCTGTGGGAGTGGTAATGGGTGGTGGGTGTTGGCTAATAGTGGTATTCTGGTGCCATCAAATTAAAAATACAAAAATAGAAATAGGTACGGGGAAGATACAGTTGGTCTCGTTTAATGTTAGAACAACGTTAGATCTATCACAATACAGAAAGAAATTACCACTAAAAAACACCCTAACAAATACTACTGTATCCAGAAACAACAAATGAACAACACAGATCAAAATTGGCATAAAAGTTACTTATTATCAAAACCGCATCGTAATTTTGGACACTAATATAAGAAAGAGATATTACACCTGGAGGTGTAAAACGTGCCGGCTCGGCACAGCCCAACCCATGAAGTCACGTGTTTAGCGTGTTGCGTGCTGTGCTAAAGATTCAGACGTGCTGTGTTGTGATGTGCTGTGCTAGAAAAGTAAATGTGTTGTGCCATGCCGTGCCGTGCTGTGCTAGCACACTTATTTTATATTTTCCAAAATATTTTTCTTTGAGATATCCTAGTTAGTACATGTATTATGTAAAATACAATGATTCTTTTGTAAATTAGCATAAGAAAAAAAAAATGTCAGAAATTGGCTAGCACAATGATTCTTTTGTAAAATATGCATCGAATGTGATGTATCATGTCGTATTTTACGCATGACATGGTGTCACTAGCTAGTGGAAAATGGGTTTTAAACCACTTCATGGGCTTTGGTAAAACCACCGCTATTGAGCTGTAGTTAAGCATAGTGTCGTGACTCACAGTTGTTTTACTAAGAAAAAGTACGGAAAACTTGAACTAGTTTTTGTCACAGTAATTTTCTTGAGTGGCACTTTCGTAAAAAATCATAATTTGAAGTACCACTGAGAGGGCTAGAGTTTTCTACGGAAAGAGAAAAGAAACCAAACCTTATCTCTCTATATCTCATCTGCCCCCTCTTCGTTCACTTATCTCTCTCAACTGACTCTCTAATTCTCTTAATTTTTTTCTATACACTAGTAGAAAAGTGACATTTAGTAACAGTTCAAGCTTTTATAAGGTAACAGTTATTAAATTACCTGTTACTAAATGTTAGGTTGTTAAATAATGGTGACAGTTTTTGTAAGAACTGTTACATAGTGTCATCTAGATTGTTAATTGCAACAGTTTTTATAATAAGTGTTACTATATACCCATGTTATTGTAACAGATTTAATATGTTACCATAGTTGATATTATCGTGACATTTATTTAGACCAATCACATTATATACCCATGTTATCAGAACACATTTAATATGTCACCATAGTTGACATTATCGTGACATTTTTAGACCAACTGTTACCATATACCTATGTTATCAGAACATATTTAATATGTCACCATAGTTGACCTTATCGTGACTTTTCTATAAAATAATCACACTATTTATCTACATAACTAGTTATCTGAAATCCATTTCAAAAATATAACCTAGCTCTAGACCGACATGTCACAATTAACTTGTTGATTTAATTTCATGCACTAGATCTAGCCATGGCTCATGGATGGTTATCTAAGGTTTAATAGAAATTCAAATCTAATAAAAAAATAATAAACAAGTGGTACGATATGTAGAACTACTACAATATAAATGTATTGTAGTTTGACGGTGACAACGAAGGTGGTTGTAACGAAGGTTGTGGTTGAGGTCGAGGTCGATAGTTTATTTTTTTAATGAGAATAAGTATTTTATATGGATAACATTAACCAAAAACAAAGCATGGAATAGTGGTTCAAGAGTTATGGTAAGGTGTAATAGGTCTCAAGGTCGAATCCTGTGAAGAATAATTTCATATAATTTATATTTCAGCTCAAGAAGCCCAACTTGTGGTTGTGCAATGGTGCGTGCATGGTGGTGATGGTTGCGGTGGTGCTGGTGGTGGAGTGGAGGCGGCACTAGTGGTGGAGGTGGTGGTAGTTTCACTATAAATTTTTACCTTTATACTGTTTTTATGACAGTTTTCATAAAAACTATTATGGTTACTCAAATAATAGCAACATTTTTATTAAAAACAGTTACCGTATCAATTATTCAGTAACACATATTGAATAAATTGTTACCAAAAACTACTAACAGTGACGGTTTTAGAATTTATTAGTCATTTTTCAATAGTCATTTTGTAACAGGTTTTATAAACTTTCCGTAACAGGGGCTTTAGTAACACCGCAGAAAAAACTAAAAATCACATAGAATAATACAAGAATGGGTTTTTAATCACACCGAACATCATTTTTCTACTAGTGATATATCAACCTGCTTCTTAATCTTGTGAATCAAAACTTTTAATATTAGGGTTTGCCTCCTCTTTTCCTCTATTGTAACAATATCATCTCTTGAATGTTTGTCCTGAATCAGTGAAAAAGAGGCGATGAAGATCATCAACAACAACCAAAAGCAAATATTCTTCGGCAATAACTTAATCGAAAGATAAATATCATCTCTCTTTATCGTTTTAGTTAAATCGATTAGTGTATCCATTTGGAATTGAAATTTCGGGAGAATTTTTTTTGATCTTAGTAAACCTAAAAGCTTCGATTTCATCTCAATTTTATTTTCTGATTCATTACCAGTTTGTGCATTTGTTCATTTTTTATTTATTTGTTTGTTAATTTCTTAGTTTTGTTTTATTGATTATGTGTATTGTCTTTTTATTCAGCCACCAAAGAAGTAGAAAGCTCCACCGCATCTTCAAATCCAGCTAAATCTGGTGGTGGTAAACAAAAAAAAAGATCAATTCATGATTACATCTATATTGGGTTCTTCTTTTATATTGGATTTAAGTTGTTTTGTCTTGTGATTTGTACAGATTGGAATAAAGGAAAGCTAAAGGAGAAGGTTAACAACTTTCTCTTGTTTGATCAAGCTAGGGTTTAATCTGTTGGTTTCTTTGTAAGATCATTACTTCAGCTGATTTAGTAAATATGATGCCTTTTGTGTTTGATAAATATGGGTTTTGGTTTGTTACTGGATTAGGGTTCCTGTGTTGGAAACTTTTATGTTGTTACAGTTTTGATAAAAATAGGGTTTTTTGAGTTGCATTGGTTTCTTTTTGTGTTCCATCAGTGATAGCAATCTTCAGTTCATCGCTTTTCCTATGTTTCGTGGTAGACATATTGACCATTTTTAATATGTTTTTTGATTGGTAGGAAGTTGAAGAGAAAAAGCTCGTGATGAGGATGGTCGGCCTATGTGAGTCTCGATGCTAATCTAAATAGAAATAAAAAGTGATTTCGATGCATTTTTTGTTACAGTTTTGAAAATTTGTTTGATGGGATTTTTGATACAGGACATCGATATGGCAAAGTATGCATTGGCATTAATGGGTCATTTAGATTGGCGAAAAGCTCATGCTTTTGAACATTCCATGGGTAAGTATAAATCCTTTTCCATCCTATTACAGTTTGCTAGCATGATTTTTGGGCATCTAGTATTAGGGATTCTTCTTAAATTTGTCTCGTTGTATATTTTCGTCAGGGTCAATGATAGCGTATTTTAGGTATGCTTGGTATATTCTTAGTTTTTTCTTTTGTCAGTCCATTACTGCCATTGGAGTGTAGGCAATTGGCTTACTAATTGGGATGGAAGGTGTACGTGTACCACAAGAGAAGCAATCCGAGTATCTGTCATCACTGTTTATCCCTCTATGCAATCAGTTAAGGGATGAATCCTTTCTTAAGTCAAGTTATTAGATGGGCAGTGGAAGACATTTCTGTTAGTTGGAAAATTCGTGTTTACTGCTCTTACATGAATGGAGTAACTTTCACTCTCGTCTAGTTAATTTAGATAATGTTTTTCTACTTTCTAGTCTAATTTCCTTTCTATTCAGGTCCAGATGCTGCTTTTAAATGCTAACGTACAAAATCAGGAAGAATCTTATGCTAAAATTGCTAATATACAACAATTAATCATGAAAATTAATGCACTGATCAAGGTATTCTTGTTGAGTCCACTAATTTGTATACTCTCGGTTTATTTTTGTTAGGTCCACTTCGTGTTTGCTCTGTTTACTTTATATAATGTTTCTCACCCAAGATAAATTTGGTTTCTTTAGGGAGACTAGCAGTGCCAAGAAGTTCGCTGAAGCCCTAAAGGAATGGGGGATCCTCTGTAACTCACTATCATTAGAGACTGTGATTCTTCTCTTCCAATTATCAGTATTTACTTTATTAGGAAATTGATCCTAAAATATAACTATTTTGTGCACCAACATCCGCATGAACTTTCCTGATGTGAGGTCTTATGTGTCACCATAAGATTAAGCTAATGTGAGCTTGCATTTCCTTGTACTACCATTTTCATATCAAACATGTTTCTGTTGCGTTAGTTTGGTTACATGTCTGAATTTTTACTCTGGTTTTTCTTTGTGGCAGAGTTTGGATGTTCTCCTTCAAATTCTTGTGGTGTTTCCTAAAGTTGATCCTCTACAGCGTAAGGTAGCACACTATCTTTAACTGAGCTTAAATAATAGGTTCAAACTCAAAATAGAAAACTGAAGGGAAAGAATTATTCGTATAGCATGATTTTTGGATCAAAATGAAAATTGAACTTGTAGTCCGGATTGTAACCCTGAGTTTGAGCCAGACTTCCTGTTCTGTTTAGGAATCTGTTACATGGTACTGATTTTGGTAATATGCAGGTCATGTCATTTATTCACCGGATGGTAGAGGTTTTAGGATCAATTGTCTTTCCCTCCGCTGCGATGGTACGACCTGAAAGGTTAGTACCTAATCAGAATAAGCTTGTAATGTTCGCAGCTAGTCCTTTAGCTTGTCAAAAGTTATTCTCTGCAGAAAGATGTAGTGATACGTTGCACTACGGCACATCCATCTAGTTTAGTTTGGTAAATGAGCAATGTCACCCTGAGTGAATATTTATTATTATCTGTGTTGTCGTAGATGAGGATACTGTTAATACTGAAATTATTTTGCTTCTGCAGATTGGAAGCCGAATGCTATCCATTGCATTCTGTTTTTGGTAAGTAAAGACTCCTAAACGAAGGGAAGCCATTGATTTGTACATTCCCTACACAGAGGTAGGTGAACATCGTTATTTAAGTTCATACTTTTAACAAGATAAGTTTGTTGCAAAATTTCTGAACAAGTTCAAACATGATTTATACTTCAAAACCTATGAAGACTATATGGGACAAGCCATCGACCAATAGTTTTTATTCGAAGTAGTTATTTAAAAATGTTGAATTACGATGTATGTTGAGACTCTCAATTGAAGCTAACCGAAATGGTAATCATCATTACTGGTTTATTTTGATTATTAGTTACCTAGTGTGGTGCCAGATCTGCAGAAATGGTAGAGTCTCTTCACAATATGCCCAAGGTAAGCCTTCACCTTAGCCTGGTATTCTTCAATTTTTTGTTCAGTAGATTTTAGCTTTCGTGAATTGCTTAAAGTGTCCTTGTGCTAGGTTCTACAAAGAAGATCTGTCACTCGTTTTAGTGTTCGAATGTGAACTCCATTTCCTCTTTTAGTTTCTGTAAATTCTTTTTCAGCCTGTCCTCTTTAATTGAAGACTAAACTTGGGGATAGACTTAGTTTCTTGCCCAAGTACCTAAGCATACATTTACTGTCAAAATACTTACTTACAATTAAATTCTTATTCCATCGTTAATCTTTCTTTAATATGTTGAAAGTTACATGTACATTATTAGCAGAAGGATTATAAGTGTAATTTGTACATTTAAAAGATTTACTGAAAATGTCCTGCTTATATTATTGTTTCATATGACATAACTGCTCATTTGATGGTATTATCTTGCATATGTTCAATCTCACAGTTTTGAGCAGTTGTGTCAATTTTGCAAATGAGAAACTGCAACAACATTTCAATCAGGTACCTTATCCAGAGATGTTTGGCTTAATCGTTGATTTCATATGGTTCATACCCTTCTTTAATTCTTAAAGTTCATTGTATTTTCACTACACTGTCTTTAAAATGGAGCGGGAATAGGACACAGTTGTCAATTATTCGAAAGTTCTCATATTTTCTTCACAGGTTGAATTGTTTATGTATAATTATTATATTGTTATTGTTTTGAATTCATTTTGTTTGAATTTTTTTGCAGGTGGAATTAAAGTTTGATCATATAAATGGTAATGTATGCAACTATGGACCTCCCTACGAGTGTCAACTGGCAAGTCTGGTGAGTAAGGATCTCAATTGGTGAAGCGTGTGGATTTTCTCCTAAGACTTCTATCAGATCTCAATTTCTTCATGAGTTATGGACTGGATGTTTTACATATGCCAAGTAGTTGCAGTTCATATTTTTTCTTTAAATTATAATTTGAGGGGATACTTGTATGTGTAGTTGTAGGCAATGCTGGTCTCGAATCAATTTTCTCCTTTTTACTGTTAATTGTTGTAGTCTTGTTTTTTTTTTTTTTTTTTTTTTTTTTTTTGTTTGCAGCTTAGGGCTGGAGTGATGGACCTGATTTGAGCCGGTTTGTGAGAAGATGAAGGTTTATATGGGGAAGTCTTACCTTCAACTTAGTGTTGAAACTTCATGGTTCTAAATCGTGTAATATGAATATAACTCGAAGTATTTTAGATAGGTGAAATTGTAAACTTTGTACACTTTTCTATACAAATTTAGTTTTCAAGTCATTATCTATTTAATTTTGTTAAATTCAGTTTTGAGTCATTATTAATGATTCAGCTTTTAGGTTTTGATTCAGTTGAATCAGCTTTGGATTCAGCTGAACCAATAATCATTTTTTTTTTATTAAATATCATCGATAAAAACTACATTGTCTATTAGTAAGTACCGATAGACTGTCGATGAAAGTCGTTTTTTTAAAGAATTCAACTTTTTCCAGACACAGTCGTTCTGGAAAAAAACCACTTCCAGATTCCAACTGATGAACACAGTCGTTTTTAAAGATATTACCTCTTGTCTTGATAGTGGTTTAACTTCCATTTTCCACTAGTGTGTGCTTTCTTCGCGTGTCATGTTGTTTTGTGTCGTGTGCTAACACGTTCCGCATGTGTGTGCCGTGCTGATGTGCCTATTTGTCTAGCACAGCACAACACCTTAAACAAACGTGTTATGCCCGTGCTAGGCCGGTCATGTGCTATGTCGTGCTGTGCTCGATTTTTTAAGTGTTGTGATGTGCCATAAATTTGCTGGCTCGTCCCAATTTAAAACTCTAATTGCACCTAACAAAACATTTATAAACTAGAGAAATTCTAAATGAACCGAGATTCTAAAACAACGGTTTGTTTAGAACGACTGTATAAACTAACTTAAGTCCTTGAGAGGATCATGCATGTTAAGAATTCTGATAAGATAAATCACTCAGAAATATTGGGCAGTTCAATCATGAACGCATCTCCGTTGTTTGGATATGACATCGCTCATTCTTGAAGTGTATTTGTCGACTATAGTGTTAAGGACAATTTTCAGGATGCGTGCTCATCTCTCGTGTCATTTTTTTCGGAAAATAGGTCATTTGCCGAAATATTTTTAAAACATGGTTTTAATGGACGAGTAAAAATTAATATGGGTGAAATGGACACCAAAAAAATAGCAAGATGAAACTGGATTCATCCTGGCTTAAACTTAAAAAATAGCGAGGATGAAACTGGATGCATATTAAAAATAAGAAAAGGTATTTGAAAATGGGTATGATGAAACTGTTTACATCCTGACTATTTTTAGCATTCTCGTCCATTTAAACAGTATCAAATTTACATGTCTTTTTCACCCAGGAATTGTCGTTATTGGATTAATTGACCAATTTTGTGTAAAAAAGACACGTAAAATTTGATACTGTTTAAATGGACGAGATTGTAAAATAGCCAGGATGTAAACAGTTTCATCCAACCCATTTTCAAATATTTTTTCTTATTTTTAATTTAAATCAGGATGCATCCAGTTTCATCTTCGCTCTTTTTTAAGTTTATGCCAGGATGAATCCAATTCATTCTTCCTATTTTTTTGGGGTCCATTTCACCCATAATAATTTTTACTCGTTCATTTAAACCATGTTCTAAAAATATTTGGTCAAATAACCCATTTTCCGAAAACTCTAAACGTTGTCTTCGTGAATACAAAAATTTATGAACGTTGTGGTAACTATTGTCCCCTTCAAACATTAATGTATATTCGTCAATTGTCTAGATAAGTGTAGCTATCCATTATCCAGACAAAAACCTGCCAACGGTAGACTGCCAAAATAAAAATATGCTACACGGTTTGCTTCCCTATGGTTTTGTGTAATTATACAAGTAAAGAGACTGTGGTATGGCCTTCGGTAGTTATCACAACTGCCGACGTCCTTTTCATAAATATGTACTGTATTTGTTAGATGCAATGTCTCTTTCGAGTATTAATGTAAGCTATGGTCATTAGCTAGATAAGAATGGATTTTCCATACTTAAATAATTAGCCACATCTATGAAATATGAAGATCCTCTTCACAGAGTTAAATCAATTTTATAGTAATAATTTTGTTTGTTTGCTGCAATGTCTCTTTAAGTATTACTGCAGCCACGCCTCAAAACTCTCGACGTCCTGTGCATGAAATTAAATTAATTTATCACGTTTTTGTTAGCTGTATTGTCCCCTTCAAATATTATTGTGTCTCTATCCATTATCTAGATAAGAGCAGATTTCACATTCTTAAATAATCATAGAGCAAATTTCCCATACTTGAATAATCAATCATACACGTCTCAAAAATCCCAACGTCCCCTTCCTGGATTTAATTTAATTTTCAAGTATTTTATCAGGGGCAATGTCAGGTAGGCAGGTATTGATGTATATATTGCCCTTATAGATAAATAAGAGCAGATACCCCATACTTGAAATGCCACATCCTGTTGCTGTCAACTTTCTCTTCAAAATGTCAATGCAGCTAACAAAATTAAGGGCGGTCTTGCTAGCTGCATGTTCCTCAAATGTTAATGTATTTATGGTCATTAGTTATGTAAGAGCAAATCTTCCGTACTCCAATAACCAGCCATGTATCAGAACTCTCAATTTCCAGTTCAATATGTTTTGTTAGGTGCAATGTGTGCCCCTCTTCAAATATTAATTGTTCGCATGGTTATTAGCTAGATAAGAGCATCATTGATAACCAGCCATGTCCTGGAATTCTCAGTGTCTTCTTTATGGGCTTACATTAATTTATAAATGTTTTCTTGGATCAATGTCTCCTTCAAATATAAATGCATGTATGGACACTATGTATGGACATAAGCTACATCTCTTGGCAGCTAGATACATTATTCACTTCTATCTACTACTTGTAGTTTGCAGTGGACGTCTATGACAACGCACTTGTTTAAGGATATATTCAAGTGCTGATGTAGGGATTTGAGTGATTGAACCAAACACTATGACAGCAACGCATGAGTGGAGAATAGTTCATATTCAGATTCACGAATGTGTCAAGGCAACAGATAAACAATACAGTATTAATTTATCCAAAGCAATTAATAGGGATGGTTCCATTAAACCGTAAGGACAATAGAATGGGCAGTAGCAAATTAAATGGGTATTATGGGGGGGCACGATGAGTCGATGACAGCTTTTATTAGTCCAGCTAAACCTATATTTGGAACTAAATAGATCTCCAGTAATTAACTTGAATAATCGACTTTGCATCCGCTTCCACTTCCATGTGAGTCCTTTCCAAAAACTTTTATTTTGCCCAATTCGAAGCCACATGAACTCCCTTAACCCTGGACTCAAGATTCCACGAGCATATTTCATCGGATCCCATCAGACGCACATGTATGATCACGACTAACAATAGCAGTACCAAGTTGGTTAGTATGATAATCACAATAAGCACCAACATTAAATTTAACAATACCTTGTGAAGGAGGTACTGAGAAATTCTGTTAGCACTGTTGTAGGGATGACTAGTACAATTATTATGCAAACAAGAGTCTAAATGATAAATTATCTTACTAATAGAATTAAGGGGTTACGAGATACTCCATGAAGCACAGCTTTTCATTTGTCTTTCCAGATGACCCATGCTCTGATCATTAAAGAATATAACCAGTTGTTGTCTTAAGAATACAACCAGTTGTCGTCTTAGTTTATGTATTCAAAGTAAACCAACTAGTAATCCATTCAGAGACACTGCTACATTGCATCTATATCGATATTAATATCTCTCCAAACTACTCTAGCATGTCTGCTTTCAAGTAGTAAGTGATCAATAATTTCCTCACTGTTACCACATACACCACAATGAGTCTCAATATTGTTGTTGTACATAGCCAAACTGCTTTTGGTATGATGAGTTTCACGTATGCATTCCATGCAAAAAATTTAATCTTGTGGGTTGTACTGCAACTCCATAAGGCTTTCCATACTATATGATGTATAGTTCGACCACTAAATTGAACTTCTGTAGCGCACTTTGTCAGATGATTATAAGCACTTTTGGCTGAGAATTTACTATTTTTGGCTGACACTTTTGACTGAAAATCTGAAATAAAATTGGAAATAGGGTATACATTTCATTTGAAAGATGAATTCAGTTTTACTTTACAACCAAAAAAGGATGAATTCATCCTGAATTTACAACTCTATATAACACTTAAAAATATGAACGGAAATATTCAATCTACTAAAACTTCCACTTAATCTTCATTTTAGTTAGGTCTCTACTATAAAATTCAGTTTTAACCACCTAATCGCATGACCTAGTGAAACATCTCCAATGTATTTCATATACATAGTCTATTATCCACCTAGGATCCATCATTTTATTAACGCGGCAATTATATTCGGCATTGTTGGGTGGCATAGTAAAATACTCTCAACGCTCTCAACAAACATCAAACCTATAAATTGTTGTAACAACAAAAGTATATAACCAAAACAGGAAGAAACATCTTTCCAAAAAGATAATGAGGATGTGTAAAAACAATTTAGGTACGATATACAAACGGAGACAACTTATACTCTTCCTAAGGAGAATTCAGTTTTCCCAGTAAGAAAAGTGTTGGGATCTTGCAACAATGAACAACACGTTAGATGTATAGAAAATAATATGTGAAGAACTAATGCGAAACAACTCTACCGAAATAACTTGACGAGGGAAGAATCACAGGTTCAACAAGTTGTCCTTAAGACATTAGTTCGCGGGTATACTCGAGTTGAGTAATGCTAAACCCCTCACAGCGAAGATGTGTCCAGGATAAGACTGCCCGATATAACTTGAGTTAGCACAACGCAAGTTACCCTCTCTTCGAACTCAGCAACAGGGATGGAGGTAAAAACGTATGGAGAAAAACCCTAGAATAAAAGAAGAATTTTTTCGGTGTATAGAAAACAGAATTTCGAGTTGTATATAAAGGAGAAGATACTTGCAAAATCAAGTTAGGTTTTGGTTTTTGTTTTCTTTAAAAACTAGTAAAACACCTAAAAGGAATTTACCCATAAATAAAACTCTAAAAATATTTTAGGAATTAATTTCCTAAAGAAAAACTCGCCCAAAAAATAAATCCGAGTAGAAGAGGAACTTGGTGCATGGCATACGCGCATATAGCATGGGTCAAAATTTGTATTTTTGTCCACCCGCTCCACCCACAATGTTGTTTTACAACATATCCATAAGCATATGGCTATATAGTGGAGCTCCTTCTATTATACCGAATGTGGGACTAAAGAGAGATTCATTCACTCATAAAATGAGCAAGTATCCTTGGACCCATAGGTCACTAGATCAAACCGCACCAAGACCAAAATATTTTTATTAAAACTCATTTTTCTCCAACAAAAAGTATTTGCAACTTTTGTGTAGTTTGCCTATTAAATTTCTGACAACTAGAGGGAGGCAAAAAATTCATGTTCGGAAATTTATTTGTGAATATTGAAGTAGATAAATGTGTGATGTTCCAATAAGGTAAAACAAAAGAAAAAGTAGCAATTTCTTGATCTGAGATCAAGAATTTTCAAGAAATGATAAGAACAATGTTTTGAAGAAGTAAGAAGAAATAATGGAATCAAGAATTTCAAGAATATATAAGATTCAATAAGAAAATATAGTGATTTAAAGCAATTTTAATGATCATGTTTTAGAAATTTTAAGTGATTGTAGTTCTAGCAGAAATTTCTGAGAACCGTAGGACCAAAAATAAAATGAAAGATTCCAAAAATGCTTCTTAAAAGTATAGTACCATGAAAGATTTTGAAAAGAAGACAAAATTTTTATTAAGAGTTTTGATAAAGATCCAAATGCAGGTTATTATACATGTAACGACACATTACACAAATAAAGAGTGCTATTGTCACACTTGAATAACACCTGACACAACTCTCTCACACACTTACGTTCACAGTTAATCATTCTCATAGTACAATACTTTCCATATATTTGATTTCACTCTTAATCAGTCACTGATCGCACTCGCCATTCTTTTGGTGGCCTTAATTCGAATCCTCCTTCGGGTCGTTCCACAATAGTATAAGGCATATGTGTCCCATATAGTTTATCCCAAAATGTGAAAAATAGTGTAGAATAATTATACTTTATTCCTCGTAACTCGTAATGATGGATATCATGATAAGCAGTGTTGCATGGGAATATAATCTGGAAGAGGTTATAATGAGGCATCCAAAGCCCAGAATGATCATCAATAGCTTTGATTATAGAAAAAGAAACGAAGAACACAGATGTCCGAGTAATTTTTCTGACAAATCCCGAGGATAACACAAAACAACAAAGCACAACATAACGTAAAAGCGCTCTTCTAAAATTCACGTCTATACCGAACTCATCTTAAATCTACCAACATTTCTTTTACACGCACCTGAATTCCTACAATTTTCCGATTATCTTCTACCTATTCTTCTTTAACTGTGGGCTCAACGAGGGCCAACTAGAATTATTAGAAGGAAAATAGTCTCTGCATCATTAATAGGGTGAACTCATCACCATATGATCCATATCGCTTCATGACCATCTGGTTACGACAACTACATAATAACGTTGTATACATTCATAATAATCAAAAACCAACATATCAATTAATTAGTATTTTCAATAATAACACTAACCGACTAACTCCACTTATGATCATTACTGACTCAACGTGGACCTTGTCGAATACTTATAACTTTGTTATAAATGAAGCAGAAGAATTTGCATTGGCTCCAAAGTTTTGAGCTCCATTTTATTGGTTTTTTCTTTCTCGTTTCAAGATGGTGTTTTGGGAGGGTTATACAAGTGATGAGACAATGAGCATAATTTCTCCAGTAATTGTGTATTGGTTATATGCGGGATGTCATCACATTTTACCTCCATTGGATAATTATCGTTTACATACAAGAGAAGAGAAAGCAGAAAAAAATGTGGTTCCGGTTCCTACTGTGATTAAAGTTGTTCTATTACAACAGTCTATTTCATCAGCTGTGGCATATTTTTTGTTCCGGGTTAGTATTTAAAATACCCGAGTTTGGTAATCCTAATTTCCTTCGTAGTTTGTAAGTTTATAGAACCTTAATGTCGTCGCTTTGGTAGTAGTACAGTGTCTACATACTAAATTACTAATCCTTTTTCTTATAGGTAAATGACTCTTTGTCGCTCTCATCTGAAGTTGAGGTTCAACCCTCTTTTCCAATACAATTGTTGCAGTTTATTGTGGCCATGTTGGTTGCGGATGCATGGCAGTATTTTGTGCACCGCTACATGCACCAAAACAAGTTTCTCTATCAACATATTCACTCTGTACATCACAGGGTGGTAGTTCCTTATGCGATTTTAGGGATGACAGTTTCACATCTAAATATAAACATAAATTACATTAACTCTGCCCTCTCCTATTTATACAGTTTCACATCTAAATATAAACATAAATTACATTAACTGCTCATTCATGTCTCCATCATCAATTCTGTATGAAACAGCTGGAGTTAATTTTGCATGTATGAAATCTACTGAATTAGAACCGCATGGTCGAAACTGCTGCATTTAGCATCGCATGGTCAAACTGGCGCATTTAGCATCGCATGGCCGAAATCTTTGACTTCAATTCGCATGGTCAAATCGGGCTGAATTCACTTTCGCATGAAATCCCACATTTATGCTTCCATGATAAATTCTCGCATAAATGGTGGCTGGCAAGATTGGTGGACATTTGTTTAGTGAATGTTCGATTGCATGGGTAGGGACCGCTTGATGGTTGACATGCATGATGGTCGATAGCAGTGTGGATGGAGGGGCCGGGCCGGGCAAAGATGGTTGGAGACTGGTTGGCAGCGTGGAAGAGTTTTTGGCTGGGAATTGGTTTGCAGCTTTGCTGGCTACAAGACTGAAAATTGGCTAGGGGTGCGACTGACTTCGATAGTTGACCGACGGTTGACCTTGACTGTTGACCATGACCTTGACCTAAGTTGACTTTGATAGTTGACCGACTTTGACCATCGACCTTGACCTAAGTTGACCTTGATAGTTGACTCGACTTTGACCATTGACCAGTCCCGTGCGGACTAGTGGGCCGCCTTGGTTGACTCAAGTTAGTGGGCTTGGATGAGGACCAAAACATGATTCAAGTATCAATTTGGCCCATTAAGTGGTATTTTTACTTATGGTACAAACAGATGCATAACACATTATGCAACCATATTTTGACTTATGGTACAAACAGATGCATAACATATTTTGGTTAGTGGGCTTGGATGAGGACCAAAAAGTATCACTTTTTCCGTAACGGAGAGAAAGTATCACTTTTTCCGAAACGGGGCGAAAGTATCACTTTTTCTGAAACGGGGTGAAAGTATCACTTTTCCTGAAACGGGACGAAAGTAATCGTAGACAAACCCCATCTTCAGATTCTTCTTCGGTCGGCCTTTCCACCGTGGCAACGGTCGTACTAGTAGTAACATTTTAGAGAAGAACGAAGAATTTCATTAACGAGAAAAAAAGGGAAAACTCTATAATTGGACAATTAACATAATTCAGGTCCAGGACAATCAATTCAACCCTTTGATCATTTCCATGTTCACTCCACTACCAATTACAATGTTAGAGTCATTCCTGTCTTCACTATCAGGAAGAGGGGCCAATAGAGGAAAAAGAGAGAAAAACATACTTTGTAATAGAAAAATCAATAAAACATTTCTCCCCAAGGGGATTCATCCGTGGACGTAGGCAAACCATGCCGAACCACGTAAAACCTGCGTTAATCTTTGTCTCTTTGTTTGCTTTCCAATCCGTCTCCAAACCCTAATACTCACCAAAACTATCCATACATCGTGTTTCGTGCCCAAAAGTAATTTTGGGTACAAACATTGGCGCCGACTAAGGGGAATCGTATTCTCCATTGAGAAAAGTTGTACAAAATGCTTCAAAATCGCTTCCGTGAAAAAGTTGTTTGAACGCCCGTGAAAAATCAATGGTTGCAATCCGGTGATCACAAATTGTCAGAACCCGGCTTTGATTACAATGGTTGCAGTCCAAATTGACCGTCAGCCGCTGACCATATAATCGCACATACCGCAGTCCACGATCACAAATGGTTTCCGAACATGTAATCGCAGATATTACATACCAAGATGATCGCAATCACTGAAATCCGGATTCGCTGTTCGAGATCTCTAAAAAACTATTACCTTCGAATCTACAAAAGCCGCATCACTACAAAACCGACTCATCGGAAAGTTCGCTAAGATTGCTACCAGATGTTCGATCCAAGTAAGATATTCAAGTCCAAAGTTGGAAAAATTTGCTTCCCAAATAACGTAGTGTCTACGTGTTCGAGTTTGTAAATCGTCAAAATCACTACTGTCATGATCGCTAGGTTATCAAGTCGCCTACATCTCAAGGTGCTTGAATACCCTGTGGAAAACCTCGAAAAAAGCATCTCAAAAATTTCCGAAAGGGCCACAAAAGTGCAAAGAAAACCATGGTGAAAGGTCCGTGAGAAACAACAACAATTCCTAAAACCGTTAAAAGGAAATGAAGAAAATAGAAAACAATTACAAAAGTTCAAAAGCAATGGCAATCCAGTTAAAAACCGCTATAAAAGTTCTCATAAAAAAAAAAAAAAAAAAAAAAAAAAGGAGCCGGGGCCATCACGAGCGGCAAGAGGACGGCGCCGGCGCGAAAGGCCTTAGATCTGTTCACCCTCTTCAGGGGTTTCGTTCACCCACTTTACGTTTCACTCACCCACGTCATAGGTGTCCATCACCCACTTCCATCATTCAGAAAAGGTTTGATGCTTCATGTTACATCAAATTTCGATGTTCGGCGTATGTAAACCGTTGATACTCATTGGTATATCAAACTACGATGATCCGCGAAACATCAAAATTTAATCCTCAACAACAGTTCGATGCAATGGTGGTACATCAACCTTCGATGCGCTGGACACAAAGACCGTTGATGCTCCTCGTTATATCCATTTCCGATGATTTGTAAACATCAAAATCAAATTCAAAAAAAAAAAAATGCTTGCGCCGTGACTGGCTGCCACAATGGCCCAGAGAACTCCAAGCGTGACGGCACTCCCGAAGGCAATCGGCGATTACTCGGCGATTAAATGCCGATTAATCGGTTGCTGCCAATAATCGGCGATTAATTGGAGGGTATGATTTGTTGCGGCGCGATGCAACTTAATTCCGTAGCTCTGTTCCAATGGAACGCGGTGCAACTTAATCCCGTAGCTCTCGGATTATTCCGCCCAGTTTCTCTTGCCTTGCGGATATGTACACCCCACTAGGGCTTGGTCTAAAAATTTGTTTCGTTGATATCTTCTCCGTCTCACGTCCGAATTGGATGATTTTTGGCTCGTTGCGATCGCAGTTCAATATCCTACGACATGAAGGTAAAATTTTGCAATTGGAGAATAATATTTTTGGGTACAATCACATCATCAACATGTTAGAGCGCCCAACCAATTTTGTTTCCTCGTTAACTTCTTCTTCGTGCATCCAAACCGAAAGATTGTCGGCCCGATGAGATCGTATGTCAACTACCAAGGTCATGAAGGCGGCATTCCAATTTTCGTAAAAGGTTAAAAATTTTAGAAATATAAAATGACAGCTCCAGAAATGGTCACATTCAATCACCACCGAAAATATCATAGAAATTCAGCTTGATCGAATCGCTAATCCGTTTCCACGTAACTATTACAGTCAGTTGATAGAACTATTGTAATCTGGTTTCACAACAACAACTGTTGGCCTGTTGATCGAACAGCCTCAGTCCTTTTAATTGCTACAGTCCAGTGGGACGAACTGTTGTAGTCCTATTTTCCCCAAAATTGTTTCAATACAGTTTTCCTCACAATCGATTCGATCCCGCTTTTGCGCATAATCATGCTGCGGTCTGATTGATCACAAATTCTTTACTAAATACGCCTGTGGCAACCGTCTTCGATCCAGCTTGACTTAATCGTGCATTCCAATCCCACAGACAAATCAACTACTAAGTCGAGACGAGACGCTAAGGCAACTATACTAATACTCGTCGCTGGAAAACACCGACATAGCCAGTGGGCATCCTAATCACTTCGTAAGCGAAGTCGCAGTACATTTTCAATAAGGTAAGTATACAATTTACATATTTTTGCATCTTTTCATATATTCATGCATACTTTTGTTCAGTAAGACACCTTTAATGTGGCAAGCATCTTCTCACGAGGGGATGCACACATTTCAATTCTTCGCGTATCTGGAATAGTGGGATTGGCCCCCCGCGCGAATTCCAGATAGCAGACATATTCAAAATCCCATGCGCGAGCAAAATATAGCAAGGCAGTGCACCCTTGTACAAGCATTGAGCAGCATGACAATTACTATCTTCCGGGGGTGAGTTGCATATCACTTCAACACGACTGACCATCACTTGGGGGCAAGATATGTAACAACTCATGGCCTAAAATTACTCTTTTAGGGCAAGTTGTGTAACACTTCATACGCTTGGTGGCAAGTTACATAGCACCTAATTGCAATTAAGCTCCCGAAAAATCGAAACTTCAGTAACCCAAACTTTTAGTCCTCCAACGAGTTGCAAGATTAAGAGGGGCGCGAGCGTACACCCTAATATTTTTACGCAATTTTTACAATCAATAATGTTAAACTCGCTATAGTTATGTTGATTGAATTATTGTACTCCAGCCAAAAAGCAAATGCTGCACTTGGACGCGACCGATGCAAAATGATCGCTTTGCCTATGAATTATGTACTCGGGGCTGGACGAATCGATGCAAGCTGTTGTATCTGGCTTGGACGAATCGATGCTGTCTAGTTTTATTTGTAACGGTTACACCTAGGTTTATCGAATCATTTAAATCCGGTCCTCAAGAAATTCTTGCCGCATCAATTGATTGAGCTAGTACAGTCCGTCTGCTTGTACTCCCTGCAGTCGGTGATCGCAGCTCTTTGCAATGCTCGATGCTGTCGGGCACTGCGCTGATCGAAGCCGTTCGAAACCAGCCTGTTCGCAACTCCTCGCAGTCCAACATCGCAGCTGCCGCAGTGCGCTTTGCTCGTTGCTCCCCCGTAGTCCAAATTGATCGCACCGGGCCGCAATGTTTGATGTCTTCTTTGAGACCCGGTGATCAAGCCGCCGCGCATACTGCTTCGCGAACTCCTCGCAGTCCAATTCGATCGCGATCGTCGCCGACAGCTGCAGCCATTGTCGCTCTCGCAAATCCAACCGATCGCAATGGCGCCGCATGCTCGATGTCAGTCAGAGACTGCACTGATCGAGCCGGCCGTCGAGCCGCACTCAGCTCACGCAACTCCTCGCAAGTCCACCGATCGCAGCCGTCGCACGGCAGCTGCGCTTTGCTCGATGCTACTGACTGCATCAGCCGATCGGTTGCCGCCGCAGATCGCCTGCTGCTGCAACTCCGCAGTCCAGCTTGATCGCACTGCCGCAGCATCGCTTTGCTCATCGCCTCCGCAGTCCAACTGATCGCACTGCCGCAATGCTCGATGTTGCCGCAGATCACCGATCGGTCGATGCAGCCGCACTGTCCGCAACTCCTCGCAAGTCAGCCTGATCTCAACACTGCCGCAGCGCGCTTTGCTCGCTGGTATCGGGCAGTCCAGCTGATCGAAGCTGATGCAGTCCAGCTCTGTTCGCAACTCCTACATATCCAAATGGGATCACCGCCGCAAAGGCAGCCTTGCTCGTCGCCGATGCATTCTAATCGATCAAAGCAAAATAGATGACAGTTTTACCTGCTTTATACGCCGCAGCCGTATGATAGAAGCTACCGCAAACCATTTTTGCTCAATGTCATACTACCTGGGCTTTTGCTAATTACTTGTAAAGACGCTTTTTGTGGCCATCGCAGCATAAGTCCAACGCAACTACCACCAGTCAGCTTTTACATCGAGAGCATCACGCTACCGCTATTCTGAAAGGGCCTTTCGGTCCCGATTTTGCATAATGACAAATGGTTCATACTCAATTGTTTCCCGCCGAACACAATAGCCTCACTTGGGGGCGACTTGATCACAATCAACGAAGGCGGTTCTATTTACGCTTCAGTAACAAAAATTTACTCATGGGGGCGTCTTGATTTCCGCAAACAACAAGGGAAGTTCGCCGATCACCTCAACATCAATAGTCCTCACGTAGGGGCGAGTTTTATCATTGACTAAGGAACACGAAATTTTTTTCTTAACCCCCAACAAGTTGGAGGTTAAGAGGGGGCGATGTTTGTACCATAAGTAAAAATACCACTTAATGGGCCAAATTGATACTTGAATCATGTTTTGGTCCTCATCCAAGCCCACTAACCAGTCAACCAAGGAAGCCCACCAGTCCACACGGACTGGTCAATGGTCAAAATCGGTCAACTATCAAGGTCAACTTTCGGTCAAGGTCGATGGTCAAAGTCGGTCAACTATCAAAGTCAACTTCCTGGTCAAGGTCATGGTCAACAATCAAGGTCAACCGTCGGTCAACTATCGAAGCCGGGCCGCACCCCCTAGCCAATTTTCGGTCTTGTATCTAGCAAAGCCGCAAACCAATTCCCGCCCAAAAACTCTTCCACGCCGCCAACCTGCTTCCAACCATGCCGCCAAATGCCGGCCCCTCCATCCACACCGCGGCCATCATGCCTCCTCAACCATCAAGCCGGTCCCTACCCATGCACCGCCTGCTCCGGCCAAAAATGTCCACCAATCTGCCGGCCACCATTTATGCAGAAATTTATCATGGAAGCATAAATGTGCGCTTTCATGCGTAATTGAATTCCGGCATTTCGAAATGCGAATTGAAGTCCAGTTTCAAATGCATGCTAAAATGCAGCAGCCAACCATGCGGTGCTAAATGCAAAGATTTTCAGCCATGCGGTTCTAATTGCAGCAGTTTCATACATGCAAAATTAACTCCAGCTGTTTCATACAGAATTGATGATGGAGACATGAATGAGCAGTTAATGTAATTTATGTTTATATTTAGATGTGAAACTGTATAAATAGGAGAGGGAAGAAATCAGGAAGAGGGGGCCAAAAGAGGAAAAAGAGATAAAAACATACTTTGTAATAGAAAAATCAATAAAACATTTCTTCCCAAGGGGATTCATCCGTGGACATAGGAAAACCATGCCGAACCACGTAAAACCTGCGTTAATCTTTGTCTCTTTATTTGCTTTCCAATCCGTCTCCAAACCCTAATACTCACCAAAACTATCCATACATCGTGTTTCGTGCCCAAAAGTAATTTTGGGTACAAACAGCATCCTTTGTGGTGTTTGCATAATGGTTATGCATTCAATTTTCGAGAATTGTGCCTAAAATGAAATTATCATTTTTCTTGAAACGGAGGGAGTACATCGTTTTATTAATTGCAACGGAAAATTAGTTGATGCATAAGCCAAAATTTTGCTACATAAAGTATAATGTATCCTTTGTGGTGGTTTGCATAATTGATATATATTTAATTTTCTAAAATTGTGCCTAAAATGATAAATAGCTCCGAATTTTTCGCAAAAACTTTAAATTTAATATTGTTGTTTGTACTAAGGCACGGATTTTTAGATATGTTATATTAAAGTTTGGTTGCCAATTATACCCCTGAAAAGATATGATACATAAGGAGTTATAGTAATTGGACTAAAAGGGAGGGACATTTTTGGTTTTTCTACCCTAACCATTTCCAATCTTTTTGTGGTAATTGATCACTTAGATTTTACAAAAAAATGGCCATATAAAGGTCCTCCCTCGCTTCGCTCGGTCGGCCCAATAATATCAGACGAGAAACTCATTATGGTGGGAAAGCCAACTGTTCCACCGTCACTAAAACTAGCTGGGTCTGTCTTATTTCTTGGACGGTTTAAAATCCATCGCTTTAGTGTTGTGTGTTTCTGACTATGTTTCACAGACACGGACACGGAACACGGTTACGACACGACACGGTTACGGGGACACGTCAAATCTAAAAAAAGTTGGTTACGGGGACACGTGATATGCATTACACACACCATTAAAATGAGATTCTACAATAATCTACTCAACATAATAATTATTCTTACTTTTAAAATACTTGATTACTAATAAAATTAAATTAATAATAATGAAATTATGATCAAATTTTTCCTAAATAACGTTTGGATTTGAAAAAATGTGAATAAATTAGCTTCACATTTAGTTTACTTTGATTTTTCAAACCAAAATTAATCATTTATGGCGTGTCTGAAAGTGTCCAGTTAGTGTCCGTAAAGTGTCCAATATCGACTTTTACGGGACACATAACATGGCATGTCCATCGCGTGTCAAGAAGTGTCGTGTCCGATCGTATGTCCGACACGGTTACATTATCTTTCTAGGCGTGTCCGTGCAACATAGGTTTCTGACGCTTGTTAAAACCATCCCCACGTCCGGTAATTAACTGGGCAAAGGTTCCCTTGGTATCCGAACCCGTCCCTGCTTGCCCATTCTAATGTCCCTACGGTTTAATGAAACCTTCCCTATTAATTATTTATTTTATGGATCAGCAACCATCCCTATTAATTGTTTTGATAAATTTTATATTACTTATTATATATATCCTGCCTGTTTTATATAGAAGAATACCCATCCCTCGTTCATGCAAGACACATTCATAAATTTTGAAACATAGACAACTAGGAGTCCAAATCTGTTCACACTTCTCTAACGAGTGTATATTTCACATATTCTTCTAATTGGTTGATTATTTAACTGATGACCTCATTACCTTCCATGTTTAGAATCACAACTCTTGTTACATAACTCCCTAAATTAAATGTAGAGATTGAAATGTAAAATATACACTCGTTAAGGAGTGTGCACGAATTCGCCCTCGAGAACAAGATAAACAAAAACTTACAAAATAAATGTATGTTCTTGTAACCAAAAATGACACTCTTTCTGAAAAAGAAAATTGTCACAAAAAGACCAGCTAAAAGTTAGTAGATGTTTTTAGATTTTTTTGCATTAGTTGGACTATTATCTATTAATTGTAATAACCATTGGAAATGCATTTTCATTTTGTGACAAACTCCCGAGGATAGTTGGAGATGCTTTTGAAACCACTTTTACTTTTGACTATATGGCATATGAATAGTTACACAACAGACCTTTCTTTTGTTTGTATTGCTGAACGATTAATCTTCCCCTACCAATCAGTGTCAAAATTCTGCAGCAATGAAAAAAAAAAATATCACCTATTTGATCTCATGTGCATCGGTTAAATGAATAATATGCTTTCACAATCTAGTTTCATAAATGAGAAAAGTTCAAGTCTATTATAGAAATAGTTGCATGCATTAAGGAATCGAAGCATATACTAACTAAGAAAGTATTCTACGAAAACATGGTTTACTATTCCTAATTGAACTTAAAAAGAAAAAGCAGATAGATTTATGGGAAAATTGGGACCAATTTGGATGCAATTTTGGAAATCTGCCCCAACGTTAAAACTGGTTGGAAAATGCTCATTCCGTTAACATTGTCATCCAACCCAGTTATGTCACATGTCTATGGCCATCACCACCGCCGCCACTAACTGAACCACCGCCGCCACTACCTGAACCCTAAACCCTTAGTTCTGAATTTTGAACCACAAGCCCTGAATTTTAAAGGGTGTATGTCTTTATTTTCGTGTGTAGGCTCACACATCTGACTTGACTGGATTTTTGTCTGAATGAGCCACTTTTTCAAATTTTTAAATGTTGGGGCAGAGTATGCAACATTGCCCCCTGTATTGGGGTATTTTCTGAATTTTCCCTAGATTTATAGTTCCTCTGGCAGAGTATCACTACACCAAATTGAGTAATTTGTAACACTGAATTGTTACACTAATTGGTGTGACAAAAGTTGTGACACAAATATGTGTGACATCGTTAAAAAGTGTAACAATAAATCCCTACTTAATTATATTTTATTTTAAAATAATCTTGTCACACAAAATAGTGTGACTAATTTAGGACCGAATAAAAAAAAATATAAATAAAAATAAAATAAGTGAAAAATTATTTTCCCGCACTACCCAAATAAAATACCGCCAAAATATTGGCGGAATATCTAGTTTTCCTCTCTTGCGTATTTTTCTCCAAAATTTTGGATTCCCAGTAAACCACGTCTTATCCTCGGTTATCATATATAATATCTATTATAAAAATAAAAAGAACTCACAAACCAAAATCAGAAGGAAAGAAGTAAAAAAATAATGGTATTTCTCTTGGATCGAGGTTTGTCTATCACTCTTTAATCTTTATTCCATTAGCTTTGTAACCTTCGTCGCTTTCAAAAAAAAAAAAAAAAAAAGAAAACCTTCATCGTTCGCATCTACAAACTACAGTCATGAAGCTTCTGAGAATTCTTTCAAAAATAAGATCTGTATCGATCCTTATTTCTTCTTCATAACGACATTCTGATACGAATTTATCAGATAAGTTGTCAAGACGATTGAGTTTTCGTTTAATTGCAGATGAAAGTTATTGTTAATTAGGTTTTCTATAGATTAATATTGTCTAATTATAATTACTCTTCTTCCCTAATCGCATGATTGAGATCCTTTATGGTTCTTTTTCCTTTGTAATTTTACTTGTTCATGCCCTAATTTCTGTAATTTTACCATTGCCTATATTTCAGGTTAATGAAATTTGGTACAGCCTCAAGGAGTTTGGTATCACATCGATCTGGTGAGTTTCTGATAGCAGTGATAGCAATACGAGTCATCCGACTTTCCCCGTTAGTTTCATACTCTTTTTGGTGTTGATTTATATGGTCAGATTAATTTAACTTGTTTATGCTCAAGTTGCTTGATAAATTGCATGAAAGAATATATATATGTATATATATGAAACAGAAACTATCATAAGTCAGATTCAATCTAAAGACAAAGAGAAGGTAGTATAACCTTGCTATTTGTCTTTCTGGTTGTCAACAGTACTTAATACTCTATTCAGTTCACTAGGTACCATTAGAACTCTATCTAGAGATCATAAACACAATGAATCTAAAGGTCTACAGGCACACAGCTTGAACAATTAACGGTAATGTTGTTGAGTTCTTTCACAAAGTTTTTGAAACCGAACCAAAAACGTTACCTTTCTTAGATCGAAATGGCTAACAATGAAACACATTAAACAAATTCAATCACACTTAATCATATCAGGAACACTAACAGTCCCATCTGTTACAGGACAAGTTATAGCCTTTTGTGCTATTTCTAACAATGGTGATCTTGATTATGCTCAACATATCTTTAATTATCTCCCTTATTGTTTTGTGTTCATTTGGAACACCATGATTAGAGCTTATAGCGAGAGAAACAAACCCATTAAAGCTATGTGTATGTATAGGAAAATGCTTGATTTTGGTCTTTCACCCAATAATTATAAATTCTCTTTTGTTATAAAAGCTTGTACTGAGTTAAATGATGGATTCTGTGGTTGTCAAGTTCATTCGCAGATTATAAGAGTTGGTTGGGAATGTTATGATTTTGTACAGAATGGGTTGATTCATATATATGTGAATTGTGAATTTTTATTCTGTTGATTATTGAAAGTTCAGCCATCTAACATTAAGGTGGACAAATAGCGAATTTAGTAATCTAACTAAGCAGTTGACAATTAAAGGACAGTTGTTGTTATTTCAGTTTTTTAATGAACGTTTCTATTATCAAAATTTCTGCCTTTGTAACTGATGTTTTCCCTAATTTCTATTTTCAGGTTAAAAGAAACAGTTGGTACGATTTTAAAGATTGATTTGCAATCACATCAGGTCCGTATTAAATAACAATATGATTCCTGTGTTAATTTACTTTCTTTCACTTTTTGGTAAAGATTTATATGATACTTAGTCAGTTAGTTAACTTGTTTGTGCACTAGTTCTTGTGGTTTTCTTGTTATGCAAACACTGGGTTTGATTCGTTGTTGTGATTTTTGCTTGTGTGAACAATGTGATTGCTTACAATTTCTTAGGAAAAGTTAGGTTTTTTGTGGATCTGTTGCTTTACTAAAAGCAAATTCTTAAGAAATGTTAAGTCTTTTATGCATTTCTGTAGCTGAAATATGTTAAAATGTAATGTATAAGATATAGTCTGTATATATTATAACTGTTAGTTGGGAGATTAGATCCATGAGAACAGTGTGTGTTATATGGTACAGTTTTTAATGCAGATCCATGAGAATAATGTCTTTACGATTAAGCACAATCCACGTTTCTTTTGCTCTCTACTTATTTTAAAACTCCATGAAATTGTTATGTATAGTTACCTAGTTTTTTTAATGGTTTGTAGAATGTCAGATGTGATTCCAAAAGATTGGATGGATGAAAGTGATATTTTTAGTAAAGTTTATCGAGATGGGGTTAGATACTTTATCAGTTTTGCTGTAAGATACGGTTACTCGAAGTCGATATGTGCCTGCCCTTGTAATAAGTGTCGAAATATAAAGAATATAGAAATTGAAAAAGTTAGGCAACATCTGTTAGAGAAGGGTATAGACAAGAGGTACCGTATGTGGTCTTTTCATGGTGAGAAATCATCTAATAGAAGCACAGTCCGTTCAGTGCAAGAGGAAAACAATAGCGAACCAAACAGGGATGAAGTTGTGCCTGAAATGAGAAGATTGGTTGATGCTGCATTTGGAGTGCATGAAATGGCAGATGATGACATTAGTAGTGACGAGGCAGGTCAGTTAGAATCTTTAGTTGCGGAACCTGATTTAGGAAAACGGTATGAGAAATATAAGGTCTTAGCAGAAGAGAAACTATATCCTAACCATGAAGGTAACCATACAACTCTATCTCACGTTGTTGAACTTCATAACATAAAAAAGATGTATGGTATTTCAGGGAATGCCATGAGCTCTATCTTGTCAACGGTAAAGCAGTGGCTTCCTGAAGGTAATACTTTGCCTGAGAAATACCCCACTATGAAAACAATGCTGACTGACCTTGGCATGACTGTAAAGTCGATTCATGCTTGTGAGAATCACTGTATTCTCTATTATAAACATTATGAGAATGAAAGAAGCTGTCCTGTATGTAAAGCTAAAAGGTATAAGGTAATAGAGGGAAAATCAGGGGAAATAATAGAGACAAATGAACCTGTTAAAGTGTTGAAATATTTTCCAATAGGTGAAAGGCTTAAGAGATTGTACACTATACCATGGATAGCAAAACAAATGACATGGCACCATCGAGCAGAAGTTTCTTCTACTCATATGCGCTATCCAATTGATTCACCTCAATGGAAACTAATCAAAGATAAGTTTCCAGATTTTGCTGCCGAGGGAAGAAATGTTTGGCTTGGCATTGCTACAGACGGGTTTAATCCGTTTGGTTTTCAGACTACGTCTCATAGTTGTTGGCCTGTCATTTTAGTTCCGTATAACCTTCCACCTTCACTGCATGAAATCTGAATTTCAGATGATGTCTTTGTTGATACCTGACCTAAGGCTCCGTGTCGACATTGATGTCTTTCTTCAACCACTAGTTGATGAGCTTAAGCAGCTATGGGATGATGGAGTGACAACTTTTGACATGCAGCAGAAAGAGAGTTTCCAGTTGAAAGCTACATTATTTGTAGGGATTCATGACTTGCCAGCGTATGGAATCCTGTCCGGCTGTAAGTATCATGGTTACTTTGGGTGTCCAGTATGTGCTGATGATACTCAAAGCATTCGTCTATCACATAGTAGCAAGAATGTATACACAAATTATCGTCGTTTTCTTCCTAAGAGGCATCCATTTAGAAAGGGTAAGTACTTGGATTTTAACACTGAAGAGCACTCAGATGCTCCAGATCGGTTGTCTGGACGTCAGATACCTCAAAAGCTATGACATGTCAATTATGTTCCTGGGAAGTGTAGTGCCAAAAGAAAGAGGGCATTTGTTGCTGACGTCGATACTGAAATTGAAGATAATGAACCAATTGATGAATCAAGTGATGGTAGTGCTGATGTGACTAATGCATTCTCTAAGAAGTCTATTTTATGGTGTTTTGATTATTGGGTTGAACTTTATGTTCGTCACTGTGTTGATGTTATGCACACTGAGAAGAACATAATGGAGCATATATTAGATACAATATTAGATGTGAAAAATAAGTCTAAAGATACAGTTGGTGCTCGAGAAGACTTAAGAGAATTGAACATTCGCAGCGATCAGTGGATTACCAAAGATTCTAAGACGGGGAAGGATGTCATACCATTGGCGGTATATGTCTTGAGCAAAGACGAGAAGGTTAGATTTTTGCCAAACTCTTAAAAACTTGAAGGTCCCAACAGGTTTTCCTCCAACTTAAGCAACAATGTCGTTGTTAATCCCCACGTTTAAGTAATTTAAAATCCCATGACTATCATGTCATCATGGAATATTTGCTACCCGTCCTTCTTCAACATGCTTTTCCACACCATAAAGATTTGCGAAGAGCACTTCATGATTAGTTTGTTTTTTAGAATTTTGTGCGCGAAAGTGTTGGTTAAAGATCACATACAAAGAGCAAAATACATGGTTGTAGAGGCGATGTGCGTGTTGGAAAATTACTTTCCACCTGCATTTTTTGATATCGGTGTTCACCTATTGGTTCATTTAGCCGATTTAAGCATTATATTGCGGACTACATCGATTTCGTTGGATGTATCCTTTCGAAAGGTGTGTTTCAGTACCTTACAGATTATTTACATTAGTCTCTTCTAATGGGCTTTGACTAACATGTACTTACTTGAGCAGGGCGATGAAGGATTGCAAAAACCTACCAAGCAATAAACGTTACATTGTTGGGTCCATTGCAGAGGCGTACCGTGTAACAGAGTCTGCTAGATATGCAATGGAAGACATGCCCAATAGACGGGATGGAAACCACCAAGCGACTTGGGAGGCTTTTTTGGGGGAAGACTCCGAGTACAGTGATGAAGGTCCCATGAAGGAAGATGGTAAAGCGGTAAAACTAACTCCTGCTCAGTTCGTGCAAATACGAAGATGGATACTCTTTCGACATGACATTGAGGGTGTTCTTTATCTATTATGCGTATGTACTCGACCTTCTCCAATAAAATGAAACTTATTTAATTATTTTTTTATAGAAGTTGACTATTTGGTATTTATAATTGTAGCCACTATTGTGATCATGTTCTACCTAAATCATGGTGATGAGATGGATGAAATTGAGCGGAGACAAAGTTTATAGACCGCTACATGATAAGGTATTTCACGTTCTTTCCGAAAGACAATTCAGTTCTCAAATGACAAATTGAAATTACTTACTCTTGTCCATATTACACAAAAAGAAAAGCTGAAAAAGATAGCATAACAATGGTTCTGATTTCGCATCTGCTTTAACTCAATTTATTTTTGTTCATTTTTTTGTTGGCTAGTTGTTGGAAGAAGAGAAGACAGATACAGAATTATGGCGATATGTCAAAGGTCCCACTGGAGCAAAAGAATATTCAAGTTACCGTGTAAACGGGTTTGTCTTTTCTCCTTTCTCAAAAGAGAGTAGTCGTGTTACACAAGACAGCGGCATTTGTATGGAGGCAATCACCACGTACAGATGAAAAAAAGGAGATAAAAGCCCTGTTGCTCAAATGACCAAGTGGTATGGGATCATCAAGCAAATACTGGAGGTGGACTAAACCAATCGGGAAATCGTGGAGTTTGTATTCTATTGTGATTGGGTGAAGGTGGAAAGTGGATGTAAATGTGCCTGACTCTAATCAGGTGGTTGTTAATCGGATAGGATAAGGAGTGTCGATAGGTACTTCGATGAGCCTGCAATTCTCGCTTGAAGCCAGACTGGTTTTCTACTCTAAGGATTTGAAATACCCCGATTGGTGGGTTGTTATCCATTCGCCAAGGAAGATGACAAGACAAGTTGATAACATTTCAAACCCAAATCGATGAGTTTCAGGAAATATTCTCTGATGAGCCGCATTTGGAGGACCTCTTAAAGCTACGCCGCTAATTTATTAGTTCTTATGATATTAGATGGTAGATGAAGTGGTGATAGATAAAATTTTGCTGATTTATTTTTTTGGTTAGAAGTTTTGCTGATTATGTTGCACTCTATTTCTATGCTACTATGGTTTGTTCATTTGTCGTGAGATTGTCTACTAACTTATTTCATATGATGGTTTGTTTTCTTGATTAAATGATTGATTCATTATGTGCATTTCTTGTTATATGTTGTCTACTAACTCTTCTTTAACTTTGTAGCATGGATACAAATCAACATGGCAGTGATGGTGCAGACACTACAACCACTCAATCATTGCAGAGTGGTGCAGCTGTTGAGAAAGGATTCAAAATTTTTGTTGAAGTTGATGCATCTTGTAGACCAATAAAGAAAAATGCAAAAAAAATTGCTTCTCGTATAGGGGAACTTGTACGAGTGCATTGCCCAATACGTTATGAAGATTGGAGGATTGTCCCGGAAAACTTCAAGGAGGATGTCTGGAATGGCTTAATGGTAGGTACCCTTCGTTTGAGTATTGAGTTCTATTTTCCGGGAAGGTACTATGTACGCATGCGTTGTTATTGTTGTATAGGGTTACGTCTGTCCATAATTTTATCATACATTAGATTTTCTATTATATTTTCTTGTTGAATTATGACCCTAACCATTACATTTGTTACTTAGAGCGAGTTTAAGTTTAATGCTCCTTCATACTTGGTACGCCCGAACCTCGAAGCAACCTTTTCACAGAAGTTCGGATCATTCAAATACACGCTCGATTGACTATTTCAAGATAGCCAAAGGTAAAGCACAGATTGAAGCAGCTATTCAAGCTGGTTTGGATCCAAATGCGGGAAAAGCAAAGAGCAGATTCTAGCAGAGGTTCCGATGGGGATTACTCCAAGTAATTGGACCATTTTTGTCGAGAATGAGTTCAAAGAAGGAGTCAGAGAAAGCCATGAAAAGAAATCGAGAACAAAAAGCAATGCACGATCCCCATACTCTTGGGAGGCGTACCTACGCGAGCAAATGTTATCTCCTTGTATGTTTTATGCACTCGTCAATTCTATTAAGTATTTTGAAATTATATTTTGTCATGGTTATACAACCAATATGGATTCAAATGAGCAGGCGGGAAGAGGAAGGGATGCTTACGGAGGATCGTGAATACGCTTGGATGAAGGGTCATGAAAAAACGCGATGGGACCGCTCATCCATTAGCAGTTGAAAAATATGTAGGTATTTCAAAAATTAAAAGCATGTCAAACTTTTACTTAAACTTTCCTAACCGATATTGGTAACACATATTACACAGGAACAAGTCAAAGCTGCCTATCACTACACCATATTAGCTAATTTGTAACACAGACATTTGTCATGCTTTTCTTTTAAATCACATAATAAATAGGTCACAAGTCTTGTAACAATTGTCTAGTGTGATAGAATTTCTCAAGTGTCACATTATTTTTGAGATTATTTTTTAAATAATTAAATGACACTTTTTATTAGTAAGAATTATGTGTAGTTCATCTAATATTACTAGATTCGCCCATATTTGTACCGGTGAAAAGTAAACCCCAATCACTGTAACTCTTGAGGCTTATTTTTTTCCACACATATTCATGAATTACACTTTCAAGAAAATTATAAAATGAAAAAGAAAAAAAAAAACTATCTTAAATATGTAAGTTGTTTACACCCGGGGTACACCCGGGGTACACTCGATGTCTGTTCGGCCCCTACAACTAACCCTAGGCAATTTTTTCTTTGAATGTACCTCAGCCTGAAAATCTGTAACTCATCTCACAGAAGTTTTTCATCGACCTCAAACTTCTATCACAGATTTTTTTTTATCGAAAAGTAATGTCTTCCCGCCAACATTAACTCCTCCTTCCTGATCAATCAATCGAAGAATCATCCCAAAACCTTAGAGCAAAATCCTATTTTCCTTGTGCTTGATTTTTCTTCGCTTAATTTTTTTTAATATCACCAACTAGAGATAATTAAGATCCAGTTTCGGAGAGTGATATGGTGATCGTCTTCAAGTGAATTTTTGCTTGTTGTGGTGGTACGATTTCTAATCTTCTTCTTCAATTTGATATTGCAGTATTTATTTTGAACCAAGGGTTTCAAATAAAAAATTAGGGATTTTAATCAAGTAGGGTGTTTAAAATCGGGGGTTCCTGGTAAAAATTAGAAGTTTGCATGATAAGTATAGGATTAGAATTCCTCTCCAACAACAGTCTATAGGTGTGTCTGGAATTTTATGTAATATGGAACAACTAAGAAGTGTGTTTTTGCTGGTTCCTGTTCTATATATGTTTTAAATTCATCAAAGAATTAGGAAAATCTTATTAACTAGATGACGCTGGGGAGGTCGACAAAGGAACCAATGCTATACCATTCTCTTAAATTCTTAGCTAGCCCACATAGGAAAAGTGGAATTGGAATCGTTTTGGTTTTCTGTTTTTCTCAATACTGCTCATAAAATGTGCACAACCACGCATCCTACCAGTTTTGAAGCGCAAATGTGTGTCAGAGGTTGCGGCTAAGCCTAAATTTCCATTGCCCAAATGATTAGTTATAGAAAAGAATGATTAGTTATAATATGAGATCTGTGTTCCATATGACACCACATTAAGGTCTTAATCTTTGAAGTTGGGTCTCAGTTACACCCACCAACAAACCAAATTTGTAACTGAGCTATATATCTTACTTGAGTCATCTCCTCCCACCTTTCTGCTACCCAACCCAAGCGCATGGTTAGCAAATGTAAAATTTTAGTAACTCCACTGATGACCAAGTTAAAGAGAATACAGTTTATTTATAAAGAGAGAGAAGAAATTACACATACAGAGACTCCATCTAAGTTACAGTATCATCATCATTCAGTTAGTAGCCCGTTTTTGGTGTTTCTCGTATAAAGAGGTAGATAATTAATAATCATCAATAGAAAACTCCCTTATTTTTTCTTTTTCCTTTTCTGTAAAATTAGTTAATAACTTAGTTACAGGAAGTGCAGCTTGGAAATTATAGCACACTCAATTTCAATGGAACAGAAATTCTGTGGAGTAGAATTGAAACTAGAGTTAGTTGTGAATTAGGGAAAAAAAGTACATTGTACGCACTCATTGATTGTGTATCTTAGAGACTAGGATGTACATTTTTCTTTGAAATTTAGCTGCTACTAGCATAGGATGAAATTGATGGTGTTGGCGCATAGATCACCATCCGTTACTATAAGACCAGCTGCATGTTTTACCACGATAATAAGATCACGGCTAGCTCCCATTGGAACTGCGCATAAATAAATATGCAGTTGCAGGGGGGTGGGGGTGGGAGGGGCAGTGGGAAGCGGTAGTATGGCAAGCCACGTCTCTATGTTAATGTTGCAGTAGTAGAAGTAGGACATTCTTGAATGAAAGAATGAACTATAGAACGAGATAGACAGGGACATAATCATCATTGTCATCGTAAATGACTGTGAATCATAAAATGAAAGAAGTGAATTGTCTTTTCATGTATGATAAATATATAGAGTTAGGGTTACATCATGGGTAAGGGCTTCTGCAGAGGATAGATATCATCCTTGATCAGTACATTCTCTTTCCGAGTTTGGTAATGAGGATGGAAGCCTTTTTTGTTTGGTTAGTTGTAACCTACTTATCTATCTGTATTTTCCAGTGCTTTTAATATATAGTGGGACAACAATCCTCATTAATATATCATCCCATGTACAAGGAAGTCTTGCCTACTTGTACATTTCCTTCAAAAAGAAAAAAGAAAAAAAAATTATAAAGAGAATCATAGGTTCAGATATGGAAATGGATTATACCTTCAGTTTACTTGTTCATATCCTGCTGCTAGGATTGCCTTCCTGGTTACCGTAGTTCTTCCTACAAACAGGTGGAGCAACTCCATTTCTTTTAGATGTAACCTTAAATTCATGCAGGACATCTAGTTCATTTAGCTACATGAGTATGCCTTGTGAAGATGACATTTTGTGTCTGAAAAGTTTTTAACTTTCAACCTTATAATGTTTACTTTGGACATACTAAAGAGTTTTATTTTCCAATTTTGGCTTATGACTGAAATTCAAAAACTACCCATGCTGTGGAGATCAACTTGTACTAATTTGGTTTTCTCGTTTGCTTTTTCTGTCGCTGATTTCATTTTGACAGTTGGGACTAAATTGTTTTGGCTGAATTTCTCATTTTATGTAGACTTGAAACAAACACCTTTTCCCATGGTTGTCTGAAGTCGTACTTACTTCTTGTAGCTAGTGATTTCACTCCCTCCTCAAAGAATGAATGGATTTAATCTTGGTATATTGACTGTTCTTCTAGTTTGGTATTTTTGCTTAAGGAGCGGGCTTTTGGTAAGTTGCGGCATCGCTGTCTTTGACTTTTGTGAACTGGTCGTGGTTTTAGTAAGAGTTCTTAATACTTAGTCATGGAGTTTCTTTTCCTGTCCAATCTAAATGCACTGCAAAACTTGTTTTTGAACTGTGTACTTAAGTATATTGATATTTTCTCTGCACTGAATTTGTTTTTCTACCATTGCTCTTTAACCTCTTTTAAATATTTTTGTATCCATTTGTACTTCATTTCTGAATCATGGGCATATATCTAATGTTTTTATGTATTGTTTTACACGTCGAGTAACGTATCGGGGGGGTTTGGCCTTGCTAATGGATTGAAAACCATCCCATTAGGTGGTAAATTTTCTGGTTCATTACAACAAGCTTCCCTTGGCTGAAGCCAGAGGTCAATCAAAGAAAATTGATTTTTGAAGGTAGTAACTGATGTCCTGATTAGTCCAATCCAATTACACTTATTGCCAAGCCAGGGTAGGAATTTATGGTCAAGCCAGCTTAGGAATTCACGATACACGCTACATGTTATTCCTGACTGACTTTTATCCTAGTTTGCTTTGAGATGCACAGATGGCTTGTAAGGTTTTTTGATTTGCATCTTATACGATACCCATGAGTCATGACCAGTTAGTTCTTATGTTTTTTACTTTTCCTGCACCTGTTTGTATGTTGTAATGGGTTATTTTATCTTCATGGTATACTGATGCATTTGCTTGTTTTTAACTTTCAGAATGTCGGAAGAAGTGGATGAATCTTGGATGCTTGAATCAGATAGATTTGGTAATGTATATAGAGACGGGGTGAATGGTATTGACGTATGTGACTTGGGTCTTGCATGGCGAGCAGCATGACTTTGAAAAGACATTGTAATGATTCACCGTTTCTTGAAAAGATCCACATAATTTATTATCGAACTTAAATTTTGACCTAAAAATGTGATTTTGTGCCCTTAGAAATGATCATTGCATAATTCAATACAATAGGTTCAATCCAAATCACTCTTGGACTATCGTTCTTGACAGTGGTAAGATAACTTATGCTAAATCTCGAATTTTCAAGATTTCGAATATCTCGTAAAAAATAACCATAACGATCTACAGTTTCTTGAAAAGATCCTCAATATTTGTTATCGAACTTAACTTTGACAAACAAGATGTGAATTTGTACGCTTGGAATAGATTATTGCATAGTTCCATACAGTCCGTTCAAACCAAATCACTCTTGGATTATCTTTCTCAATAGTGATAAGATAGCTTATGCTAAATCTTGAATTTTCAAGATTGATGGTTGTATTAGAAATCTCGTAACAAATAACCGTAATGATTCACCGTTTCTTGAAAAGATCCGCAGAATTTATATAGAACTTAATTTTTGACAAAAAAGTTGTACGCTTGGAAATGATCATTGTATAATTCGACACAGTCAGTTCAATCCAAATCACTATTGGATTATCGTTCTCGACAGTGGTATGATAACTTATGCAAATCTCGAATTTTCAAGATTGGTGTTTGTATTCGAATATCTCGTAACAAATAACCGTAATGATTAACCGTTTAGTGAAAAGATTCGCAAAATTTATTATCGAACTTGAATTTTGACAAAAAAGATGTGAATTTGTACGCTTGGAGATGATCATTCTATAATTCGATACAATTGGTTCAATCCAAATCACTCTTGGACTATTTCTTGAAATGATCATCAATATTTATTATCAAACTTAAATTTTGACAAAAAGATGTGAACTTGTACGTTTGGACATGATCATTGCATAATTCAATACAATAAATTCATGCCAAATCATTCTTCGATTATCGTTCTCGACAAAACTAAGATAATTTAGTCAACTCTCGAATTCGAACGACTCGTAACAAATAACACATGATTCATTATTTCTTGAAAAGGTCTTCAAAATTTAGTATCGAACTTAAATTTGGATAAAAAGATCGAAATTTGTATGCTTGAAAATGACAATAGCATAATTCGATACAATCGGTTCAATCCATATCGTTCTTGGATTGTTGTTCTCGGCGATGGTTATATAACTTATGCTCACTCTCGAATTTTCAAGATTGATAGTCATATTCGTCCGACTCGTAATAAGTAACATATGGTTCACCATTTCTTGAAATGATCATCAATATTCAATATCAAACTTAAATTTTGACAAAAAGATGTGAACTTGTACCATTGTACATGATCATTGCCTAATTCAATACAACCAATTCATGACAAATAACTCTTCGATTATTGTTTTCGACATAACTAAGATAATTTAGACAACTCCCGAATTTACAAAATTGATGGTCGTATTCGAACGTCTCGTAACAAATAACACATGATACACTATTTCTTGAAAAGATCCTCAATATTTATTATCGAACTTAAATTTTGATAAAAAGATGAGAACTTGTACGTCTGGACATGATCATTGCGTAATTTAACGCGATCGATTCAATACAAATCGCTCTTCGATTATCGTTCTCGATAACGATAAGATAATTTACGCTAACTCTAGAATTTTCAAGATTGGTGGTTATATTTGGCCGACACATAATAAATAACATGTATCGATTCACCATGTTCCTTGAAAATATCCACTAAAGTTTATTAGCAAACTTGAATTTTGAAAAAAATAAATTTGAACTAATTTGTATGCTTGGAAATGATAAATATCGAAATTCAATTCAATTACTCCTAGACAAATCATTCAGTCTTCGATCACCGTTCTCGATAGTGATAAAATACAATGTGATTTTTTTTATTTAAAATCTAGAATCGTGAGATTAGATTCAATCATCTAAGCCAAATTCCACTCAATTTTCTTCGGTTATCGCTCTAGTCGTGTGGATTCCCAAAACGATCTACAAATTTTATTTTTGCGTCGTTTTTTAATGCTCATTTCCACGTAAAAAGGTATGTCATTGGGCCTTAAAATAAACGTCCAAGGAAATGGACCCTTGAAAGTTTGTCGCGCGTGCAAACCGTTCCAGTGTTCATTCATTGTAAACTTCATTGTCTCACCGACCACCCATCGTTCAAACCAATTAAGTCACATTCGACGGGAATCAAATCTATCAAATCTCAACAATCAGTGTTTCCACAAGAGAAACTTTCTCCCGAAAATTATTCGGATCGATCTCACCTCCAATAATCCCCCTTTTTTTTTATCTCTCCCGCCTCCAAATCTTGATGATTTGGTTCCTGATGAAGCTTCAAAATTTCCCCCTCAATTTTTTCATCTCCCGCTCACATAAGATTTTTTTTTCCTGAAGATTAGGTCTCAATAACAGAAACTTATCACTCTCAAAAAATTCAACAAATTAAGATCCATAAATTCCCTCTCTTTTTTCATCTCCCGCTCCCAATTTTCACCAAAATTTAATTCCAAAATCCCAGAAGTTTGCTTATAAAAGAGGCCTTCAACACAATGATTTTCATTGTCTTTGAAAAACAAGTTATTTTTTTGTCAAGGTACTTTTATCAAACCTTTAGTTTATTTCTGATTTTGTATTTTAGGGTTTCTGATATTTTTTTGTTAGGGTTTATTTATTGAAAAGATGATTTCGTTTTAATCTGTCTCCATAGACAAAAACCAATTATTGGAAAGGGGGTTTTCTTCTAATGTTTTTTATTAGGGTCTGGTTATGGAAAAGATGATTGGTTTTAATCACATGCTCAATAGACTAATACCAATTATCGAGAAAGGGGGTTTTCTTCTTCCCGATATATAATCGATGGATGAAAATTTTAATGATGGTTTAATGTTTGTTTTAGGTTTTGATAGAACATTAAAATCAATTGAAGGGTCTTTTTATTCTTCAATTGGATTAAGTTCCCTGGTTTTTTCTTGGAATAAGCTTGGTAGTTTTTGGAACTGGTGTTATGTTTCTTTGGTTGTTTTACTTTTCTGTTAATTGAAAGGTTCTTGATTGTACCATATATCACTTTTTTATGTTTTATTTGATTTTATAGTTGTTCTTTTTTGATGTATTGCAGATGGAACCAACTGCAATCTCTAATGGTGCACCCACAACAGTTCCTACATCTCAAACTGCTGAAATTGCAACAAATGTTCCCACTGCTCAAACTGCTCCAAAGCTGAGGGTAGAAATGGATGAAAGTGGCAGACTTAAAGGTCCCAATTCACAAAAATTTTCTACTCTTACTGGAGAACTTGTCCGGGCACATTGTCCGGTGTCATTCCTAGATTGGAGGATAGTTCCAAGGATCTTGAAAGAGAATGTCTGGAATAAGTTGATGGTATACATTTTATACATTGTACTTTCAATCTTAGATACCGTGATGTTTGATTTATTTAAGTTTATGTATGTGTTCTTTTGTGTTTGATTTAGGATAGGATGGCTTGATTTGTCTTGTCTTTGATTTTCTGATGTAAAAGCTTGTTTATTTCAGCAAAAGTATGAGTTTAACGTTCCAAGCCATTTGGCTAAGAAGTTTGTGATGAAAACTTTCCCCCAGAAGTTGAGGTCATTCAAGTATGAGTTACGAAGAGGTCCTTTCAAGGGAAAAGTCACCATGGCTGAAAAAATAGTTGCATGCCATGTGCATTACAGCCTTGATCATTGGAAAACTTTTGTGTTACACGAGAGTGACCTCAAGTTAAGCAACAAAGATGCCAAGTGTGGATCAAATCATAAGAAGAAGAGCATTAAGCACACTCTTGGATGACTATCATATGCAAACAAATGTTATAATCTTGTAAGTACCTGCTATCACATTTTTCACCCTTTTAAATCATCACATGTTATACTTGTGTAAGGCTAACATGTACATACTGCATATGTAGGCTCAAAAAGAAGGTGGGATTGATAATGTTAGGTGGGGCGTCTCGTGGATGGAGGGTCATGTAGGAAAAGATGGAAAAGTTCACCCTTCAGCTGTCGAGGCATATGTAAGTCTATTAGGAATACTTCAAATTTATCTGTTTACTTTTGGATGATCACTTACCCTTGTCAATATGTATCATAGGAGAAAGTGAAGGCTGCTACTGAAAAAAGAAAGACACTAATTGATGAAGGATTGGTAGTCCCCATGGACATCGATAAAGATGAAATAACCAAAGTCTTTGGCCCTGACAAAGGAAAATATGGTTTATTAGGTTATTCCTCGCACACATCTAAAGCGCAAACTTGACAAGCAAATCTTGCAACATCTGTCATGGCTGCAAAAGGTGCTAGGATGGACGAGATTGAGCTGGAAAGGACAACCTAGAGAATTACAAAGGTGAACCATTGAATTATCAGTTTTGTTTTCATTTACATGTCATAAAAAATCTAGGAGTTCTCTGAGTTGTGTTGCCCGTTGGAACAGATTGTCTTTGCAAGCTATGCGAGACCAGCAAAAAAACCAAAGATCCCCAAGCTATGGCAGGACAAAAGGAAAATCACCCCTCAGTAGCTACAACAGAACAACAACATAACCAATATCAAGCTATGGGAGAGAAACAACAAAACGAACATGCTGGCAACAATCAACCAATTACAGATGTTCAGAGAACCACTGTTCAAAGCCCCAATCACGGCTCAAACACCGGTCTTGTTGGCGTTGAAAACCCCCAGGACAGAGTCCAATTCGTGCATCTTTACAACAGAAAGAGATTAACAGTTGCTACAGGATATGTAGTTTATGGACAAGAAGGAAAAATGTGTCACACAGTTCAAGTCTTGGCAGACGAGAGGAAAATACGTCTGGACTCTGAAATCCATTTATGATAGTGACTGCAAAGTACCCGATGCTCCTCAAGCTGATGATCGTAATCACTTGTGGGAATATACTGCAAATGAATTTTTGATTTGGCATGTGTCGCGTATGGAGTTCATGAACGAATGAACAATTCCTGATCTATTAGGTTTCTCTGCATTTTAGTTTATTTCTTTTGTGAACTTCGAAATTAGAAAATTTTCAATTTTTCAGCTTTAATAAAAGTTTGTTTTCTTCTGTAGAGTGTTCAATTTGCTTGCCAACCAACCTTTCTAACTCCGCCATTTGTAAAATGCTGGTCCCAAGCCCGGGTAAAGGAGGAGGGAAGAGGGGAACTTGTTCTTTTCTTGTCATTTTCTTTTAACATTTTCTCCATTTTCAGTTTGTAAAGAATTTTATTGCGAGTCTGAAGGTTTTAGGTGAAGTACTAGAGAAGCTAAGTGAAGAGGATGCAGATGCATTGATTTCTGAAGAGGTTAGATTTCTGGTCTTTGTTATTTACTATTCATTTAATGGAGAAAGTGGAAAGAGGACATGTATAGATGTAGTATGGCGTGCATCCATTTATATATAATAATCTTGTGATATCATATCTGTTTCTTACAGACAGTTCTATTATCTGGCCGACCCTATTGAAGGAACAAATTTTCTTACTCGGTTAATTTTTCATAAATTGTTCAGCTGAAGCGAGTGATAGAATATGATGCAGCAATGACGGAGGATTTAATCACTTTAAACTTAGTTCCACTAGATACAACCCCGATTACAACAAATGAAATTGTGTCTTAACCTAAGGTAAATTGTTTTTCCTTGACAGGTCTCAGGTTTCTTCTTGTATTGACTTACTTGTGGACTTACTTTTGGTTTACTGCAGGTACGAGCTGCAGTTTAACTTAGAACGCATGGAAAGTGCTAACATCAGCTTCCCATGAAAAAGATACCAGTTTTCGGTATTATTCCCGAGAAGTTGGTTAGAATTTACAACGCATGGCAAGTACTTTTCGGGTTCTTTAGTTTATATGAACCAACTATTGAATGAGATATTGAACTATAAGTTATATTTTTTGAACTATGGTCTTGAAGGAACATGTACACAGAGGTTGAATATGCTCTAACATCATTGCGTACGTTCTAAATATATGCAGAAGGACAATGTTGGTAGCCAGAGGGCACATATGCATGCATCAAAGAAATGATCCCACCAGAGGGCACATATGCATGCATCAAAGAAATGATCCCACCCTGTGCCTTGGTCATGCTCACTCCCCTTATTGTTGGAACATTTTTTGGCGTTGAGACCCTCTCTAGTGTCCTTGCTGGTTCCCTCGTTTCTAGTGTACAAGTAACATAATTTTATCGGACTACTTTTTGGCTAAACAGTGGAATGTGCCTTTTCTTGTTAAGAGTTTCTTTTCTTAATAAATTCTTTCTCAATCTTTCTACATTCCGTGGATTGGTGAAAATTTCCAGACCTGGCCCCTTCTCATCTACATGAGAAGTGGGTGTGGTTAGTAACAACGCACTTACGACTGCTGCTAGCATTTTTTATGTGCGTTTGAAATTTCATAAAATCACCATGTCTTTGATAGAGTTGGTCATGCAATATATTTTTGATTATTTTTGAACTTCATTTGACAGATTGAGGTAATGCCAAGAAGTGCTTTGGATAATGCCAAGAAGTGCTAGCATTTTTTATGTGCGTTTGAAAATTCAGAAAAATCACCGTCTTTGATAGAGTTGGTCATGCAGTAGATGTTTGATTATTTTTGAACTTCATTTGACAGAGTGCTTGGGATAGAGGTGCTTGGGATAATGCCAAGAAGTATATTGAGGTAAAAACAAGTTCCACTTTGGATCCTCTACCTTACTGTTCTTTACTAATTATGTGCCACATTCAATGCTGGCACTGAGATTTATGTTGCCTATTTGTTGTTTATAATTTGTTTTATCATGACAGGTTGAAATTGATGGTGTTGGCGCGTACATCACCATCCGTTACTTAAGACCAGCTGCATGTTTTTACCACGATAATATCGATCACGGCTAGCAGTGTCTCTTGCAACAAAAAGCCGGGAGCCGTGTTTTGGATAATCCCATTTACAAGGTATAATTACAAGCTTGATAATTATGTAATATACTATTATGTAGTCATGAATGTAAAAATGAATTTCTTCCTATTTCTGTAGCAGGTCTGATATGATTTTTTTTTTTTTGTTTTTCTCGCAGCATACCTTCTTTGGTAACAAGAACTTGGCACTTCCAAATCCGTGCTTTCAATGTTACTAATGAAGGATTACACGTCGGAAAAACTCACAATGCAAGAATTCATGATCCTTCCCGTTGGAGCAAAATCCTTCAAAGAGTCAATGAAAATGGGAGTTGAAGTATACCACAATTTGAAGGTTCGTACCAAACTATTTCATCTATTTCCTTCTTATTGAACTGATTATGTTGGTTTTAAGAACTTTGGACGGTGGTAATTTAGTGATGCTTGCTACATTATTAGCATTCTAGAGATGCTTACTGCCAGTTCATTTTATGAATGCCATATATGAGACTATATTTGTGTTTATGTGTCGGTTTCGAATTGTCGTAAGTTGTAGTCGCTACTCGAACATTCAACTCGTAGCCTTGTATCGGTTGCACTTACTTTGTAACGACGAGTTTGCTGTAAATTCTGAACTTAAATTCGAGAAATCTCCCAGTTTCTAGTCAAGTTTCTGAAGTTACGGCCTACTAGGACAAGGGATAGACAGTGAGGTATGTCTAAGCAACTATTCATGCCTCATTATTTTCACTTATGTTTTCTTTAGGAATTCTAATATTGAGCTTTAATTGCAGTACAATGCTAAAGATGGCTCTGTCAGCTTACATGATGAAGATTTGTAAATAAGAGTAGAAGTCTCTACCATAAAAACCAATTGCAAGAATCATGCTGGAAACAACACAAAGCAATCAGAACATTGCAAAACAGAGTATGCCGATGATATTGAATAGTAATAATATTTTGGTTTTGTTTTGAGTTGAATCATAAAACTTTTTGATTATTAATCGTGGATCAGGATGACCTAAAACTGCACCATAACAGCAGCTACGGGCCACCTGAAATCCAACTTTTTTTTATTTGCGGGTACCGTATTTTGTAACTTGAAATGTACGTGAGAAAATTTATAACACAAACAAGTAGACACATGGCATTTTCTTAATGGCTAGTTAAATTGTGTTAAAATCGTGACAAAGTACTCTACGACAATAACAACCATGACAAAAGAAGCCACGTGTCATAATTTTATTGGTCAATTAAATTTTATTAAATCCGTTACAAAAATTTATAACAATTACAACCATAATTAAAAAAAGACACGTGTCATCTCCTTAATGGTCGGTTGCACCTGTAACAAAATATTTCATTACTAATTACAACCATTACAAAATTAATGATAAGCATAATATATTATTTTTGGTTAAACCATAACAAACCTAATGTGATGGATTATAGTTATAATATTAATTATATATTAATTATTTTCTGTAATGGATATTAGTTGTCATATTAAAACTGTAACACTAATTATAACACCATATTTTACACATTTACAATCCATAACAAATATTTTAAGTGATGGATTTATTGTATAACAAAATCTTCAATATGGTGTAGTGTATGAGAAGCGAAAACAGAAAGGAACTAATTGCTCATATGATTTTGGTTCTGATGGTTTAGTTGATGTCTTTGGCCCGCATAAGGGTAAAGGTCTTTACGTGGCTTTTCCTCAAGTGTTTCTGCGAAGCGTGCTAAGCAAGCATTCCTCACTGCTTCTCTTTGCGATCCTACAGTTAACAAATGCAATTCTCCTATCATTGGTCTAAAAAAGGTAAACCCAACTCTTAGAATTTATGATATAACCCTATTTCTTTTGTTGTCATTGTTGTCTTATCTTTTGTATCACTGTCTAAGGTCAACTTGTTAGTCCAATTTGTACTTCAATGATTGCACCCTTATAACTTCCATATCAAATTTCTACTTCAATAATTCCAACCTTATAACTCCCATAGGGATTGCTTTAGTACTATCAGTGAAAATTGTGATGTTGGTACATGTCTAACTGAAAGTTAAAATGATTAATGATAATACAGATTATGTATGTCGACTTTATATGTTTCTTCTTGATGCATTATGTTGATTGTGTACTATTGCATTACAGGTTATGGCACAAGAAATTTCCAGTGATCATCCGATAAACGAAGAGACGAATGATTCTTGTACCCGTAACTCTGATTTCACTTCTGCTGAGTTCACTCCAGACTTCACTCAGGAAAATCATTCTTTTACCAAGAATTTAAATCCCATGTCAGAGCCACAACCTTTTGACAATTTTGGTTATGAAGAGTCTTCAGATCAGTATGTGAATTTGTTGGACAGGAATGGAAACATAGTTGCAGCTGGATATGTGGTTATCGGTTTGGAAGGTGAAGTCTGTCACCACAGAATTGTCCAAAAGAATGAGAGCAAAGTTCGCATAGAATGCGTATTCGATGATTCTGCACCCATCTGGGACCCTCCTCAAGGTGATGACTACTATAAGCTATCTTCTTATGTTGGTGGTGGTTGGGTAGTATGGCATAAGAAGCGTCTGCAATTTACAAATTAGACTTTGTTTACCTTGTTATAGAGTAGTACTGTTAGGTAGTGTTTAATGTTTTAACTTATAATTATTAAATTTGTTAGTTCTCATTGTTTAGTATTTTAAGAGTCTATTGAGGATAATAGTTGATGTTGAACAAATTTATTTTTATTTATTAATTTAATTTCTATTAAATTCTATGGGTATTATTTTTTTATTAAAATTATATATGCACATGTTTTTGTGGATTTCGGGAGAAAATCTAACAATGTGGTAGGTTGCGGAAAAAAGCAGGTGTATGAATCCAAAACAGGGTGGGAAAATAAAACAGGGTGTATGAATCCAAAACAGGGTGGGAAAATAAAATATTTTTTTTTTAATTATTGCCTAATTTGTTACACTAATATATGTAAGAGATTTGACATACTTTTTAGTGTGATTTAAATTAATTAAAGTCACACTAATGAGTGTGACTACTAATGTGTAACAAAAGAAAAACACCATATTTATTACACAAATAAGTGTGATAATAAATAAGATGTCACACATATTTGTGTAACAAAATGGCTGATTTGGTGTAGTGTATGCAAGCTGGTAAAAATGAAATATTCTCAATTCATGTTGGTGCCATTTTCACTAATCAAATTTTATTTATTTTTTAGATAATAATAATAACAACGATAATTAATGATAATAAATAATCATTATAACAACGACAATAACAATAATAGTATTTTAAAAGTAAAATCCAAAATTAAAATCAAAATCAAAATATGAAATGATAAAAATATGACTAAGAAATTATTGTTATTATTATTATTTATATTTACTAAAACAATGTTCAAAAAGGAAATATAATTTATCATCAATAAATGTCATTCAAGGATAATTTTTATAACCATTTATTTTCGTCATTAGCGCACGTCACAGGACAATTTACCAAACCGAATTTATAGTTTACTGGTTTAACAACACTTTACACGTTTATCAAATCCCTAACTAATTTGTTTCTACTCCATAACATAAAAGCGCTCCAAAGTAAAAGAGGATCCAAAAGCATCTCCAGTTACCCTCGGGAGTTCATCAGAAAAAGAAAATGCATCTCCAATAGTAATTATAATTAACAGAAAATAGTCCATATAATGTAAAAAAATCTAAAAACATCTACTAACTTTTAGCTGGTCTTTTTGTGACAATTTTCTTTTTCAGAAAGAGTGTCTTTTTTGGTTACAAGAACATAAGAATATACATGTATTTTGTTTATCTTGTTGTTTATGTTTCCAGAAAAGAGGGATGGGTATTCTTCCATATAAAACAGGCACAATATATAAACAATGTGGAAATTTCTGAGGAACCCAAATTTGGTTTCTCTCTCTTTTAGAAACCTATCATTAAGATTGCATATATGTACGGCCCAAAACACTAGATCTACGGTTAAGATTAGAAGTATTAGATTGGATACAGATTTTCAAAATTTTATTAGGACTAAATTAACCTTTATAAATTATGTATTTTTAACGAGAATAATAATACTAAAAATTTCATTAATAATCAGTCAAACCGTCAGTCGTGGTCGTTTTTTGGGGCGTTTTTTTTTGGGCGTTTTATGTGGACGATTATTTCTCATTTTGTATTAATCTTTCTATAATCTTAGACTTTTATCATTAGTGTAAATCTTTATTGTTACTCGTCTTTTATTAGTTTGTTTCCTTTTTATGTTATCTTCATCATCTCTTCTGCATCCCAATCCACGTAACTTCCTACTCTGTTGAAGTTCAAATTTTTTCTTACCTTTAAAAGTTTATGGTATATCAATTTGTTACCATTATTCACGCGACGTTATTTTTTTCTTTTTCTTCTCCGTCACAGAGACATCCATATTTCCTCTCTTAGGTTTTTGGCTCAATATGAATTTTTTCCTCATGAGTTTTAGTTTCTGATTCCTTGATAAGTGGATTAGTATAAGTTTCTGATTTCATTGAGTTTTGGGGGTTTTTTTGGTTTTTTTTTTTTGTTTAATCAATTAGCTATTAGGGTTTTGGAACATAATTAGAAGAAGAACCATGGGTGTATGATGGTAGATCGATGTTAATGCCAATGGGATTTTACTATTAGAAATATTAATCCACTCACCAGATTTTTGTCGGTTCTCAATCTTAATATGTTACTGTATAGGAAGCTTTCAATTGATTTGTTATAGTTTTGATTTCATTTTTTCAGTTACAAAGCATTAATTTGGACGTGAAATGCAACAGTTTCGTCCTTTTATCAATAGTTTTTTAGGAGTTGATGACTATTTGTGTTCTCGTTATATCATCATCGCTAGTCAATTCAATTTTTGGTTACGTCCTAGTTGTTATTAATGGTGACCGTAAATTCTAATAGTATGGTTTATGTGTTTATTGCGATTAATATATTGACAGTAATTTGCGTTATCGTTTAATGTGATAATTAAAGTCATCATTGTATTGTGAAAATCATTGTTATGGTTTCTGTGATAAGTGCAATTGTCGTTGAAGTGTTGTTATCGTATGTGATTAGTGCAAAGTGATAATTTTAATTATCTAGGCCTTACTACCTGTTTGGACTTAATTTTGCAAGAATCCTACATGCACAATGAAAGTTTATGTGATAAGTTCAAAGTCATAATTTTAATTGTCATCAAATGTGATATGCTTGGGCGCGTAGGCCTTACTGCCTGTTTGGAGTTTTGACTTAATTTTGCGAGAATCCTACTTACACAATGAGGCAATAATGTATGTTTTTCTTAATGCTCCTTTAAATTTATTTGAGTTTATCACTAAATTGTGAAAAATTGAGTTTTCAGGACCTGTTGATAATTTCGATTTTCACAAAACATATCTAGTTATAATGGGTGTAAGATTATCACTAAATAGTGAAAAATAGAGTTTTTCGGTTGCCGACTGATAATTGCGATTTTCACAAAACATAGTTAATTATAATTTGTGTGAGATTGTCACTAAATTGTGAAAATTCGAATTTTCATGACCTGATTACCGAAATTTTGAATAATTGTGATTTTCACGAAACCCAACTAGTTCCAACTAGTTAAAACCGCGGTTATCACCAAACACTAGATTATGAAAACTAAAGTTTTCACATTCTAAAGTAGGGGTGTACATCGGGCCAGGCAGGCCAGCCCAAGCCCGATTATAGCACAGGCCGGGCCGGACGGGCTTGTAGTCCTTACTACCCATTAAGTTTAACAGGCCAGGCCGGGCAGGCAATAACAAAATTTAATGCCCATGGCCCGTCCATACCCGTGAAACAATACAGTCGAGGCCGAGTCGGTAAAAGGGCAGCCTCGGCCCAAGAGATAATTCAAAATTTTAAAGTATATATGTTTGTTTTTTTTTGGCTTAATGAATGATGATATATCTGTAACTCGTTCAAATGATAGTTCAAGCAATTCATATTCATTACTGTGAAATGTAATTCAGAATTTTCTCTAATCCATCAGACTAGTAGAAAACTTTATTCGAGACTATTGGCAGTCAGGCAGGCCGGGTAACTAAACGGGCTATTGGGCAGGCTAACAGGCTGGACTCCAATATTTGAACAAAAACCCGGGTCCGCCCACTTATAATTAGGGGTGTACATCGGGCCCGGCAGGCCAGCCCAAGCCCGATTATAGCACAGGCCGGGCGGACGGGCTTGTAGTCCTTACTACCCATTAAGTTTAACAGGCCAGGCTGGCCTGCAATAACAAAAAATTTAATGCCCATGGCCCGTCCATACCCGTGAAACAATACAAGCCGGGTCGGGTCAAGGCGGCAGCCTCGGGCCCAAGAGATAATTCAAAATTTTAAAGTATATATGTTTGTTTTTTTTGCTTGATGAATGATGATATATCTCAGAACTCTGTTCAAATGATAGTTCAAGCAATTCATATTCATTACCGTGAAATGTAATTCTTAATTTTCTCTAACCCCAATAAATTGTCCACATATGAAATTTAAGTTCTTGAGAAATCCATCACACTAGTAGAAAACTTTATTCGAGGCTATTGGCAGCCAGCGGGCGCCGGTAACTAAATAGGCTACTGGCAAAGCAACAGTGGACTCCAATATTTGAACAAAAACCCGGTCCGCCCACTTATAATTATCCAGGCAAAGTCGGCTAGCCCATGACAGTCAGTCGGGCGCCCATGGGTCGTTTCGGACCGAGGCGGTACATGGCGCCGCAGCTTCCGGCATTCTCAGACACCCCTACTTATAATTATCGGGCAGGCCGGGCTAGCCCATGACAGGCTGTCGGGCGCCCATGGGCTCCTTCGGACCCGAGCGGTACATGGCAGGCCGCAGGCTTCCGGGCATTCTGTACACCCCTATTCTAAAGAAGTGAAAGGGAAAAAAAGTGAAAAGGAATTTTATTAGAATTTTTGCATTCAAACTCGTTAAATTGATTAGGATTTTTAAATTCAAACTCAGTAAAAGAAGTAAAACGGAATTTTTTAAACACTAATTATAGTCAAACTTAATTTAATTAAGATGTTAATTAAGTGAGTTAGTTTTGGAAGGAGTCAATGATAAAGGCAAGGCGTGATTAAAGGAGGCGTTAACTTAGGAAGTTTTTTGGGAAGTTTTTTTTTCATAATCTTTTCTTTTTAAATAAAATATTTTTAACTGGTTTTAATTTAAATAAAAGGTTATTTTTGTAATTAATTACTTTTTGTAATAATTTTGGGCTATATATATATAAGGAATCTTATTGGTGGGTTTTAGGTATGAAATATAAAATAATTGGGCTAGAAAAAAAGTTCCCTATAAACAATATCAAATTTATCCAAACAATTAATAGGATGGTTGCCGACTCAAAAAATAAATAATTAGTACGGATGGTTTCATTAAACCGTAGGTAGGGACATTAGAATGGGCGGTAGGGACGGGTTCCGATACCAATGGAACCTTTGCCCAGTTAATTACTGCCTACTGGACGTTGGGATGGTTTAACAAGCGTCAGAAACACCCAACACTAAAACTCAACACCGAATATGGCGTCCGATTTTAAACCGTCCCTAGAAGTAAGACCGACCCATCTACTTTTAGTGACGGTGGAACAGTCGGCTAACCTTCCATGATGACTTTCTCGTCTGATATCATAGTAACTTTTGAGAGAAGAACAAAGACACATAAGACAGATTGAAATGGATGAACCGAATACAACACGCATAAACAATACACAGGAAGCAACAAACCAGACGCGTTATAACAGAAACTTACACAACCAAACTGACTATTATACAGTAGCAGATAAAGTGCAAAAAGAGAAAATATCCCCTTTGCGTGTTACAATGTCAAACAAGAAAAACTTTCTTACAACAAGAAAAAGCTGTATTGCTGTAAGATACAATGTCAAACAAGAAAAACTTTCTTACAACAAACATAGGAAGAAGAAAAGTAAACCCACACGGCCCCCAAGATATTCCCAAAATCTGATCACTAACGAGGATATCTTTTCATATTAGTGGAAGTTTTTCTCAACACTATAACTTATCGCTTATCCACCTTTGAAGAACTCCAAAATGCCAGCAAAGATATATTCTTCTATCAGTTTATGTTCTTTCTTCTATCCTTATTTCGTTTCATCTACTGCCACTGAGACTTCTCTCTCTTGAAGCATCCTTTCCGCTGCATTCCTTGCCTGGTATTCCCAATCAGTTCGAAAAGCTATAAAAGAGAGAGTAGCTGTTTGTATAAAAGATCCAGTTAATATTCCAAAATAAAGTCCCTTGCCTCCGTAATGTAAACAAAAACCCAACAAAACAGCTACAGGAATTCCAGCAAGATAGAATGCTCCTAGATTTACATAAGCACCTATATGCTGCCATCCACATCCTCTAGCAACACCTGAGAGGACACCCTGTAGGCTGTCCATGATGACTGTCAAACAAATTAAGGGAACCATTCCTGTCACGTAGTCTACGACTTCCTTCTCATTGGAGTAAGCAAAGCCCATAATATTACGACAAGCGAAAAACAACAAACTCATTATTACCAACTCAATTATTGCAATAATCATCACGGAGCAGACAGCCAAACGTGCAGCGCTTGCTCTTCCAGCTCCTAATTCATTTGAAACTCGAGTACTTACAGCAGCGCCAAGTCCATATGGTATCATGTACACCAATGTGGCAGTCGTAAGGCAGATGGAGAGAACTGAAGTTTCGAGTTGTGGCTTAGGTAGAAGTCCAGATAGAAGGATTATTATCTCAAATGACCACCATTCCAAACAAATCATTACAGCAGAAGGAACCGATATATATAAGAACTCTCCACACCTTTGAAATGCTTCTTTTGTTAGGGATGTACGAGTTAAGTCACATGAAGGAGAATACACTGCGTATAATCCGAGAAAGACCACACTGATCCAGTAAGATACACCAGTTGCTAAAGCAGCTCCAATACTTCCCAACCCAAATTTATAAATCAAAACCCAGCAAAGAGGTATATGGATACATACTGAAATGGGCATACTTAATAACATTGGAATGATTAGACTCTGAGATTGGAAATATCTTATTAATGGCTGGAGAGCTGCATTTGCGAATAACGCAGGATCAAGCATGTCGCATATTTGCCAGCTTCAAGAGATTAAGGGGTCTTGACCTATGAAAGTAAGTAGTTTCCCTAATGAAGACCATAGAAGAGAGATGGGAATGCAAACTAGGGTAAGAGAGATTGTTGCGCTCCAAGTATAGACTCCTAGTTTTCGATATTGTGTTGCTCCAAAAGCTTGTCCTGCTAGAGTTTCCAATCCACTTGCCATTCCTAGCATAATGCTAAAACCGGTAACACCACAAAGAGAAGTAGCAAGAGTAGCACTAGATAGAGAAAGTTCACCAAGATGACCAACCATCATCGTTGATACAACTTGTATAAGATACATAGATAAGGTAACAGCCACCATTGGACCACCAATGTAACCTGTAAACTTCGCTTCTTCTATAAATATACCCCATGTAAATCGGATCGCTCTTCTTGAATCTTCCCGTACCTCAACAAACTAGCTTCCTCCTCCATATCTCTCTTCTTCTCTTTGGAGATGTTTTGTAGGGTGGAGTTCGATTTCCCTGAAAATATGCGGAAAATAATACTGTTAATGCTAGCAGGGCAATTATATGAAGTAATTTATATTTCCGAAAGCAAATTGAAAATTAAAATCAAGACAGTCTTGAGACCAATTGAGAAGTAAAATTTAAAGAAGATCGTATTTCTATATATCTTTAATAACTTACTCTAATTTAAGCTGAGATCCGTATATTATTTTTCTTTCTGCTTCTCCCTCCTACACCATCATCATTTTCTCTGTTTAAGTTCTTGACATTTGTATTTCTGTTATTTTCTTCAAGCAAAGGGGATCCATTTTGATGTATGGAGAAGATTAGAAGATATTATGGGTTTTTTGGATGTGCGGGTATTGGAGTAATAATTGGGGTTGGGTTGAAAGAGATCTGCTCAAGGTTAAAAACCATATTTTCGTAAACGACCCATCTTTTTGACCTTTTCAATGTGAATTGACCCATTTAGTGGATCCGACAGTTTTATTAACGGCGTGGGCATTAATTTAATATCGAAAAAAAACGTGGCCAGTTTATTAAATCGATTTCCCACGTGGGCATTTTCTTAAAATTCCCTTTGTTATTGTCATTTTGCACAAACGAGGAAGTGACCCTCTGCTTATAACAGTTGACTTGACGGTCAATGACGGGTCAGGTACAATCACAAACTTGAAAATGAACATCTGCTTTTAACAGTTGACTTGACGGTAAATGAAGGGCCAGGTACAAGCTCTTAGTTTCTAAAATGTTTGATATCAAACTAAAACTAATGTGTGCTGCTATGTTATAAAATGCGCCCTAGGCGCACAAATCGTACAAAGGGCGCCTAGACAATAAAACCCTAAAAACGCCAAAGTGTAAACAAATTTTTATGTTTTCTAATTCATCCTCTAGTTCCTAGGCACTAGGCGAAGGGCCTAACGTCTCGCCTAGCGCGTAATACAACATGGACATGTTGGTACCACCAAACGTTAAATACTTTCAGAAAAGAAGATGAGTATTTTGTAATCGCGGTAATCATATAAGGTCTTCCTTCAAGTTTGATTTAAAGGCACATGGTAAAGGGGCGGCAAGAATCGGTAGAGGGGCGGCAAGTGTGATAGAAATGTCCCTCTTATTGGTTAGGGGGTGTCTTATAGAGGTGTAGATTGACTAGATTACCCTTTTCACCTTAAATCAACCAAAATCAAATCAATTTTTTTTAAAACCTAATGAATCAAAAAAATCAAATCAGTTTTTTTTCTCCATCTTCTTCTTCATCTTCTCTTCTCCTCCATCAACCGTAACCTCCATTAAAACTAAAAATTTTATCGTCTTCGATTAATCGGCGATTTGAAAAATGTTTGGAAAAACCCAGTTAGGGTTTAGTTTATCGTGTTGGATTTAAGTTAATTTTGTATCAAAAATTAGGGTTTTGTATGAAAATTGAAATTGAAATTTCTGGATTTATGTGAGTTACGGTTGGTAATAACTCAATTACGAACCGTAATCGAGATTTTGAAGAATATACGGTTGGTAATAGTTCAATTACCAACCGTATGTTCTTATATCTCGAGAATTTCTTCGATTCTTTGGTAACTATTTTAGTTTACCAATCAGAATCGAAAGTTACTGTTGGTTTTTGAGCACTTAATTACCAACCAGAATCGAAGTTCGGTTGGTAACTTAATGAAAGTTACCAACCGTATATCATCCTGAATGTTAAGAATTTTTGAAGTGATGATGTACGGTTCGAAACTGTAGTTGACTTACCAACCGTAATTTAGTTAAGGTTGGTTTCGATTCCTTTTTTATGAACCGTAATTAGTTACGGTTCATATCCAAGATTTTCTATCAACCGTAACTGGTATTACGATTGGGTTTTTCCCCAAATTGAACCAGTTACGGTTGGTAACTAGCTTATTTCCAACCGTATGTTCTTCTTGAGAAAATTTTAAAAATTTGATCTTTTTACATACTTTAGATAATTTTGATCAACAAAAAGCTAATGGGAACTAATTTTGATCACCCACCTCTAATTTGCCACTTGAATCACTCATTTTGGTTGAGTGAATAAAATCTAGGGTTTCACAAATATCACAAAAGTTTTTTTTTTCTTCTCCTCAATTTTTTTTTTTCTTATAACTCTAAACATCTGATTTTTGATTCTATAATAAGTGAAAATTAATTATCAAAATTAATCTTGATTATCTACACTAATCTTGATTATCTACACTAATCTTGATTATCATTACTAAACTTGATTATTAACAATAAGGGTTAATTAGTCATTTCCAGGGTTTTATTGATAAGGGGCACTTGAATTTACTTCTAATGACCGTTTTTGTCTTATTAGGTTGCCGCCTCTCTACTGATTCCTACCGCCCCTTTACCAAGTCTCGATTTAAAAGATAAAAAAGAAAAAAAAAATGATTTTCCCGTATTTTCCTTTAAAAATAGGCATATACCAAAAGGCTCACTCTTAATTAGTTAGAAGAAGTATATAAGAACTCTTCATGGACCGCATGAAAAAACCATGCGAAACCGTCCTCTGATGGATTTTTTTTGGTGGGGCCCTAAAGTGGCTTCCTGGTACTTTCCATGTGAGGGGCGGTTTTTTCGTGGTTTTTCTGCACAGTCTTTGTTGAATTACTCGCGAGTATATGCGTACTACTGGGTTGCATAGACGCAGACACGACACGACGCTGGCGCGGACACTCTAAAATTCTCAAACAATTAGGACGCCGACATGTATATACATATTTTATTTATATATTATTTACATATAAAAATCATGTATTTATACAACAAAATCAAGTGTTTCGATCCTAAAAATTAGAAAATCATGCTACATGTGTATAAATTTCAAAAAAAAAGAAGAAGAAGAGATCGTTTGTTTATACACGCTGAAGGTCAAGCAATCAATCACTATTAAACACAAGGCACAATCAAAATGCATTCTTAAAACAACACATGTCCAACCTAAGGTATACGTGATGTCATTTTCAATTACAAAATCCTAATAAAGACCTAAATGATTGATCTTAATGTTTGTCTTTCTTTATTTAGTTAATAATAGTAAAAATAAAGGAAGAAGTTTAAATGAAAATAATTAAAAAAAAAAACTCTTCAAACTCGACTCATCAGTTCGTCCAAACCGAACGCCCGCAGGACGCGCACATTGGTGCGTCGGACACGCGTCGTGTCAGCGTCCCACACACGTCCCATGTCTGACGCGGACACGGCGCAAAAAAACGCAGCGTCCGTGCAACCCAGGCGTACTAGTATAAAGAGGTCTCGTATCAGACTATAATAATTCCTCTTTGATATATTCTGATCATGTATATGTTAACTAACATATCCTCATAACATTTCCTTTATTTTATCTTTCCTGTAAAATAAAATCTATATTTCAACTAACAGATTCAGAGGAAGAAGATGAGTACTTCTGATGGTACCTTATATGGAGCTCCCATTGCCAAGAGGTATACTGAATCTTTAATAATGTTGTTTAGGAATAATATATTTACAGTCTTTCGAAATACTACTCCGAAATTGCAGATGTTTTCATTCTGTTTAATATATATATTGAATCGAAGTTTATGAATCATATTTGACTAATTGTAAGCAACGATGAAAGTTATTGATTAAATTCATTCACTTTTGCAGGTTACATGGAAAAGTAGCCATCATAACTGGTGGAGCTAGTGGGATTGGTGAAAGCACAGCCAGATTGTTCGTTCGGCATGGAGCCAAAGTTGTAATTGCAGACATTCAAGACGATCTTGGGCAATCTGTGTGTAAAGATGTAGATCCCGCAGGTCAGACCCTCTCTTACATCCATTGTGATGTTACAAACGAGGCTGACGTTGAAAACCTCGTCCGTAGCACCATGGAAAAGTACGGTAAGCTTGATATAATGTACAACAACGCTGGGATAACTGGCGACTTGGATAGCTCAGTAGCAGATACTAATTTCGAAGATTTCAAGAGAGTCCTAGATGTGAATGTACTAGGTTCATTCTTGGGTGCTAAACATGCGGCTAGAGTCATGATTCCAGCCAAGAAGGGTTGCATATTATTCACTTCTAGTGTTGCTTCTATAATAGCAGGTGAGACTCCAAATGCTTACACCGCATCGAAACATGCTATTGTAGGCTTAACAAAGAACTTGTGCGTGGAACTAGGCCAATATGGAATTAGGGTTAATTGCATTTCTCCATTTGCGCTTGCAACCCCTTTGCTGACTGCTGCCGTCAATATGAAGCCAAGTACGTTGGAAGCAGCAGTTTATGAATCAGCGGTGTTGAAAGGAACATTAATAACAGTAGAGGACATCTCGGAGGCAGCTGTGTATTTAAGTAGTGAGGAGTCTAAATATGTTAGTGGGCTTAATCTTGTTGTTGATGGAGGCTATACTACTAGTAATCCTACTCTCAGCATGTCTCTAAGCAAGTTTGAAGTAGAATTTGCTAATTGATGTTAAATTATAGCCATCTGCCGGGCTTGTAATCTCTTTTGAGCACTCCTTTGCTTACCTGGTAAACCGTACGTTTCAATACTATTCTTACCTTTGTCGATCAAAAAAAAAAAAACAACAACAGAAGAAGATGTTAAGAACTTTATTCTTTCCTTGATGATCCTTAGTGTTGTTGTTTCTTGGCAAAAAATAGTACTAATTTGTATTAAGATAATGAAAAACGTATTTCAGAACATATTCATTCAGTTATGATTTCTGTGATGTTACTCTCAATGTATGCAAGCAAATCAGCCACAAAAATTCCAGATTAAGACAACCCATAGAAGAAAATAAATGTGTATCGATTATAAACATTTTTGGTAGGATTTGATAATTTCATCTACGTATGTAAGTTATTAAGAACAAGGGAATTGACCCGGGCCAACTATTTGACAGCGCAATTTACTGTGACTGTACTGTAACTGTATACGTAATTTATCATTTTTAAAAATTTAATCTATAAATTCGGGGGCATCCCTATGCATTCCGGCACAAACATGTCCCTACAAAGTTAGCAATTCAAAGTCTTTGTAGATTGGGGGACCCGAAGGGATTTAATAGATCATATATTTTCATATAATCCCGGCCTGAAAGAGCATCTACGATAATGGCTGTAAATTTATTATTTTTTCGATTGACACATCAGATATTAGGCTCTCATTTCTTGGTAATGACTCTTAACTAATTCCATGTCAGCAAAAATATACGAACATAATTTTAACGCCCTTAAAAAATAATTTTACACAAAAGTATGATTAATTTTTTTGTTCCTTGAGGCGAGGAATTCAATGTTACACTACGGATGGTGTCACATGCCCATTTAATCGCCCAAATTTTCATGGGACATGACCGGCAATGATTGTGGTTCAGTGAATCAACTTCACCATAAATCATTCAGCCTTGCATACCTGCATCAAAGTACGCATCTACCTTCACTCATAAGGCATTGCACAACAGAAGTCTTTTCTTCTTTCTATTACTCTTCATGCGCCCATAAGCATAAGAGGTTCTGCCATGCATCAAACCAATTGATCAACTCACACAAATCAGCAACATAATGAACACAAATGATACTGCAACAAATCCATTTTATTGCACTAAAGGAAGATTACAAAACTCGTCCATCACATGGACCAAAAACAGCCATTCACCCTCTTGGTAAATTCCTAAAACACTCTTTACATTAGTGGTTCTTCTCTCAATTGAACAACACTAAACTTATTGATCCATAAGCTATTTATACAAGCTAATGATCAGGCCAAACTTCTGTGCAACCGCTTGCACAAGCCTTGGACAGCCAAGTGTCCATGTAGTTTCCATAACCGCATAAAGTGTGCATAACTAACTAGCCTTTTCTGATTTTTGCCACCTCATGCCACACATGTCCCAAACGGTTTTGGACACTATCATATGGTTATAAACTCACTTTATAACCGTTCACCTTTGTCTCACACCATTGTCATGCTCGCAAATCCAATAACCAACTCCTAACCGTCACTTGAGCCGTATTGCACCACTTTATGTGCTTTCATCGAATTCCTCGCCTCCCCCAAGCTCGGCCATCTTGTCCCCGCATGCTTATCACTCTAAGCTAATGCACGAACAATCCTTGTGCTTCAATCATCGAGGCCAGCTCCTTAATAATGCCACTCTTGCATTACTAGCTTGTTTTCATTGTTCAAGCTTTGGCCAGGCTTGAACTAATGCCATAGACCAACTCCATGGCATATTCTTCACTCTTGCATCATCCTTGAGTTTGGGCAAACTCAATTCCACGGATATGTATAAATGCCAACATCGCATGTTGCATCTGTCAACTTTGGCCTCGTCTTTCCTTTCCTTCAGTGAAGATCCATTGTGTCGGACAATAAGCTTCATTACTTAGCCAAATGTCTTTATAGTGTAGCGCCACCTTTGCGCTTCACTGGCCTGCAGGGTTCCACTATCTTAGTGCTTGACGGTCTATACAGTATACCGCTATTATGGCTTGCGTTGCGCTATTATGGCTTCGCATTGCGCCATTATGGCGGAGTACTGACTTGACCTGCAACACTTTAACGCGCAATCATTGTGCGACACTTGTAGCCATGTCATAGACCTCCCCCACCTAATCCGTTCAACTCCCTCGTTGAACGCAACCAAGTATAGACTCTATACTTGTTCTCTTGCCTTGTACGCTTCTGAGCCCTTCTGAGAAATCAACAAACTTTGCTTGGACTTCAACCTTTCCAAAACTTCTTTGCCTAGTACTTTATGCCATCACTTAGCTTTACTGCCTTGCCATTGATCCTATTGATCTTGAACTTTTGTTGATACGTTGCGCATACGTTCCAACTCTTCTTCAAGCCGCATATCAATACCCAAATGCTTTTGTGATCTTTTGTCAGGCATTTTCAAACTCCTCTGAAATTCGACAGTACTCTTTTGGCTAACCCTAAACCAATGGTCCTTATTCGATTGCATCCGCATCATAAATATTTTCTTCAAGACATTTTGTTCCTAAGTATACACTTCAAACAGCCAACATATCACCCTGATATGCATAACTTAGCTTACTGCCTTCAACTCCGACTGACATTGCACTCTTGCAATTCAACAAGCCTGTAGACTAAGTGTTCTTCAATCATATGCACCTACGCAAAATTATGCCATGCCTTAAGGTAAGCATGCAATGATTCCATACCACTCTGGTATGCGCCACAATCCATAGCCTTTGCTGACTTCAGCAATGCAACAAAACTTACACTAGATTTGGCCTCCAAATCATATTATAAATTACGCCTCCTAGCTTTGCACCATTTGCTTGCATTGTCGTTACACCTTGGTATAGTCATGACTTAGGATACCCGGGGTTTACTATTGCCTCACTAGACAGGGTTCCTCTTCACGCACCTTTGAAACCAGCACTTTAAGCATCACTTGCTCTTTCAAACTGCTACGCTTTAACGTGGTGGAAAAACAACATCATGTTCTTCCTAACAATGAGTTACTCTTAATTCATATACTTGATGGACTTACATCTTCATTCTTGTTGCGTTACTCCATGCATTCGCTGCCAAATGCCTTCGCATTTCCACATAACTCTCAACAGAAAACTCGATTATGCCACCAACTCCTCTATTTGCTTCTTTCACTTTCAGCGTTTTCTATTGCATATTTTGGCGTAATATGCTGTGTAGCATCTTCCACGCGAACTAGCTTTACTTCGAACGAAAGAGGAAAGATCTTTCACTTCAAATACTGTCATTCACTACTACCTTACATAGAGAGACTTCATTCCAACACCAAGGTCCACTCGACCCTGTTTATGGGTGAAAATCGTTTCTGCCGATTTCGGTAAATTCGGTAGGTGAGTGAGAAACTGGTTCAAACCCTAAACAAATGTGCTGCACGTGAGCACTTTATAGGTTCGAGAGATCAATCTGTACAAGTCCGGCCTAAACCAAGAAATGGCCGTTCCAGGACTTGCTTCGGTCACAAAGTGGAGGAGAAGGGTTGATTTGGGGAGGGAAGCAAAGAAAGGTGTTGAGGAGAGTAGTATCTCGACTTGTATCGAAAGTGAAAGCTTAGGAAGCTTGCAAGAGATGAAAGCTTTTTGGGAGAGCTTGCAAAGTTGCCTTTACGAGAGTGTAGTATTTTTCTCCGACCGAGACTTGTTGTCCTGGTGGAAATAGGTAAGACCTATTTATACAAGTCGAGATTGAAACGTAACCTGGCCTCATGAAGGAAGAGAGTAAAGGGTGAAATAATGGGAGCAGGTGGTAACCGCATGGTTTAATGGGTGAAAACGTTTTTCACCATTATTTCCTCTTTTATTTGACCGCTTTATTCCTTTTCACGCTTTCTTAATGTGAGCGTAGTGTACGCTCGCATCTTTGTGACTGCCAAACCAAAACCCTAAAGAAGCATCCCCCAGTTTGTGTTGATGTCTCGAGTGTTGGTTGCATCTTGAGTGCAAGTGGCGCTGCTAGTGGCGCGTGTGGAATGTGCCAATGGCATGTGCGGAATGCCTTGGTGGTAGGTTGCACAGTTTGCAAGTCAGGCTACCAGCGTGTGTGTTTGGCATGTGCCAATGGCATGTACGGAATGCCTTGGTGGTAGGTTGCACGGTTTGTAAATTAGGTTACCAGCGTGTGTGTTTGGCATGTGCCAATGGCATGTGCGGAATGCCTTGGTGGTAGGTTGTACGGTTTGCAAGTTAGGTTACCAGCGTGTGTGTTTGGCATGTGCCATTGGAATGTGCGGAATGCCTTGGTGGTAGGTTGCACGGTTTGCAAGTTAGGTTACCAGCGTGCATGTTGGCATGTGCCAATGGCACGTACGGCCATGTTGACCTAGTTGCAAGTCTTGCGAGCCTAGGGCACTATATTTGGCGTGGGCCAATGGAATAGCGGCTTGGAAATAGGTCTTGCGACACGTGTTGGCATGTGCCAATGGCACGTACAGCCGTGGTGACCTAGTTGCGAGTCTTGCAAGCCTAGGGCGCTATATTCGGCGTGGGCCAAAGGCATAGCGGCTTGGAAATATGGCTTGCGACACGTGTTGGCATGTGCCAATGGAACGTGCGGCCATGTTAACCTAGTTGCAAGTCTTGCAAGCCTAGGGCGCTATATTTGGCACGGGCCAAAGGCATAGCGGCTTGGAAATATGGCTTGCGACACTTGTTGGCATGTGCCAATGGCGCGTGCGGCCATGTTGACCTAGTTGCAAGTCTTGCAAGCCTAGGGCGCTATATTTGGCGTGGTCCAAAGGCATAGCGGCTTGGAAATATGGCTTCATGACACGTGTTGGCATGTGCCAATGGCACGTGCGGCCATGTTGACCTAGTTGCAAGTCTTGCAAGCCTAGGGCGCTATATTTGGCGTGGGACAAAGGCATAGCGGCTTGGAAATATGGCTTGCGACACGTGTTGGCATGTGCCAATGGCACGTGCGGCCATGTTGACCTAGTTGCAAGTCTTGCAAGCCTAGGGCGCTATATTTGGCGTGGGCTAAAGGCATAGCGGCTTGGCATTGCTGCCATGGTGCGCAGGGTGCGGCTTGGTTTGGCATTGTTGCCATGGCGCGCAAAGATGCGGCTTGGTTTGGCATTGTTGCCATGGTGCGCAGTGCGGCTTGGTTTGGCATTGTTGCCATGGTGCGCAGGCGGCTTGGTTTGGCATTGTTGCCATGGTGCGCAAATATGCGGCTTGGTTTGGCATTACTGCCATGATGCGCAGGGTGCGGATTGGTTTGGCATTGTTGCGATGGTGCGCAGTATGCGGCTTGGTTTGGCATTGCTGCCATGATGCGCAGGGTGCGGCTTGGTTTGGCATTGTTGCCATGGTGCGCAGTATGCGGCTTGGTTTGGCATTGCTTCCATGATGCGCAGGGTGCGGCTTGGTTTTGGAATTAGGATTCTGTGTTGAAAAAATACCCCTATTAATTATTTACATCTGAGTTAAATGCTCTTAGTTAATGTGTTGCGGGTAACACTAGGTCATGGGGTTTTATGATTTTACCCTTGTCTAAAAACCACCATCAACATTAAGTCCCCGCTTGGCTCGGAACAGGGGCTTTGTTGCAGGTAAGCATAAGATGGTGACAAACTATTAACAAAGAAAACGTAAGTAAAATTGAAGGAGGCTTGTCGACCTTTTATAAATAGGATTTGGAATCCTTGCCCCTGGTAGTTTTGCACAACCTGGAGGTCAAGCAATTGGGAAGTCGAAGATCATTGAGAGACATGAAGCTGGGCGGCATTGAGAAGTTGACGCGAGTTAGGAAACTGGGCGTGCTAGCTGGTGGGACCGGCGCAAGGTAGGGAAGCTGTGTGTGCTTGCTGGCGTGACTCGGGCGGTCATTGGGAAGTTGACGCGAGTTAGGAAACTGGGCGTGCTAGTTGGTGGGACCGACGCAAGGTAGGGAAGCTGTGCGTGCTTGCTGGCGTGACTTGGACGGTCATTGGGAAGTTGGCGAGTTGGGAAACCGAGCGTGCTAGCTGGGACCGGTGCAAGGTAGGGAAGCCGTACGTGCTTGCTGGCGTGACTTGGGCGGTCATTGGGAATTTGGCGCAATTGGTGGGACCGGTGCAACTTGAGCGACGTTGAGAAGTTGGGCATGAGTTGGGAAACTGAGCGTGCTAGCTGGCGGGACCGGCGCAAGGTGGGGAAGCTGATTGCGCTAGATGGCGAGACCGGTGTAAACAAGGAGGGAGTAGGTGTTTCTGCGAGATAGCAAAGTTTCCTTGTTTTGCCTTCCTTCACGCTGGCGGCTCGATCGAGGGCATTGTCCATGCTAAAATGAAGCGTTATGTCCCTCATTGCTTCCTTTCCTTTTTAAGGTTCTCGTATTCATACCCAACGTAATTGCATCATCTCCCTCGTTTGAGAAAGGGTTCTTCTTGTTGAGTTTCTCTCTTTGTCATGTCGCACAGAGACGAACCATCTTCTAACCAGCCAGGTTCTCCAGGTGAAGGCGCGAGGTCTAACTCTGGAAGGAGCATCCCAACAAAGTTTATTCGGGTTAAGAAAATCATACCAGTATGTTTTCTTCTTCTTTGGTGGACCGACGTACGCTTTACCGCTTGTTTGATGAATGGAAAATTTTCCTTTTGTGCAGAGATATCCTTGTTGACTGCTGCAGACTTGGAGAACGCTGATTTAGGGCTCTCTTGTCATGAATACCCCTATGCAGGTTCGTCGTTTGGGACTCGTATGAGGTATCTCTCCTCCAATTATCGGAATGTTAGCGGTTTCCTGGTGCGGAAATAATTCGTGGTCCTTTATACGAGGATATGGAAGACATGCAGCCATATCGCTACCAGGAGCGCAGTGAAGTGATGTTCATCCGCCTTGGTTTCCGTAGTGAACTGTCTTTCGCCAATGATTGCTGAGATGGAGAATACGTCCATCTGTGCCGCTGCAGAGTTAGCCATTCAAAGGTGGGAGAACATGGTGTCCACCTGCGAATCCTTGGAGCTTAATATCACCTTGGTTGCGGCATCGTCTCAATATTGTGAAAGTCGACAGAGCCGGGTATTCTTGCTGGTGTGATTCCTTCCACGAAAACCATCTTTGGAAGAGGAGAAAGCTTTGGCCTTGGAGTCTCGGAGGATTGAAGATTTAACTCGAGATTTGAAGAGTAGGAATTTTTGATGTAGCATGTTGCGGGAAGTGATTAGGCGTAGTATGCCTTAAGCCACTTTCCGTTGATGACCCGCCTCTAGCTTTCCCCATCTTCTTTGATAATCTTTTAGTAACCACTGTCATACGCTTTAGTGATTATGTATGGCCCTTCCCATTTTGGAGAAAACTTCGGTGCCGATGCATCTTGCTGGATGTGACACTGGGATGCTCAGAAATTACATGATGACATATTCTGGATAGTGCAGGCTCGGTATCCTCCGTGGCCTCGTAAAGTGTTGAAGGCGTCTTCTATACAGAGAGGTGATGATATTCTTGCGCTGCACCCTTGAAGAGTAGAGGAGCTTGTTGTGGTCAAGGATTTTTGGTAGACTGTTTCTTCGGAGCTTTGACAGTGAAGGGATCCCATGTATATCTTCCGTCCTCAAGTATGGTTTACGTGTTTCCATCTTTGTAGTAATTGCTGCTACGATGAAGCTCTGGCTGGTATCAACAAATGAGGGGCAACAGTTCTTGGGAGGAGATATAATCAGGAGAAACTACATTGTCGTGGTAACAAAGTAGGTTGACTGATGTTCTATGGGCTTACGTGGAAGTAAAAGGATTGGTGCGTAAGCGAGCAAACTGTCCATGATCACGAGTTTTGGCGAGATGGATTAAAAGGTGTCCATGACTACGAAGATTGGCTGGGCAGACTATGTTCCTTGATATGAGGAGTGTGGCGACGACCCTTTGCGGGAAGGAGTGGCGTTGAAGCGAACTTGAATCGAAGCCGCTCGGAGAATGTTGATGTGTAGCTACTGGAGAGAACGTTGATGCAGAGCTACTACGGAGAGAACGTTGAAATGACATCTTGCAACTCTCGAGCCTTGACAAACCATTTTGAAGTCGGAGGTTGCGTCACGTTCGTCAAACTCGACATCCCTCAAGAGAATAGAGGTTAGGAGTCCCTGATTACATCTATCGATCGTGCTTTCTAGGAGAGGTTGGGGTTTGGGAACGGCTTTCCTCAATTGGAAACGCCTGCTTTCCTGATGCAGTGCGGTTGAGGGGTGCAAATATTTCTTGACGCTACGCCTTGGAGAAATATAGAATCTCACATAACTGTTTCACCAAAGACTGTAAGACTTTGTGGTCGAAGTTTCCATTGTGCGGAAGAAGTGTCTCCGTGAACTCAGGAGAGTTGTTGATTTCCCTTGCTTTCGATTTTGGAGAAGTCTTTCCCGATCTTCCCCGTGTGACGAAATTGGATTGCTTATCCCCTTCTACTGGGCGTTCAAGAGCAACGCGAGCCTCTTCATCTATAAATGCGCGTCCTGCTAAAGTATCTTTTGTCTTTTCATCAAATCAACGGTGCTAAAAGGAGGTCGGCCTCTTCCGGATCTTCCAAAGATCTTGCCACGATGGTGGAGTAGCGTCTCGTGACGGTTGGAGCTTCCATGCTTGAAGAACCGTTGGGTGGCTAAGTGGCTGCTGTTACGTGATCGTAAGTGTATCGTGCGGAGATGACACGGTTTTGATCACGAAGTCTTTGGAGCCATGGCGCTGTTTGAAAGGCGAGGATGGTGCTGGAAGGGCGCAAGATGTTAGCGTGAAGGATGCAAACGTTATCACAAAGTGTGGCACTCTGTCGGCATGCGCGTGCGGCATGTGTGCCGGCATGTGTGTACCGTAAGCGCGTCTGCAAGCGTTTACGGCATGCGCGTGTCGCAAGTGCATCGTTAAGCGTATCCGGGGAACGCATCTGTTGGCGCTGGATCATCTTGGAATAGGCGCTGACTTGGCGTGGACGCTGGTTAGGCATGGACGCTGGCTTGGATTTCGGTATGGTGTGGACCATTGGCTTCTTCCCATACGTATCTCAAATAGGAAATCCTTTCCTTATTCAAATTCCAAAAGGTGTTATGCTTATGAAATGGGTTGGCTCCCATTTTTACCTCGTAGCTTTGTTATCACGTCATGGTGTTAGCGGTAGCGTGGTAGTGATAAAGTGGGAAAGCATATTCCAGCTATGTACTCCAGCGTTTCTCTTTCAATTTGTTTTATTGTTTTCTTGTGCTGGTGTAAACCGTATCCATAGGTATACCTTTCATAAACTTGTGGAAATACTTCATCATAAATAATTCTTCAAATGTCACTGTAGTAACGTCTGCTAATAGTGACAGGTAATTATCATTGTGCAAAGTAGGTATGTACGGGTAGGTGAAATTTTTTTTTTTTTGAAAGGCAAACAAAGCGCCTGGTTTATGGTTTTTGTCTTCCTGGATTTCTTGGGTTAATAGATAAATGTTACCTTGACAGTTTGGGTTATTCTTTTTGGATTGAATTGTTTAGGAGTTGATTGTTTTAGTTATGATTGAAAGTGACGCAAACATCCCGTGAAAACCATGGAACCGTATGTTGGTAGATGATATGGGATGAAACATAACATGGCTATCGGTTTTATCATAACTTGAAAAAGCAAACCACATATTTTTTGTCTAGATAAGACTTACTCGGTTTCTCGAAGAGTCATGGGAAGTCCCCAATCTTCCGAATCGTTCTTTGAGTTGTCGGATAAGCTGTGCCGTTAATCCCTGGGCGGATCGTTTTGCTTCTAGCCTGTGAGAAGTCCCCGGTCGCCCCTTGTCATGTCATGACTTATAATCGAGCCGTCAAGTAACTGAGTCGGAGGGATTGCTTTCCTCTACCATCTTGACGTCCGGGTCGAAGAATGAGATCGCCGGTTGAAAGTTGACATTGTAACCGAAAGATCGAACTTCCCGCTTGTGGTCGCCAATTGTTTATGGGTGAAAATCGTTTACCAGATTTCGGTAAATTCGGTAGGTGAGTGAGAAACTGGTTTCAAACCCTTAACAAATGTGCTGCACGTGATCACTTTATAGGTTCGAGAGATCAATGCAGCACAAGTCCGTTCTAAACCAAGAAATGGCCGTTCAGGACTTGCTTCGGTCACAAAGTGGAGGAGAAGGGTTGATTTGGGGAGGGAAGCAAAGAAAGGTGTTGAGGAGAGTAGTATCTCGACTTGTATCAGAAAGTGAAAGCTTAGGAAGCTTGCAAGAGATGAAAGCTTTTTGGGAGAGCTTGCAAAGATGCCTTTCTAAGAGTGTAGTATTTTTCTCCTGACCGAGACTTGTTGTCTGGTGGAAATAGGTAAGACCTATTTATACAAGTCGATATTGAAACGTACCTCGGCCTCATGAAGGAAGAGAGTAAAGGGTTAAATAATGGGAGGAGGTGGTAACCGCATGGTTTAATGGGTGAAAACGTTTTTCACCATTATTTCCTCTTTTATTTGACCGCTTTATTCCTTTTCACGCTTTCTTAATGTGAGCGTGAGTGTACGCCGCATCTTTGTGACCGCCAAACCAAAACCTAAAGAAGCATCCCCGAGTTTGTGTTGATGTCTCGAGTGTTGGTTGCATCTTGAGTGCAAGTGGCGCTGCTAGTGGCGCGTGTGGCATGTGCCAATGGCATGTGCGGAATGCCTTGGTGGTAGGTTGCACGGTTTGCAAGTCAGGCTACCAGCGTGTGTGTTTGGCATGTGCCAATGGCATGTGCGGAATGCCTTGGTGGTAGGTTGCACGGTTTGTAAGTTAGGTTACCAGCGTGTGTGTTTGGCATGTGCCAATGGCATGTGCGGAATGCCTTGGTGGTAGGTTGCACGGTTTGCAAGTTAGGTTACCAGCGTGCATGTTGGCATGTGCCAATGGCACGTACGGCCATGTTGACCTAGTTGCAAGTCTTGCGATCCTAGGGCGCTATATTTGGCGTGGGCCAATGGCATAGTGGCTTGGAAATAGGGCTTGCGATACGTGTTGGCATGTGCCAATGGCACGTACGGCCGTGGTGACCTAGTTGCGAGTCTTCCAAGCCTAGGGCGCTATATTCGGCGTGGGCCAAAGGCATAGCGGCTTGGAAATATGGCTTGCGACACATGTTGGCATGTGCCAATGGCACGTGCGGCCATGTTAACCTAGTTGCAAGTCTTGCAAAGCCTAGGGCGCTATATTTGGCGTGGGCCAAAGGCATAGCGGCTTGGAAATATGGCTTGCGACACGTGTTGGCATGTGCCAATGGCACGTGCGGCCATGTTGACCTAGTTGCAAGTCTTGCAAGCCTAGGGCGCTATATTTGGCGTGGGCCAAAGGCATAACGGCTTGGAAATATGGCTTGCAACACGTGTTGGCATGTGCCAATGGCACGTGCGGCCATGTTGACCTAGTTGCAAGTCTTGCAAGCCCTAGGGGCGCTATATTTGGTGTGGGCCAAAGGCATAGCGGCTTGGAAATATGGCTTGCGACACGTGTTGGCATGTGCCAATGGCACGTGCGGCCATGTTGACCTAGTTGCAAGTCTTGCAAGCCTAGGGCGCTATATTTGGCGTGGGCCAAAGGCATAGCGGCTTAGCATTCTTGCCATGGTGCTGCCGAGGTGCGGCTTGGTTTGGCATTGTTGCCATGGCGCGCAAAAGATGCGGCTTGGTTTGGCATTGTTGCCATGGTGCGCGGGTGCGGCTTAGTTTGGCATTGTTGCCATGGTGCGCGAGGTGCGGCTTGGTTTGGCATTGTTTCCATGGTGCGCAGATGCGGCTTGGTTTGGCATTGCTTGCCATGATGCGCGAGTGGTGCGGATTGGTTTGGCATTGTTGCCATGGTGCGCAGATATGCGGCTTGGTTTGGCATTGTTGCCATGATGCGCGTGCGGCTTGGTTTGGCATTCTTGCCATGGTGCGCAAAGATGCGGCTTGGTTTGGCATTCTTTGCCATGATGCTGCGAGGTGCGGCTTGGTTTTGGAATTAGGGTTACGTATTGAAAACCTAATATGGTATTTTGAAAAATACCCCTATTAATTATTTACACCTGAGTTAAATGCTCTTAGTTAATGTGTTCCGGTAACACTAGGTCATGGGGTTTTACGATTTTACCCCTTGTCTAAAAACCACCATCAACAGACCCAAACTAAAAGTATACTCAAACTTGAGCAAATACTCGCGCCAACTGATTGCAACTCGTAAGACCTAACAAGCCTTTCAATACTGACTTCAACTTCACTTTTAAGCAACAAAGGAAGCGAGAAAGCACCTACTGTCCCGAATGTAGCAATTCACTTTGCCACATGCACTTTTCCAACTAGCAACGTTCGTATGCCACTCCCATAACGAAGCACACTATAATTGACAATTAGTTGAATACTCCTTTTAGACTGATGCTATCATTTTGCTTTAGCTTTCATGAAGATTTCTTCAATAATGGCCACATGCCATCCTTATGCATCACCATTACTTTGTCCTTATCTTTCCGCATTCACAATTTGGCCCAACTTGCATCTCTAGCCGCATCATGCATTCTGGCCATGCCCAAATCCCATTTGGCGCATGCTACTGTTGCATACATGCTATGCCAATCAGCACCCAAATCTTGATACAAACTTGTGCACCTTTGCACAACTGAAACGGACTTAACTTGGTGATTCTGAGCATCACCATAGAGCTCAGCAAAGTAAATTTACACAATGACTTTCGCGGAAAAATCCCTTGGAAAATCTCAACAAGGCCATAATCCTTGCAAATGAGGCGTCACTGCCTACGTTCCATGAAGAAAGAATGCCGCATTCTTCTTAAAACTTGGAACTCATTTTACTGCCCATGCACAACTAGTTACTCTTGTCTTTCCCCTTCTCCAAAATCAACTTCAGTAGCAACAATTGTTGATTTGCGGTCGACAAGAACATCTGCTTGTGGTTATGATCAAATGCAGGTCTTTGGACACCCTTGTCCAAGCATATTGATCCCACTCATAAACCAGGTGCAAGCACACTCCTTGTGTGCATCTAGCATCAACAAATAACTCTTTGTAAACGCAAGACCGTGGTGTATCGGTTTTCCACTAACTTGCGCTTCTTTCTTCAGCCTTATCATAAGCTTTATGCTTGATAAGAATTGGCCATCCAATTCTTCTTTTATGGCATCACATTGCCACAAAAGTGCTGGTTCACAACCATACTTTGCATTACAACCAAGGTACATGCATTCGAAAGAGATAACTATAATCTTCCATCAACTGGCTACAATGAAAACACCTTCGATCTATCACATAGACAGGTTCTTCATCTTCTTTGCGACTGCAAAGGACATCAACTTCTTTGAGTTCAGGAATTTTTGAAAAATTCCCATTACAACTCGTAATGTACTCCCTACTGATAACACAACAAAGATATGCATTCCAAATGCGTAATCTTTGCATACTTGTGAGAAACACGGACTTTAAACACCTGACGTACACCATAGAAGTCAGCATACTCCATAGTTGCCATCACTTGAAAACCCGGTTTTCAATGATTCTTCCACGTTCGTCTAACACTTTGGGAAGGAATTTTGACATCTTTGTCATAAACTTTCATGGAATGTTGCTACTTCAAGCTTCAATTTCATTCCAGTTGATCTTTCCACACAAGACCAACTTCTTATAGTCTCCATACTAGTGAAAACCAAACAATTCTTCACTGAATTTGACAATCAAATGACACCAACTTGAGTAAAAGAGAGAAAAATCAGCAGTTGTGTCCCCTAACACAGCTCTGATACCTGTTGTCACATGCCCATTTAATCGCCTAAAATTTTCATGGGACATGACCGGCAATGATTGTGGTTCAATGAATCAACTTCACCCAAAATCATTCAGCCTTGCATACTTGCATCAAAGTACGCATATGCCTTCACTCATAAGGCATTGCACAACTGAAGTCTTTTCTTCTTTCTCTCTAACTCTTCATGCCCCTATAAGCATAAGAGGTTCTGCTATGCATCAAACCAATTGATCAACTCACACAGCAATATAATGAACACAAAGGATACTGTAACAAACCCATTTTATTGCATTAAAGGAATATTACAAAACTCGTCCATAACATGGACCAAACCAGGCCATTCACCCTCTTGGTGAATGCCTAAAACACTCTCTGCATTAGTGATTCTTCTCTCAATTGAACAACACTAAACTTATTGATCCCTAAGCTATTTATACAAGCTAATGATCAGGCCAAACTTATGTGCAACCGCTTGCACAAGCCTTGGACAGCCAAGTGTCCATGTAGTTTCCATAACCGCATAAAGTGTGCATAACTAACTAGCCTATTCTGATTTGTGCCACTTCATGCCACACATGTCCCAAACGGTTTTGGACACTCTCATATGGTTATAAATTCACTTTATAACCGCTGACCTTTGTCTCACACCATTGGCATGCTTGCAAAGCCAATAACCAACTCCTAACCGTCACTTGAGCCGTATTGCACCACTGTTGTGCTTTACTGAATTCTGCCTCGCCCCCAAGCTCAGCCATCTTGTCCCTGCATGCTTATCACTCTAAGCTAATGCACGAACAATCCTTGTGCTTCAATCATCGAGGCCAACTCCTTAAGCTCATTCTGGTTTCTCATGCGTCATATGCTTCACTTCGCCAATTTGCTTGACAATAGTAATGCCACTCTTGCATTACTAGCTTGTTTGCATTGTTCAAGCTTTGGCTAGGCTTGAACTAATACCATAGACCAACTCCTGGCATATTCTTCACTCTTGCATCATCCTTGAGTTTGGGCCAACTCAATTCCACGGATATGCATAAATGCCAACATCGCATGTTGCATCTGTCAACCTTGGCCTCGTCTTGCCTTTCATTCAATGAAGCTCCATTGTGTCGGCCAATAAGCTTCATTAATTAGCCAAACGTCTTTACAGTGTAGCGCCACCTTTGCGCTTCGCTGGCCTTGCTGGGTTCCACTATCTTAGTGCTTGACAGTCTATACAATATATTGCTATTATGGCTTGCGATGCGCTATTTTGGCTTCTCATTGCGCCATTACGGCAGAGTACTGACTTGGCATGCAACACTGTAACCCGCAATCATTGTGCGACACTTGCAGCCATGTCATAGATAGCCACTTATGTCAGTTTCCATGAAAAATTCCTTTTTTTTTTCTTTTTTTTCCAGCACCCACTATTTAATCATATGACTTCCCAAACGAAAAACATTTCTCCAATCATCTCAACTCCAGGCCATATTCATCCTCACCATGGCTGATTACAAAAGTGTTGATCGTAAAAATATACTATTTACAAGGTTTATAGATCTACGAAAGGGGCATGGCTATTTTACTTTGTAAAACTGTACATTACATTGTAAAACTGTACATGTATGTTTTGATTTTCACTGTTTTTTAATTTAGTCTTCTTGGAGGCAATCCGTACATTCATTACGTTGAAGATTGAATTTGTGTGACTTCTTGCCAATTTTATTTTCTGGGATCCACAAGTAGTTTATGGGGTTGGACATTTTTATAAGATCGAACAAACTGTCGAGTTGCATTAATGCTTAGATAGATATTATTCTTCAAGATTGATTATTTCGATAACCATTGTCTTGGGTGATTGATAAGCGAGTTTGGATCGATGCACCTAGCACCTTAATCAGAGTCATGGTATTCAAACTTTTTTTAGATTTTGTTGTCGTTCATTTATACTGACATGTAGTCGCACTAAAATGGCGTGTTTGGTTCACTTGAATAGAAGCTCATGATAAAGAGAAACTTTATCAACATGGTTGGAATATCTCATCCGTATACAAATTCGATGATTAAATAGGCAATATGCTGATATATAAGTACGTAGTAAACTAATTCAAAATGATCATATAGTTTTGAAACAGTCAAGTCCTTTGATAGCATTTTTACTGCACTGGTGTTTCTATAGTTCTAAATTCAACATATGTTACAATTCAACAAGTATTTCAACATGTTCATAATCCAAAAAAAGTTGCGGCTTTCCGGCGCCGATCCAAATCCAGATAACGACTTTTAGTCTATTAATTTGTCCCCCTAACTTAAAGTTCTGGCTCCGTCCCTGCACCTAACCTTCTCTTCTCCTGTCCAGTCTTTACGGTCACGTCGACTCACTGTACGATCAGCTAATTAAATTTCTTGTCTTGTATATGGACGAGATATTCCAACAAACATGATGAAATATTTCCTCTTGGCTGTGCTCATGGCTATAGAATTTCAATTGAGAGATTACAAATACCATAATCTATTTCTTCAAAGTAACAACACTGGTTATCATGGTTCAGAATGATGTGCTTGATATTTGGATATCGGGTACTGGTTATCCCATGGTAAACAAATATCATCATTAAAAATAATTAAAATTCACACGATAAATATTCAAGTGAAAATCAGAGTAATTTGCTAATTAGAATGTGCATTACAAATTGACAAGTGGTCTGATGGTTCTCATGCTCCCTCCTACTGCGAAGGTAGGAGTTCCAACTCTGTAATTGCCATAATCCACTCCAATTTAAGGAATTTGGATGTAGTCTAGAGACCACTAGTCTAAGGTAATGTAGCCGATGTAATGAAATTGAAAACAGTAATTGCCACTATCCACTCCAATTTAAGGAATTTGGATGTAGTCTAGGGACCACTAGTCTAAGATAATGTAGCCGATGTAATAAAATATAACTGATTTAAAAAGATTGAGGATCTGTGGACAATCTTATTTGGACACTATCTTTTAAAATATTTTTTTCATAAATCCCAAATATAAGCTTCTTCATATAAAAATCGGCAATCCTACAAAATAACAAGCACCATCCGCTATGTGTGACACCACTGTCTACCATTTTGAAAAATCAACCGTTGCGTGGTATATTGGTTTTTAATAGAAATGTAGAGTTTAATAAGAGGAACGTATTGACGTGGAACATCTCTGCAATTATATTTTCTTATTAGGTAGTTATCTTCATCCAAAAGTCGGTTATCTTCATCTTCCAAATTTATTTTTCCCTAGATTTTCTACCTATATCTTGATTTTGTGAAGATTCAGGGTGATTAATTAGTTTTCTTTTATGTTTTGAATAAATAAGATTGCATTATAGCAATGATCAATATATTGATATTATATCTTTTAATTCTCATCCGTATGGAAAGTGTATGCCATTACGATTTCTCATACCTCCTGGAGGGCCTTCGATTTCGTTCAATCTTTCATCCAACCAGTTACGAACGTGATGATCAGAGATTACATAATTCGATGTGAAATTTGGGCATATTACTTCTTTTATGGAAGCATCATATCTTTAAAGAGAGTATCCAACAAAATGATGATAAACCATTAGAAGCTTTCAGGTACCCTATCGTTTACATATATTTGGTGCAGAATTTTTTTTTCGATTTTTTTCGGTTAAAAATTATTTGTACTAATTATGTAACTCAATTGGTGAATGTAATTAAATATTATGTAATTATATCTAATTATCAATAAAGTTTGGGGATTTCATGCTCCTTATTCTTTAAAAAAAAAATAAGAGGAACATATCCTCATATATTAGCTTCTGATTTATTGTCGTCCGGGCATTATAGAAAAATTAGAGTAATATTGTAAAATAATGTATATATAAGACTGTGCATAAATCCGTCCTCTTTAAGAAAATTTCAAAAATAACCATTACATATTTATTAATATTTTATTGTTGGTACGCACAGTTATACATATTTGTAGTACAGATAGTGAACACTTTGGTACAATACTATGCATATATTATATATATGCACTTTGTTCGACGATACAATGACTTACCCTGGGCATATTTTATTATTTATGCATACTTGTAGATCACAAACTTTCCTTAAGCATTCTGGATCAGCCACTGATTGCACTCGCCATTACTTTGGTGGCCTTACTTCGAATCCTCCTTCGAGTCGCTTCACAATAGTATAGGGCATGTGTGTGCCGTATAGTTTATCCCAAAACGTGAAAAATGGTTGGGAATAATTATATTTTATTCCCCGTATCCGGTAATGATGGATATCATGATAAGCAGTGTTGCATGGGAATATAAGTTGGAAGAGGTTATAGTGAGGCAGCCAGAGCCCCGAATGATCATCAATCCCTTTGATTATAGAAAAACAAAAGAAGAACACAGATGTCCGAGCTGTCATCCCTGAAATTAACATAGAGGCGACACCGCCAAATGTATCCAGTAAAAGGCCCTCCAATGGGTGGTTGTAAAAGGTCCCAAATGCATAAGGAACGACCACGCTGTGATGTAGAGAATGAATATGTTGATAGAGATACTTATTTTGGTGCATGTAGCGGTGCCCAAAATACTGCCATGCATCCGTAACTAACATGGCCACAATAAACTGCAATAGCTGTATTGGAAAAGGGGGCTGAACCTCAACTTCAGATGAGCTCAACATAGAGTTATTCACCTACAAGAAGAAGCATTAATACGTAGATACTACTACAAAAACGACGACATTAGGCTCTATAAACGAAGCACTAAGTTAGAATTGCAAAACTAAGGTGATTCAAATACTAACCCAGAACAACAAATACGCCACAGTAGCTTGAATAGACTGTTGCAATAGAACACCTTTAATCACAGTAGGAACCGGAACCACATTTTGTGATGCTGCCTCTTTTCTTGTATGTAAACGATAATGATCCAGTGGAGGTAAAATGTGATAAAATCCTGCATATAACCAATAAACAACTACTGGAGATATTATACTCATTGTTTCATCACTTAAATAACCTTCCCAAAACACCATCTTGTAACAAGAAAGAAAAAACAAAATGAATTCAGCTCAAGGTTTTGGTGCAAACGCAAAATTTTCTGCTTCATTTATAACAAAATTATAAGAGTTGCAGACAAGGTTCACATCGAGGCATTGATGATCATTACTCGTGTTAGTCTGCTAAAGTTACTGCAAAAGATACTAATAGTAACTTAAAGTCGTCATCATTCCGTAATTCCTTGCTATCTAGTTGTTCGTTAGGATGCATTGGCCCTTCCTTACTTAATGTCGTCATTATTAGGGATATCGATTACCGATGACATGGTCAAGGCTTTGTCTATTTAATAGGTGTTTCAAATTTGAGGGGTATATATACTAATTTATAAATATTTTGTTAGCAACAACGTATCCTTCAAATATTATAAAATGCATACATGTTCATTATAAGAGGCAGATTTTCATATCAACCGCCTTTTCGTGGACCCAAATTATTTTATAAATAAATATTACTCCCTTCGTTACTTTTTAATAGGCTGGCTGGTTTCTATAGACTTCCTAAGAAAGTGAGTTTACAATCCCAGGGTGAGTATCCTAAGATCCAACCATTTCTCAAGTTTTTTTTTTGAAAAATGGTAAAACAAATGACATGGGTGTAAACGGATCCGTAGATCCACCCGTTTTTCAAAGGTTTTTTCAAAGTAACAGTGGCAAATACAACCTAAATCGGTTATACTGGGACGAAATCGTTTTGAATCGGTATGGAACTTCTTGTGAATCGGTCTTCGGAAATTGTTTCTTGCTGGAATCTTTAGTGTTGTCGCTGGTGTCTTTAGTGTCTTTAGGAAACCTGTTGCTGCTGCTGTCTTTAGGGAACCTGATGATACTGCAGATCTGTTAGTGATGTTGTTGTTCATCATAATCAACTTCAAAACTTACGTAATCAGATGAAACACACCCAATCTAAAGAAAAAACTTACAATTCAAACAATCTATTACTGGAATCAAAGGACAGAGATAAATAGAACTAACCTTAAAAAGAGAAAAAGACCTAATCTAGAAACCGAAAAAACTGTAAAACACAAGAGAAATAGAACAATCACGTCATAGAGGAAGAAAATTGCAGAGAGTTGAGAGATTTCAGGTGAAGACCAGCTCAGATTGGATCCCAAGGGAGAAAATCTAAGCTGGCGGTAAGCTAGGTTTTCTAGGTTTTCACATGAATTCTATTCCAATCTAAAATATCCTCCAATCTTCTATTTACATCTAAAGTATCCCCGCATTATTTACTACAATACCCGTATAATGTGATATTAGCTAACTAACTTAAGCTTATTATGTACAAATTCAATTCTACGGACTAAAAAATCTTTTTAAATTAAAACTAAGGGCTACATTTAGATATAATCCCGATTCATCCTATGAATTTCAATTTAGAATTAAGTGAGAATCTTTGTGTGTTGTCGATTCTTAAACTTGATTTTGACCACGATTTTAAGTAAAATTAGACATTTTTTTGAGATGTTTGAAGTTAGGTTTTCTTATGTTCGAAGACCACAAGTTTTCTTATTTGAATCACGATAATGATCATATCGCCAATTTCCAGATGAGAGCATATTTCCCTCATATACCTCAATATTCATCCGCAGTTCGATAAATTTTGAAGATTTAGATTAATTTATAAATATGTTATAACAACATTGTAGTTAGTTGCAATGTGTCCTGAAAATAATATATCCCCTTTGTTCCACTTAAGATGATTTTGGAGTTTTCATGCAGTTTAAGAAATTGAGAAAGATATAAAGATTTTTTGTCTATACCTTTATAAAACCTGGCATTTTTAGGGGCGATCCCAAAAGAATTAGGGGCGACTTTTTTATTCCCAACCCATATACACCGTTAAGGGATGTCCAAAAACGCGGAGAATACGTTAATGCCCTTACATAATCGGAATCTATTTTGTGCCCAATTATTAGAAAGAAATCGGAAGCTTAGTAACGATATTATACTACCGATTAATATTGATTTTGTGCCAAACTCGTATCTAGCTTCTATAACAATCGGTAGGAAAAAGAACCTCACGAGACTACCGATTGTTAAAGTATAGAAATAAGAAATCTTTAGAATTTTTCAATGGTGAAATTTGGGGCTTATATATAATCGGACGAATAAAAAAATATATAAGCTAACAATTTAGGGCTTCCCATAATCGGGATGGTAAAAGTAACAATTCCTACCGATTATGGTAGAATTCAAATTTCCTACAATGAAGGATTATAGAAAAAACTCATTTTGGGGCAATCTATAATCGGGAGGTTGGTTAATCTATTTATCTTTCGATTATGGCTACATCCAAAAGACGAACCAAATGGTTATGGTCGGCTCTGTACCTTCGAAACTATGGAATTTGGCAAAGATTCAATTTGGGGCTTCCAATAATCGGTAGGTTATAAGTAACCCCCTCTACCGATTTTGGGCTACTTAACCATCGGTAGCTAATGAGGTGGTATTACCTACCGATTAATAACCGTTTGACAGATAAAACCAATGTCAACCTAAATTCTTTTCATTTCATTTCTTTTCAACTTCAACTCCTCTTCTCCTCCTCCGATTGCAGAGAGGAAAACTTTCCCCCTCGTTCAACTCCGCGCTATACATCGTTAATCGTCGAATCGAATCATCGTCGATTATTCTCTATAAAGATGAAAGAAAAGGAACGTAAGAAAGCTCGAACCAAAAACATAGTGCGCGGTGAGGATCCGAATAATGGATTGCATGCCCGTAATAAAGAGGTTTTAACTCATGAACCCGAAGAACACGAAGAATATGAAGTCCCCGATGTAGGCGATACTGATAGCCAAACTCTCAGACAACTTGAAATGGCGTCGATTAGGTAAGATTCTACCATTAATTTGGTTTATATTGCTTCAATTCGACGAATCCATGTTTTTTTTTTTAGGGTTTTCGGTTATTACCCAGATTCGGTAGGTTAGTTATTGTTTTAAACTTCCGATTGTGGTCGAATTATTCATTTCACAAGAACGTTTGTCATATTCGGGTGGTAAATATTTAGGTTGCCTACCGATTGTAGAACGTTTTTCATTACTAAGGCCTAAATGGATCATAATCGGAAGTTAATTGTGTTTTTGCCTTCCGAATATACTAGGGAAGAACAAGTATTAGAGACGCATTAATCGGGTGATATCTTTTGTAATTTCTTTCCGATTGTTTAGGCAGAACCACTTGAGTAATTTCTGGACACAAAGTGATGCATATTCGGTAGAAATTAGTTTTGTGAGGCTTCCGATTGTGATGCATTCGGAAGGGTGGACTTTTTATGACTTTCGATTATTGGTATTTGGAGGGTTATAATGAAATTTAGCTTCCGATTATTGTGTGTAGATAATTCGAACACCAAAAAATTTCTTTTGTTTCCGATTATACGTATTCGGTAGCTTTAGGTGAACTGATATTTACGATAGAGCATAATCGAAGGAAATTGGTTAACTCAACCAATCGAATATGTATATTCGGGAGCGTTGGTTTCACATTAACTTCCGATTATATAGTTTACTAACCTGTTGTACTTTCTTTTGTTGTTTAGGGATAGGCGAGGTAAAAAATCGAAGATGCAATTGTCTCAGCTAGTGCAAGGAAGGAAATGCGTCAGAATCTGACAGCTAGTGCAAGGAGAGCTAGGACTGCTAAAGCCGCTTCAAGTTCTCAAGGTGGAACTCTACAAGCAAGTCAAGAAGGTGTTCAACCAAGTGACCCTCAATCAGAAACAGTTCAAGAAGGTGTTCAACCAAGTGCCTCTCAATCACAACCTATTCAAGAAGGTGTTCAACCAAGTGCCTCTCAATCACAACTAGTTCAAGAAGGTGTTCAACCAAGTGCTCCATAATCACAACCAGAAATTCAACTAGAAGCACCCTAAGATAGAGTACCAGAAGTAGGACAAGGTAGTGGTGCGCAAGAAGAATGAGAAGCCGAAAAGAAAAATCCTCCTCGAAAGAAAGCGAAACACCTTGTCCCACAAAGACTGAAGGTCCAGGATATTCCAGAAGGTGTAATCCTTAAGATGCCGAAGGATGGAGGACAATTGTTATTTGGATACAAAGACTCCTGGGCCAAAGAAATATGTGAAACCGAGGTAATAATCGTTTCCATTTTATTTACCTATTATCTTTTTCTTCGTAATAGTTTTAAGGGTTATAGTTTTAGGTTATTCTATTTTTTTTAACTTGTCATGTGTTTAATAGTATCATTCTGATGTGGTTCGTATACTCAAACCGACCGCCGCACCAACTAAAATGTTGGATTGGCCTTTGAAGGATGAATGTGAAAGGTTCAAGAGAATTATTGCAAATTCTGGGTTGGCTGATGCTGCGGAGAACTCTATGTTGGAACATGACCGGGTGGCCATATCGGCGTTTGTGGAGAGACTTTATCCTGAGACCGACACCTTCCATATGCCGTTTGGGGAGATGAAGATTACCACAGATGATGTTGTGCAGATTGTTAGACTCCATGTCCATGGAAAAGGTGTTAGGGCTGAGTTCACAAAGCAGTTGGAATGGACCAAACTTTATGCTCTAACTAAAAAGTGTTTGGGTTGGGATGAAGAAACATCAACAACTGAGTTCAAAAGATGCATGAAGTATAAAACTAGAAAGTTCAACATGGGTACTCTGATGGATATGTTCAAGGGAACCAAGGAAAAAGAAGAGAAAGGAACTTCAACGGATGAGCAAGTCAACCACACGGCCACCGCATATTTCCTATGTGTATTGGGATGTGTCATTTTCCCCAATACCAGTGGCAATCGGGTCGACGCCAAACTTTTACAACTTCTGGATCCTCTCGATAAAGTGCATGAGTACTCTTGGGGAACGGCATGCCATGCGTGGTTGATGGAAGAGTTGAGAAAGGCGTCGAGGCTTGGAATTAGCCAAGTGGCCGGGAACCTGAGTCTACTACAGGTATTGTTTATTAACTCTACATACTTGGTTATTTTTTTATTTTTCTACCATTGAAGAATCAATTTCCTAATACTTGCAAAAATGACAATAAAGACATGGATCTACGACCACTTACCTATCTTGGGATTGGCCATTGAAAACCCGGCATGGGCGAAAGGTGACCCTAGAGGAACAAAGTACGTCTTCGATGACAACCATTCTAGGACGAAGGAGCAGCAGCAGATTCGTTTGAGGGAGATTTCCGACTTACTGAAAGCCCAAGACGTATGCTTTGATACATACAAGGAAGACCGAGCTGATGGACATATTGAGGGTCGGTCCGATTTGGCCCTTTATTTTGGACCGTTATGCCACCCCACAGGATATGTGATGTACAATGCTTCAAGGGTGATGCGACAACACGGTTTTGTACAACGTATACTAAAGGAGCAAATCCATGGCAATTTCACTTTGGATCTAGAGGACTGCGAGTCTGATAAAGATTCTATCACGGTGGTTTACAAGGCTACACCATCCTGTGAATTCCATTGGGATAAAAGAGAGCATTACTTGATCAACCAAGGAAGGGCAGCCAACCAAAGTTTTGAAAATGCTCCCAACTATATGGATTGGTACCGGAATGTTTCTCATCTTCGTGTAATCCGTGATCTAAAACCAAATCCAGCTTCGTACAAGAGTATCCTCAAAGAGAAACCTGCGGGTTTTGGTAGATTGGTATGTATTGTTTTGTTAATTTAGTTTAATATTATGGGTCAAAATAGAGTAATAACCGTTTGATGGTATGCTATGTTTTAAAACAGATGAGCAGGTTCAAGCGTTTGTCCAAATGGTGCACTAATTGCATAAACGCCGGAGAGCCTGTGCCACTTGAGAAGATAAAAAAGCACCAAGAGTTGATTGAGAACGTTGACAATGAAGATTATGCATCTCAGTTTGGGGAAAAAGGCAAGAAACCTACAAAGAAGGTGACCAAAAGAACTCGGGCATCATCGAGCACTCAAGTTGATGAAACCAATGATGATGTTGGTCCAAGTCGTAGAGGTAGTAAATCTCGCAAAATCAAAGCAAATAGGAAAAACTAAACTCTCGGTGTTTTGTTAACTTTATGGATAACTTTGTTTATGTCGGATTTAACTTTGTTTATGTCGGATTATGTCGTTTGTGTCGGATTATAAGTTGGTACGTTATGTTTATGGTTTGTGAATGGTTCGTTTTATAAATTATGAATGGTTTTATTGCCATCTTTATGCATTTAACGATGACTCGCAAGCGAATCACATGCAGAGATATAAAACTGTTGAATTTTATACAAACAATAGGAAGGTTACTTTATATACATAGCACCCGATTCTGTGGATATTGCAATTTTATTGTCAGAATCGGGAGCTATTTATATTATGTACTTACCGAATCTGGGGATTTTGCAAAAAAAACATCAAATTCGGAAGATTATGAATTTCGTTGCCTACCGATTATGCTATGTGAACAAATAATTTTTGTTTTGTAACCAAACCACACCATATTCGGGAACTAATGTAACTTATTAAACCTCCGATTATTATCATCGGTAGGGTTAGTTTATATTATTCCTACGATTATTCTATGTGAAGAAAATTTTGTTTTCTGTATCCAAATAACACCATAATCGGGAACTAACATGATTCCTTAGCCTCCGATTATGACACTCTAAAGTCCTTTGTGATCTGTAACCAAACAACACCATATTCGGTAACGAGGTGAACTTCTTAAACTTCCGATTATAGTATTCAGTAGGTTTATTTTATATGTTTCCTTCGATTATGACAATGTGAAAAAAACTTTGTTTTCTGTATCCAAACAACATAACATTCCGAAATTAAATTAACTCATAAAGTGTCCGATTATGGTAGCTTTCAAAATTTGAATCTGGGGCAACCTATAATCGGAGGTTTTGTAACCTATTGGTCTTCCGATTATGACTACATCCAAGTTTTGTTGAATCTGGGGACATAATCGGTAGTGTTATAAGTTTGATAATCTACCGATTATGGCAGATTTCAAAATTTGGAAAGAAAAGGATTTTAGAAAAAACTCATTTTGGGGCAACCTATAATCAGGAGTTTGGGTAATATATTTATCTTCCGATTAAGGCTACATCCAAAACACGAACCAAGTGGTTATGGTTGGCTATGTACCCTCATAACCTATGCAATTTGGCAAAGGTTAAATCTGGGGCCACTTATAACCGGTAGTTTACAAGTTAGATAATCTACCGATTATGGGAGATTTCAAAATTTTGGAAAAAAAAAGGAATTAAGCAAAAACTCATTTTGGGGCAACCCATTATCGAGAGGTTTTGTAACCAATTTGACCTCCGATTATTGCTACATCCAAAACACAAACCACATGGTTATGGTAGGGCTATGTACCCTCAAAACTTATAGAATTTGGCCAAGTTTGAATCTGGGGCTACTTATAATCGGTAAGTTTATTAGTTATTTTAGCTACCAATTATAGAATGAAATATTAGCCGAAATATGTACACAATAATCGGAGACTAATTAGTATATATTGACTACCGATTATTAGTTAACTACCGATTGTTGTGTTTGCTACCGATTATATAAGGGTATATCGGCTATTTCGAAAATTCGAGGATAAGGGGTAGCTTAGATTTACGCTTGAGTGACCTTTTTTGTCTTTTAGTGTCGCCCCTAATTCTTTTGGGGTCGCCCCTAAAAATGCTAGGTTATAAAATGTCTTCAAACATTAATTGTTATTAGTGTATTTAGAAAATAAACTTATAGTTATAAGACAAAATTTAAGGGTATTATTGGTAATTTTATGAAAAAGTATGAAAACTTTCGCACAAGAAAATAACCCTAAACTATATCAATATATGTATGGTCATACGCTACATCCTCCTCATGGGCGTAAATTAATTTTTAGATTTAAATTCTCAACAACCTCTTCATGGACTTAAATTAATTCTCGGATATTTTGTCGGGGGAAATGCCAGATATTGATGTATGTATGGCCATCAGATAGATCGGGTTTTCCTGTACCCAAATAATTAGCCACGTCCCGTAGCTGTCAACTTTGTCTTCGATATATTGTTCGATAGCTGCAATGCATGTCTCCTACAAATGTCAGTATAGGTACGGTCATTAGTTATGTACAGCAAATTCTCCATACTCCAATAATTGGCTCGTCTCGTCACTCTCAACTTCCCCTTTAATGTTTTGTTAGGTGGGTGCAATGCATGTCGACATCAAATATTAGTGTTCGGATGGTTGTTAGCTAGATAAGGGCGTGTTTCTCATTGTTAAGTAATCAGCCGTGTCCAGAACTATCAATGTCTTCTTTATCAGCTCACTGTCTCCTTCAAATATTAATGTATGTATGGCCACTGTGTATTGTCATTAGCTACACTTCTTGCCAGCAAGAAAATATGCTTACAATTATGAGATATGGTGCATTATTCGCTTCTAACTTTAGTTGTACTAGACCATCATGTGCTATGAGATATGGTGCATTATTCTTCATAACACATGAATTGAGTGAGATAGTGTGCTCTTGATGAAGAACATATACACGTGCTGATGTAAGGAACACTAAGGTAAGTTGGCTTTATATTCAAAAACTAAGTGGGCTTTACATCACGGGGGAAAGCCCTCCCCGTTACATTATCATACAAAAGAGTTCGAAATACACAAAATTGGTCAAAAAGACCAAAATCAACAATTTCTGGGTGAAAAAGACACTTAGGTTTTGATACTGTTTAAATAGCCGAAAATTAAAAAGATACTGTTTAAATGGACAAAATTTAATTAAAAATAGGCAGGATGTAACCAGTTTCATCCTGTCCATTTTCAAATATTTTTCTTATTTTTATTTTACACAGGATGCATCCAGGTTTCATCCTTGCTATTTTTTAAGTATAAGCCAGGATGCTATTTTTTTTTTGCTATTTCACCCGTACTTTTTTTTACTCGTCCATTTGAACCGTGTTTTAAATTTTTTTGGACAAATGACCCATTTTCTCTTCAAAAAAGGAGGAGGCTGGCAGATCCAAACTTGATTTGCACCGATTGATACAACCTTTTTGGATAGAAGCAGCTATAAAGTTACCCTTTCGGTAGTGATGAGTGAGTGAAAAATCCTGAAAGAGAATAAGCAAAAATATAATATATACCTCTTAGGATTTTAACAAAGTTACCCTTTCGATAAATAATACTCCCTCCGTTCCATTTTACTTGCTTTTTTAGGGTTTCTTTTGTGTTCCAAATTAGATGATAGTTTTAGTTTTTTTTCCCAATTTTCACTAATATACCCCTGCTTTGGAATCACACCAGAGAATTAATTCTCATGGTAATCAACACAAAACAATTACTCTATAATTTTTAAATATACCCCATGGAGGATATATACTCAATCTTGTACATCCCAAGTACATAACTATGGGATTGATAACTTTCCTATATTTTAGCAACACAAAATTAGGTTATTTAACTTTATAAGTAGGAATTAATATGGGTATTATTGGAAAGATTTTTCTCTCTCTGATATTTCTTAATATCCGTGAGAAATTCTACAACGTCAAGTAAATCGGAACGGAGGGAGTACATCGATAAGGGAACAAAATAGGGGTCGGTAACATTCCGCCAATTCATTTTGTAATCGCCCAATTAAAACCCGACGACCGGCCAATGGGAATCGGTGAAATGTTCAGCAATTGTAGAGCTAAACAAAGCAAACAGTGCATAAAAACAAAATACTATTTTCAAAGCAAACATGATTTTCCGCTTGCAGATGACTTAGAGATGGGGAATCTAAACGATCCAGTTGCGGTCATGATGTGGCATCTTCCTTAAACACCTCGTTACAGACAAATTGCTACGTTTTTAGTTATACTAAATCACTAGGAAAATGATTCTCATTAAACCGTTTGTAGATCGCGAATCATTTTACTGATCGCAGCCTTGTCAACGATCGTAGAACATAACATTTTGACCACCATAAGACTTGGGGTTCTCCTGTCGCTTTACACGCTGATTAGCCACCTCGAAATTCCCCCTTTATGTATATCAGACACATGAGCTGATGCAGATCTCACACCATTAATTATTCAACCACGCCTCGCAACTGTCAACGGTTATTTTAATTGTCTTAAATATTTTGTTAGTTTCTGTGACCATCCACGTCTCAGTCAGGACTCTCTACATGCTCTTCATGGACGTAAATTATTTTTTAGATTTGAATTCTCATCGTATGGCCATTAGATAGACAAGAACGGGTTTTCCTGTACTCGAATAATTAGCCACGCGCGTCGCATAGACATATTGTCAGCTGCAATGCATGTCTCCTTCAATGTTAATACAGGTACGGTCATAAGTTATGTAAGAGCAAATTCTCCATACTCCGGCTCGTCTCGTAACTCTCAACATCCTCTTTAATGTTTTGTTAGGTGGGTGTGCAATGCATGTCGACATCAAATATTAATGTTCGTATGGTTGTTACCTAGAAAAGGGCAATATTTCTCATTGTTAAAGTAATCAGCCGTGTCCCAGATGCCAGAACTATCAATGTGTTCTTTATGAGCTTAAATTAATTAATATAGATGTTCTCTTAGCTCACCGTCTCCTTCAAATATTAATGCATGTATGGCCACTGTGTATTGTCATTAGCTGCACTTCTTGGCAGCAAGAAAACATACTTACAATTATGAGATATGGTGCATTATTCGTTTTATCTTTAGTTGTAGTAGACCATCCTGCCATGACACATGAATTGAGTGAGATAGTGTGCACTTAATGAAGGATATATACAAGTGCTGAAATAGGGATTTGATTGATTGGAACAAACACTATGAGAACAACGCATTGAATTAAGAACATTTCATTTCTATTAATCGCATGCTCTGCCTTTGTCAAAACAAAAGAACTGTAAATCTTTCTTTTTTTTTTCTTGGTAAGTAGGCTTTGTATTCAAAAACTAAGTGGGCTTTACATCACGCGGGAAAGCCCTCCCCGTTACATTATCATACAAATGAGTAATCAAAAAAAGAGGAGGTTGCACCGACTGATACAACCTTTTTGGATAAGAGCAGCTACAAAGTTACCCTTTTCGGTAGTGATGAGAGACGGAAAAATCCTGGAAGAGACCAAGGAAAAATGTAATATCTCTAAGGATGTTAACAAAGTTACCCTTTCGATGTCGAGAGGGGAACAAAAATAACCATTGGTAAACATTTTGCCGATTCATTTTGCCATCGACCATTTTAAACCCGACGACCGACCATTGGGAATCGGTGAAATGTTCAGCGATTGTAGAACTAAACAATGCAAACACTGCATTAAAACAAGCACTATTTCCAAAGCATAACAATTGTTAGAAACACCTCGCGACAGACAAATGAAAAATTGCTACAATCTTAGAGTTTTTAGTTGTACTTAATTACTAGGAAAATGATTCTCAGTAAACGGTTTGTAGATCGCCAATAATTTTACTGATCGTAGCCTTGTCAAATGATCGAAGAACATACTCCCTCTGTTTTATTTTAGATGATATTTTAGGGTTTTTTCTTTGTTCCACGATACGTGAAAGTTTTCATATTTTTTCACAAAACTACCAATAACATCCTTATAGTTTGTCTTGAACTATAAGTTATTTTTATATAACTAATAACTATTAATGTTTGAAGACTTTTCTCAAGAGTATAGATGTAAAATTTTCATCTCTCCACGTAGCATAATTCAAATAGAAAAAAAATTACATAATTTTTTTTTTCAAAGTTTTAGAATTTTCGATAAGAAAATAAGTTACATTCTTAACCTTCTTCTGTTTTTTTGGCGAAGAAGTATAAAATCACCGACTCCAAAATTGAAATTCCCATCAAAAAAATTACCAGAATTTCCACATATTTATATTCCCCCACAAAATGGAGGATTGGAATAACGAGCAACCAGATGATAACTAAGACCATGAATCAAGTACATAAACTAGAAACTGAAAGAAAAAATAATTCAATTTCAGGCTATCTTACTTTTTGCATCTCTATAAGTACTTCTCTCAATCGATCATGTCTTATGGGAAAAGTTAATCACTCTGATTGGGTTTTTGTTTTAATTGGAGGCTTAATTAAATAAGTTTCTCCATAATGATTTTGATTTTTCTAAAAAAAAAAACTATTTTAATGAAGAAACAATAAGTTACAGTGATTTTGCCATCAATGGCGGACAACACAAACTGTGATATATGGAAATAAAGATTCCGGAAGTAGAAGAGAAACAAATCAAACAGAAGCTTGCTAGTGCATGATGTTCTACTTGATTTACTTCCCGTTGCGGTTCAGTAGTCTAGGCTATCTAGGCTAGATCTGTTCCATTAAAACCCAGCAACTACTTAAGGTAAGGTAATTGTGACGACCAAGAGAAACTAATCAATTTTATCGTTTATATTTCTTTAATTGTTTTCAAGTTTAAAATGACGTGGAAGAATTGGATACAATCTCTTTCCACCACATAACTGGTCACATTGGAAAAGTGTTGTTACTAAGTTGTTATTCAGTTGGCTATCTAGCAATTTCGCATTATTTGTTCGTTGGCGGCGACATTCAGTTATTTTCTAAGAAAAGTTTGTCAAAAAGAATGGCAACCAAAATGAACATATCGGTTATTTATTCGGCGGTTAAGTGCCCTCATGCATGTACCAATTTTCTTTGTCCCAAATTGACTTTTACGAAACAATTAATACGTGCATATTTATTGTTCCGTACATTTTGCCGAATCCCGAAATTGCTAAGCTAACTAGGGTACTACAGACTTCAAGCCGGGAGCTTTAATTTAATTGTCCCATTTGTATACATTTGAATTTGCAGTCTGGCTAGTGGCTAGTATATGAAATACTAAAACCCATCGTATCAAGGTAACCATATTTTAACCTTAGACGCAGTGTATCATATACTAGCCTTTCCATATTTGCATCAATAATCGTTCGTTGGATTATTCAATGATTATAACTATATACTCCATATATAGATATAATACAGATAAATATGAACAGAAACTTTATTAAAACTTCCGAGATAATACAGATAAACATGAACAAAAATATCATTAAAACTTCTCATAATTAAACACTCATTTCTTACCACTTTAATGGTTACACGAGATACAAACAAAAATTCTCTTTAGCCCACTCTCTAAAACCACTGTCAAACCCACCCTTGATGTGGCGTTGACGTAGGTTGACTTTTCTATTTGTAGCTTTCATTCTCTACTACAGTGTTGTTTTGTCTGTCTCCCCTACCACTACTGCCATTGAAGAACATCTAAAGAAGAACTTAAATCCAATAAAGAAGAAAAAGAACTACCACCAGGTAAACTGTGTATAAACCCTAATTAAAGATCAAAAATGATTTAATTAATCACAATCTCCTCTTTTTTTATTAGTGTTTATAAATTTTAAATCAATTGTTTATATAAGTTTAATTCAGAACATATGTTATATGTACTTGCGAAAGGCATACAATTATATAAACAATTAGGTGAATAATCGTTGGTGATAGTACGTTTGTGAAATGTGGGAACCCTCAACTCAATTAATTCAACGAAATTACTCCAATTTACAGCCAAATTTAGATGATCATGTAGTGCAGACCGTTAATCGATAATAGAGAGAACTTCAATTGATTAGGGAAGTTGAAATCTTGGTGATCATACAGTTGATTGGATTATTCGAGATGTGATTATGGTTTTGGATGAGGAAGCAGTGATGATGTTTCGCATTGCTGCGAAACCAACCGATCTCCGTCTTTCTTCTCCAGTTTGCTACTCTCTTCTTTCTTCAACCCAACCCATCAGCGGAAAAAAAGAGAAAAGAAAACACGCCGCAGAAGGGTGAAACGAAAGGAATCCTAAAATGTCAATCAACGTCAACGCCATTTCAGTGTGGGTTTGACCAGTGGGTTTCACTGGTGGGCTGAATAGAACCACTGAGATACAAATTGGAAATGAAACTGGTAATACATCAATTTTTTTGAAGCTTACTAATACATCAAATGATCAAATAGTCCTGGACTCGTGCAACAAAGACTGCAAGTCTACAGCCCCCTTTATGTAATTTCAAAATAAACGACTTTTTTTTCTTTCTTCTTTATCATTTAAAATAAACGACATTATTTCTTATTTTATTTCTCAAATATCAAAGAAAATGATAATAATAATAATCTGGCGATTTTTCGCTATTATCGAGCCACCGTAGGGACTTAATTTAACGTTTTTATGCATTGACCAGATCTTACAAATTCACCTACGGCATTAAGATCAATTATAAATTATAGTTCATATTTATGGGCATTGTCGATAGATGAATAGTTTGGCGATTTTTTGCCACTATCGACCACATATTTTGCTGCAGCTTTAGCCATGGTAAGCATACCTTCAATAGTAATGAGAGAAGACACTTTATGAGCAAGTTCGTCAGGGACCTCATATCTGATCATGGTTTTGAAAACAGAGTTACGACCTTTTGGAATGATTTCAAAACTCTCCATAAAAGATGTTACACCCATGTCTAGATATCCTCCTTTGATTTGCAATATCTCCCAAACACGCCTTTGGTTATCGACTGTCACTCTTTCTTCCGAATTTACATAAAAATGCGTACCAGGAGAAAATACAACGACAAGAACAGTACCAGTGCCGCCGTCGCCTTCAAGAATTTCAATTTTCTCGAACATACCAGGAACTAACATTTGAATGGTTTTGTAGGAATCCTTGGAGCCGATAACATCCCATAGATCTTCTGCTGGTGCTGCTACATAAAACTCACTGGTAAGGGTAGAGTTCATCGATTCTGCAATGTAGATCGATGAAAACAACAGGAAGATTGAAAAAACAATTTGGTATCCCATTGGCTTTTTCTAAAAGCTAATTATGTGGAATGAATTTCGAATAATTTTTGAATGTATGCTGGGAAGTGGGATAGATTTTTTGGTGATGGCTTCGTACTTGCATTTATAGAAAAATTGGAAGGCAATGAACAAAGCTTTCCCTTAGGAATGTAGCTATTAGCACTATTACGTAGAACCCTAAGCAATTTAATTTAATACATAATTCCAAGTGTAAAACATGTTGGCCGAGCGCAACAAATGAAAAACGTGTTGCGTGGCGGGTTGTGTTTTGTTGCAGATTAAGGTATGTTATGTCGTTCCGTGCTCTTTTAGTCGAAAGCTAGGTACAGACGGTACCCTAACACAACTATAAGTGTAATACGTACCGACTTAGCACAGCCAACCCATGAAGTCATGTGTTGTATATCGTGTTGTGCTATGTCGGAGATTAAGGCGTGTCAATATAGATGACGTATTGTGCTATGTTATGTCGGAAAAATAAATGTGATGTGTAGTGCTTTGCTGGGTCAGGCATATTTATTTTTCCTTTTTCATAGTACATATTTTCCAAATATTTAGGTATTTTATGAGTTTTTATAAAAATATTTAGGATGATCAAATGTCAAAAATTAGCTAGAATAATTACTTTATTGTGAAACATACACAAAATGTGATGTATCTTGTAGCCTTTTATGCATATTATGACGTGCTTTCTTAACTTGTCGTGTTATGCCACATGTTTATCCGTGTTGTGTGTTGTGCCACTGTGCCAATTAAGCCAACACAACCTACGAAGCTAACGTGTTGAACCGTGCTAAGCTGCGCTCAAATTTTAACGTGTTGAGCCTTTTGATGACCATACCATGAAAACATAGAAGTGAATAATGAACCATACCTCATAATCGCCATACAACTAAAAGATAGAAGTGAATAATGAACCATACCTCATAATGAACATACATATATAAATATTTGATTGAAGTAATTGCAGCAAATAAAATATTTATAAACTAATTTAAGTCCATGAAGAGGACGTTGAGAATCCAGAGAGATTAAGAAGTATGGGAAATCTGCTCTTATCCACCTAATGAATACATTAATATTTGAAGGGGACATGCATTTCTACTCGTATCTAGCCAGTTCAGTGTCCCTTTCGAATATTAATACAGTGGAACCTCTCTATATTAATACTTTTGGGTATCCAAAAAATTATTAATATAGGGAGGTTATTAATGTAGAGAGGTATCCATAGAAAATGTAAAAATTTAAATTCAATGTATGTGCAATGTATTTGTAGTTGTATTTAGATGATGTATATACATTTTTATAGTTCCAGTATACAAGTGCATGTATATATTTTGGAATTTGTAGTTCCAAGAAGCTTTAACCATGCTCGACAAGTTGGAAATATTTTGGCTTCAACAAGAAAGTGTCTAAGTTGATGAGATATTACGCATCCGCAAGTTAAAAAATGTTGTAGTAATTCAAAATACTTCTTTTTCTCAAACAACTGTAGATAAGTATTTTGTTTAATCATAAATTTAATGTAACTAGATATATATTTTTAATATAATATCAATTATTATTATTTGGAGGTAAATTCTTGAAGGCGGAACTGGAAAAAATGATTAATTGGGAACATAAATTTGTATTAATATGTAGAGGTTATTAATATAGAAAGTATCAATATATGGAGGTTCTTTTTTTTTTTGACATAAAAGGGCAAAGTTTATAAAAAAAATGGTTCTTAGTCACCAAAGAATTGACAAGAACAAAAGATTACATGGATGTGTGAACCACAGCATCGCAATTACATATCAAAGTTGTCAAAGACAAACCTTTAAAAATGTCAGAATTCAAAACCCAATTGAACAAAAAGCACTTAACAGTAATAATAATCTGATTAGTACTCCTTGAAACATTATTATATAACCTATCATTCCTTTCCTTCCACAAACTCCACCAAATTGCGAAAGGTAGTAAGCTCCAAATCTTTTTAATCCTGCTTGTACTTTTCTTCGCACCCCATTCCCATAAGGTCTTTCTTACATCATTTGCGAACACCCATTTTATACCAAAACTATTCGAAAAATATGTCCAAATTCTAAAAGAAGTTTTGCAATGTAAGAATAGATGTTCATTTGTTTCAACCTGACTCTTACAAAGTAAACATATGGGATCTTCAACCAAACCTGCCTTATGTAGATTGTCGAGAGTAGGAGCACCCTCATAACATAAAGTCCACACATGAAAAAGAAACCTTTAATGGAACTTTCGAATTCCATAATTCCTTGTCTGGATAGTGCAACAATCCATCCATCTTTAAAGCCTCAAAGGCACTAGCAGTCGAAAAAGAATCTCCATATCTCCACTTCTTGTCATCCTCCCCGAAGCCAAAATCGGTTCTCCAATTTGTTGCAAGAGTTGTACCACCTCAAACAGTTCATGTTCATTTAGATTTCTACGGAAATTCAAATTCCAAGCACCCTCAGAAGATACCATGTCCTTTACCGTTACCCTCTTTTTCTTCGAGATCTTATAAATGGCAAGAAAACATAACTTAAAGGAAACTCACCTGACCATGTGTCATTCCATAAAAGAATACTCTCTCCATTCCTTACCCTTAAATCAGATCCAGATTTTACAAAATCCATCGCTTTCAAGATACCAGACCAAAGACTGTGACAAATAAATCTGTTTGTGTGATTAGGAAAGAAAGCTTCGGGTGTACCTCCGAATTTCTGGTTGATGAGTCTTCTCCACAAAGCCTGCTTTTCTGAACCATACCTCCATATCCATTTGGAGTGCAAAGCCTTATTTACAATCCGCAACTTCTTGATTCCTACTCCCCCTTTGCATTTCGGCAAAGAAACTTTAGACCAAGCTACCCAACTCCTCTTTTTAACTGAGTTATTAGTGCCCCATAAAAAGTTCCTCATGATCCTTTATAATTCTTTCACTACTGCAATAGGCATTTGAAATAAAGAGAGATAATGTTAGAGCATTGCTCGGTCGAACTCGCATGCGTTGCTATCTCAAGAATGTTTGTCAATGTTAGTGATCAAAACTATAAGTCTTGATTTCTATCCTATTTTAGCTAAAGGTCTCGGACTAGGATAGAAAGTGTAGTTGAGATCAAGACTTCATGGAAATCATCATACAAGATGAAGGACTACTCAAGGAACTGGTAGAACTTCATCGATTAAAAGGTATGTGGAGACTTGAACTTATCTGTCACTCAAAAGTCTATTTACTCTATCTCCTACTCTTGAGACAAAAGTCGTTTTAATATATAGACTTTCATTATACACATTTGCTATTTCGAGACGAGTTTAACTCGCCTATCTATTTCTCTAAATATGTGTTGGTAAGCTTTCTCTTTAGCCAAATTCATCTTTACCTAGTGACGAAAGTCATGTTATGTTTGAATCACTTTGAAAATTGCTCGACGAAAAATGGTCTCGTGAATAACGGCTATATAACGTCCTCTGAGAATGTTTCCATGATTGAAATGAGAGTTTAGATTACATAACCATTGGTAGGATATAAGCATTGTTGTGGAAACACATATATGTATAAGTCCTTATTCCTTGAACCAAAGTTTGCGAACTTTGTTGATCAAGAGAAACGGAATGTGGCATGAGCTAAGTCCGCGAACCGGTGGAAGTTCTCGACTCGAGAATTTCTGCTGGAGTTTGTGAACTCCTTTCGTAACCCAGTCCGCGAACTTGAGTAGGTTATATCTAAAACCGGTTGTTCTTGAACTCATGTTTATATAAACTAAGGAATGCTTTTGCAAACCGTAGCTATAAAGTTCATGAACCGATTCGAGTGAATAAAACCGTTTTTGCTTCGATTGTGTCTTGTGTAGTTACATAAGATCTAAGCAATTGAACAACTCTCTAACTAGTTCATTTAAGTTATTTGAACTAGTTACGGTGAAGAAGAATATGGTTGATATGAAATTGCTCATATGGCTAACCATTTGGTTAACTATTGTTGAACCAACAAATGTTAATGTTTGGGAACGGCTACATAAACCCAATATTGGACATTTCATTTGTGTGTAACAAGCTAAGGTTTCGATCCAACGGTTGAGAAATATTAGCTTGAATCTAATCAGGTTTTCATCTAACGGTGAATATTGAATGCTTTGTTACTAAACTAACATTGATTGCAAACCCCGATTTGAAAGACTATATAAGGGAGAACTCTAGCAAATCGGAAACCTAATCCCCACACATTCTCAGTGTGATACTAGTTGTGCTAAGCTAGAGTCGATTCTCCTCCTTTAACCTTTGGTTTCTTCTTCTAAACCAGGTTAACGACACAAAGACTTCATTGGGATTGTGAATCCAGACCGATACTACTTTCTTGTAGTTGTGTGATCTGATCTTGCTGTTTCTATCGTACGATTTCAATTGGAATAATTGCTTGAGATTTATATCTCCGATAGGCAAGATAAAAAGAAATCACAAACACTTCGTCTCATCATTTGTGATTCCACAATATCTTTTTTTCGCTGCGTCGATTAAGATTATTGTGAGGTGATTGATAATACTAGGCTGTTTTTCGGGAATATAAGTCCAGATTATTAATTGGTTCCTGTTCACCTTGATTTATCAAAAGACGGAACAAAAAATCATAGGTATATTCGTGAGAGACGGATTTATCTATTACCGTAGACTTTTTTGTGTGATACAGATTTTTTTATTAAATTATTCGACTTTGGGTCGTAGAAACTATTAGTTGTGGGTGAGATCAGCTAAGGGAATCAAGTACGTAGCATCCTACAGGTATCAAAGACGTAGGAGCATAATTGTACCTTAGATCAGTGTGAGATTGATTGGGGTTCAACTACAGTCCAGACCGAATTTAATTTGGAGTAGGCTAGAGTCTGTAGCGTCTTGATACAGTGTGTGTTCAATCTGGACTAGGTCCCGGGGATTTTCTTCTTTTGCGGTTTCCACTAGTACAAACTGTCACATAGGCCACATTTTCAGATCAAAAGCCTAGCCACACCAAAATATTTTTCCGTGGCTACAGGCCTATATTGTTGTTGTGGCCACATTGATCACTCTCCTGTAGCCATAGGATACTATTTGTCCATGGTTTTAAGTATAAACCCATGACATGTAGCCATAGATAGGTACATGGTCACGTTAACCAATTGTGTGCGTGTCTAATGCGTAGGGTGGAAATAGACACGCCTATTCAGGCGAGGCGGAAAACAAAATTATTTGGCCACTTTGATTCTTTTATGTGTCCAAAAGTAGGGTTCAATAGACACTTTAATTCTTCGAGGCAAAATCAAATAAATTAGCCACTTGGGATTATTAAGAAATAGACACAGTTGTCCAACATGTCCAAAGATAGACATATAGCTACATGAATTTCAAATTTTTTGGATTATCATATGGCATGTAGATGTTTATCAGTTCCTCGATCAACTGCTGCAAGTGTTTTATTTTTTGCGTTTTATCTTTTTTACCTTTTATTTTTGTATATTGGTCGGGCCGAGAGATAGTTGGAGACTTCATGTCCCATTTGCTTCATCATAAAACCAAATGTTTCGCACTATTGATTGAAAAAGGTGCCATCGTATATTGGCGATGGAGAGAGTAGATTAATCATAGAATATTGTTCAACATCACAAAACAAATTCAATAACCACGAACGTAAGAAAGTAAGCTCGATGATAAAATGTCGGACTGCAACATTTTTCTTCATAAGAAATTTATCAATTACAACAAGAAAAAGATGCAGACAGATGATGCATTTTACATTTTTGAGCAAAAATAGAACACATATGACGAAACATGAAAACTTATGCACAAAGTCATTGAATATCTTTCGCTAAGATTAGGCATCAACAATGTCAATTAACCAAGCAAAAGTTACACAAATTTCATCCAATATTTCACTAGCCTATATACTAAATCATTCTGTTTTTGCCCAAAAATAAGGACATAAACAATTTTCGATGCAAAATGATGGACTAATTAACTTTCAGAAAACTAAACAACAAGATTTGCGGCACTAGCAATCCCTATTACATTCCTTCCCAATTGGCCCAAAGAATTGCCGATCGTAAATTTAAACAATAGAAAATTTAAACAAGTAAAAGAATTAATATGTATATGACCACCATAAAATTACAATAAACGAGTATCTTTGTACTTGTATAAAGAATCACAAGAACTAAACTTCCACATATATATGTGGATTTGTATCTAACATTTTACCAGTCAAAGATTAAGCTCGGAAACATACGGTAGTGTGGGAAACAAAGCTAATAATAATAAGAGGCAAGAAAACAAAAATACAAAAATTAAGCAGATAGCCCACAATCAGGAATTTGGCATTAAGCAAGTCAAAAGTACTCAATGGAAAGTTGACAACCAAGTTCCAAAGACGGCAAAGTCGACAGAACTTTCAGAACGAACCTAACTTAAGCTACCAACAACATGAAATTGAGATATCTAATTTCATAAATGTCAGCCAAAATGCACAGACTCAAAGAGATCACACAACAAAGCAGATATAAACGTTTCACTATATAACAAAAATAAATACCAACATTTTAAGCAACATGACAAAAAACATACCAACAGTTTCTCTAGGATCTCTATTTAAAAGTGACCAGGAATAAAGTTGCCAAGTACAAGAGTAGCAATTGCAATTGAAGTTCCATATGAGACACGAATGAAATCATGTTATTTTTTTTTAGAGCATCCCAAGGAACAAGAATAAACAAAAAAAGGGTCATCATTTTCGTTCTATCAAAATCATGTCACTAACTGAATAACCAAAGATTAAAGGAAATAAAGCGACGTACCAGCGGGAGTGTCATTTTGGCTTGCGTATAAGTAAACCCGTGGTCGGTTCGGAAGTAATCATTTCGAGATTCTTTACCCAAGTCTTGTGGATCTACAAAAGTGGCAAGATATTATCATTCCGAGAAAAACTACTGTACTGAATTCCTCATCGTTGCCATCATCATCATACGCATCTCTATAATGTTTGGGAGGTGTCACAAAAACAATAGACTTTTTCTTATTTAGCTGGTCTTTGACATAAAATACATGTCTAGCTTGTGAGGCTAAAATAAAAGGATCATTTTTGTGTCCCAACATAGTAAGCTCAACAATCTTGTAGCCAAGACTATCTCTTTTGACCCCGCGTTTATTGTCAACCCAATTGCACTTGAACAAATGAACATTTCTTTCACCGTAATCTAACTCCCATATCTCTTCCAAGACACCATAATAAGACGATTTACCATATGTTACGCCATCATCTCTAGATATGTGCATGTCATTTGCCGCAACGCTAACCCCACTATTCTGGTGAATTTACCATCACGAGATTTTGTGCGGAATAGATATCCATTGATGCGATATACGGTGTATTTCGTTACTTCGTAGTGCGGGCCATGTGATATCCATCTTAAGTTCTCTCGAGATACTTTGTCTCATCGAACGCCAACTCTTTCTCAACCTGAAATTCATTACTAGGATGAACCTTGACTATAAAGGAATATAACACATCAAACATAACACATTTTATACAACCTATTACCTCATTTCTTAACCAATCGCCAAACGAGTTAAAGTGCTCTTTCTCCAGCCATGCTCGCTTTTTAGTAGAATATTCGGTTTGCAAATAGAGCTTGTGTCGGCTGGTATGTACAATAACCAATGTTATTATATTTTGAACTCTCGGAAAAAAAAAAAGGAAAATAAACAAATTAATACTTACTCTATGTAGGGCCCAATTTCAGGCGTGTTCTCCATTACATAGAAATGTGCTTGTCTCAACTGGTCACGGGTAACTTTACACGGCTCTCCAGCTGATAGCGGTTCTCCATCCATAACAGTTTCAGAATCCAGACCATCGTGAGATGTATTATGCCTATCCAATGGAATACCAATTGTCCTGATGCTTCTATGGTACTCACAATATATCTCAATCGTCTCTTCTGCAACATTCTCTTCGGCAATGCATCCACAAGGTTGATTCTTGTTCCGCACATACCCCTTGATAACCTTCATACACCTTTCGAAAGGATACATCCATCGAAAGCAAACCGGACCACATAATTTTACTTCCCTGGTAAGATGTACAGTTAAATGAATCATAATGTCGAAAAAGGATGGAAGAAAATACTTCTCTAGTAAGCATAACGTCACACGAGATCCTCTTGCAATTTATCTAGCTCTTCCACGTTGATTTCTTTGCTTGCGATATTGATTTGAAGAAGAAACAAAACCCCGATAATAGCATATCTCACGGTGTAGGCATAATTGATCGAATTGCGACGGGCAAAAATTGTTGCATAAGCATATGATAATCATGAGATTTAAGTCCGATCGACTTACGCTCTTTTTTGGTTCACAAGGGTGGAAAAATTCGAACAATACCCTTCGGAACTCTTAACTCGGATAGTGTCTCCAAGAATATGTCTTTTTCTTCGAGGTTAATGTATAACATCTTGCGGGAAGTATCGTTCCTTTGTCATCCTGTCTTAGGTTGCAACTCGGTTTTAACCCTAAACGCACCAAATCCAATCGGCATTTAATCCATCTTTTGAATTCTCAGTTGTGCAGCAGCGTTCAACAAGACTTTGGCCCACATTCTTTTCGACGTGCATGAAGTCAATACAATGTTGGACATCATTATAACGCCAATATCTAAGTAGTCGTTGCCATATATTGTACTTGCTCCGATGAAGTGGCTTCCCCCTTTCCTCTTCCTCACCTGACTTGTCGAGTTCCTTTGAAATTTTTATGGTGCGTTAAATCTTCGTTTTTTTGATGCGCTTCATCTTTCCACCTTTTCCAAGTGTAGCCTGCACGTCTTCCTCTTGAGCATTCTTCCCCTTCTTTCCCCATGAATTCTTTATGCGCTTTACCTCCTCATATATTTCTTCCCCGGTCATTGGTATTGAGCAGGTCTCCCACTCTTGTTCTCCGCCAAATGCCTTCTTCGCCTTCTCCGAATGGATGATCATACGGTAAAAATCTTCTATAACCTACATAAACATTCTTGTTTGAGTCATCAAGTCTAATATCTTTTGTGAGTTTTTTTCCGACACTACACAACCATGATATCCAAACGTAGCGACAACCACATAGTGTACCAAGAGCAGGATAATCGTTTATCGTCCACAAAACAACTGCACGTAGAGTAAACATTTCTTGGGCATATGCATCCCATGTTCTCTTTCCCTTCTCAAATAAGAACTGAAAATCCTTAACAAGAGGTTCTAAAAGGACATCGATGTTGTTTCCAGTATGCACTGCCTATAAGTAACGACAACATGATGAACTTTCTCTTCATACACAAACCCGGTGGAAGGTTGTAAATCACAACCAAAACTGGCCATACATTGTGATGTTTGGTGCCTTTGTTTACATCCACTCCATCAGTAAACATTGCCTAACCGCAGATTGCGTGATCGCCTTTAATTTCTCGGGAAATTATTATCTATCTCTCTCCAAGCATGTGAGTCCGCTGGATGACGTAAAATACCGTCTTTTTTCTAGTGGTATGATGCCATATCAAATTTTCTCTTTGTGGCCTTCGATTGAAACAAATCAAAAATCTTGGGATGATGTCGAAGTACCACAATACCTTTGCTGGAACATTCTCATACACTTTTACCGTCCCTGTCAACTTTCCATCTGGATGCTTTACAAGTAGGACACACTTTTTCATCCTTGTACTCGTTCCTATAAAGAATGCAGTTGTTGATACATGTATGGATCTTTGTGTAGCCTGAACCCATTGATTTCAATATTTTCTTGGCCTGATATGTACTCCTCACCATTAAATTACCTTCTTTCGGAAGCATGTCCTTTAACAAGGGTAATAGTTCATTATAAAACATGTCAGATGCACCGTGCTTACTCTTCAACTTGAACAGCTGCACAATGGCAGACAACTTTGTGAAGTTGGGGCATCCTTCGTATAAAGGCTTTTCAAAGATCTTCAAGTAACTTTTTAAACTTTATAGGATCATCTCATGCGAACTCTTCTGACCTTCATCATATCTATAGTGTCTGGGCATCGATGGGAGTTCCCATTCCAAAATCTTCATCCGGAGCATCAGTGGGAGTTCCCATTCCAAAATCTTTAAATTCAGCATGCATACCATTGTTGACGTTAACCGGCCTACTACTAGTTGCCTCATCCTCTTCCCCATGCTTAGTCCAAGTAGTATACGTTTGATCGATTCCATTTAAGAATAAATGATGTTCTACATCGCCAACTAAACATGCGAAGTGATTTAAACAATCCATACATGGACACAACATAAGAAATTCATCATATGTCTCACCCTCCTTCATGAGATGGTTGATAGCATATCGCAGAAACGCCGCGACTCCGTCTATGTAACGTTTTTTAGTTCTATCGCACTCATCCGGATTTATCCATTCTCGAAATGCAAAGAGAACCAACAGATCAAATACATCAATGCACTTCAATTTCTTTATGTTTAAAAAATCACTCAAAGCATAAATGTAAGTTTTTAGATGCGGCCTTTATAGGTCTACCAAACAATTAAATTTTCTCTTAATGCAAAGTGATACAAGATACAACAACGTAGTCCATGATACTAGGGGAAAGGATCACACGCTATAAGTACCCATGGCGAGCCTGTTTCTAAGAATTCAAATTGAATGGTAACGGTATTTGACTCTAGGTTTCTGAGCTGTCAGACTAACTTCGCAATATCATATTATAAGTAGTATGTTCCAAAGCAATCAGTTCCATAATTTTTATAGTTGGAAACTTGTATAAGTCTGAGAACTCTAATCTGCTTTCTTTAGACAGAAAAATCACATGGGGGTACTTTCCAACCTAGATTAAAACAAGTTGTATAGTGTATACACAAAGATATCAAGTGAAAAAGTGTTAAGGTTAATTATTTTAAAAATACGTTTGTCGGGACTTTGAGGGTCGAGATTTCGTGGGGTTTTTGAATGCCACCAAGAAGTCCTAGAATAGTATGATTTATTAATTCCTAGAATAGATAGCGACCCGCAAAATTATTCATCCATCAAACATGGTTCTTGCGGCAGATTCGTGGTATGTGAGCACAACACTAAGACAAACAGAGACTACAAGTATGTGTACATATTACATTTAAGGGTACCTATTATTTCCTCTTGACCCCTTCTTGATATAGCTTCTCACAGATTTGTAGACAACATCATGTTCTCAGCTTTGATTCATTCAGAAGTAGAATTTTCGGATGAAGCTCTGCCAAAGATTGTCGACCAAAATACAACGGTTTGAGAACCAACTCACCAAGTACACGAGAATGTGAAAACACAATTGAGTTAGCTCATGAGTATTCGGGAATCATCGCTGACGAACTAGAATGGCTAAAACAAACAAAACTAGGAGATTTGATATCTGATCATCATCTTCAAAACAAGAACAGGAGATTAGTAGAAGTATCATACACATCAACATTAGCTCACACCATGAATGCACTCGTAGCTAATAATGTTGTCGTTGTACCTATAGCTGCACCACCTGGTCACTGGATTGGTGCTGGTGGTTCTATGAAATATCAAATTAACATTGGGCAGAGCTCTAATGAAGAAGGGTTATAAAAAGAAATGGCGAAGTGATCAAGCACACATTTAATGATTTGGATTTGATTGTGCAAGCATATTATTCTAATGAAGAACCAAGTGACGAAGACCAAGATGGCAGAGACGAAAATGGTGGTGACAAACATGGAAGCAACGACGAGTGATTGAGAAGCAATTAGAGAAGAAAATCAAACCTTGAATTCTAATACTTATAATGTAAGTTTATTATTGTGCTATAGATGCACTATAAAACATGTATTAAGGCTTTGCTTCTCGACTTGGTTTGCCTCACTGTTAATTAAAATGTTCTAGGGAATGCTGCTCGAGAAATTTATCTTTCTTTGGAAAAGGAGGAAAGTTTGAATCTTTACATACCCGTGTTGTTAGGGTTAGTCATTGTGTAGTTTAATCAATTTATGAGAAACCCTCTTATAATTGTATGAGCAGGGACAAAGCTCGTTTCTCGAACCAAACTTAGCGGATCGTTATATGGCTTAGCACATTTGTTGAAGGTTTCGTTAAATAGATTGAAATCGAATGGGATTTGCAGAGAAATTGATTGAAATCAAATACAAAGTTGTAAATCAAAAACTAAGCAGAAATTTACCCTTTTCCCCAATTGTGGTTGAATCTAATTGAGTTTCGACAATTTCTTCTACTTTTCTTTCTTGAATTAGTCCCTGCAGATAGAATATACATTAATGAACAAACATTGAAGATTCAAATGTTGTTGAATTTAACAATCAAGAAAGACTCTTACACAATCGATAATGAAGATTCGCAATGGTGATTCATGAGAGAAGAGAGAAATCTGTGATCCAAGAAAGAAGAGGGAAATGGGACCGAGAGATGGAAACTTTCTGCGTGTAATTGAAGGGGTTTTAGGTTAGGTTTGGTGTATTTTCTCCATTGATAGCGAAGATCTGTATCCAGTATCGTTTGTTTCTGGTTTGGTGTTTGGAAAAAAAAAAAATGGTATACCGGTGTGATAGTGCACGTGTATCGGCTAGGTGCATTTTTTTTTTTTCTTAAAGCAAGCAGCCAAGCCGAGTGCATTTGAGAAGGGAGAATTTCATTATTAAAAAAAGAAAGAAAAAAAAACAAAAACAAAAGAATAAAATAAATTATATTAATCTGGCAAATTTAAGGGCTACCCCAAAAGAATTAGGGCGACACAAAAACAGAGAAATTAAATGACTAATGCCTACAGTCGAACAATGGGAGGGGCTACGCCCCCCACGACCCCCTGCACTTTTTGTATAGCATAGCATACCGTAATTGTATTCATACCACGTCCATGTCCCGCACCAAGTTTTTTCAACTGCATTGGTTGAGCCTATAATCAGTAGCAAATGAAGGTATCCTTACTTCCGTTATACAATGGGCCTCTTTGCAAATATCCTACCATAATCGGTAGTCAAGATAGTTCATATAACTACCGAATATAGAGTTGCCCCAAAATGAGATTTTGCAAAATCCTCTATTTTTCTAATTTGGTGGAGCCTATAATCGGTAGTCAAAATAGTTCATATAACTACCGAATATAGAGTTGTCCCAAAAATGAGATTTTGCAATCGGTAGCTAACTAAACTACCGATTATGAAGGGGCATACAAGTATTTTCATCCTATTTTGTCTTTTATGTCGCCCCTAATTCGTTTGGGGTCGCCCTAAATTTGCCAGGATATTAATTAAGAAAATAAACTCAAATCTTATATTTAATTTTTCTAGTCGATAACGAATATATATAATGTTAAGCTTAAGATTTCGACTGAATTATGAGCACAATTGAATTGAATTAGATGATACATGGTCATTACGAGTACGGTCGAAAGTGATCTTCTTGTAAAATTGTGGATATTTTGATTGAACTAAAAGGAAATACATACATAATAAGCATAATCACCCTAATGACTATGATCAAGTGATTTTTTAGTGTAATTTCTCATTATGAAAAAACTCGATCGAACTTTAATCAAAAAACTCGATCATAATTTCAATTGAAGTGTCGAGTCTTGATTGTGTAACTATATTTTTACCCAAATCGCGTGAATTCGAAAGGATGAAGTTCCAGTTTCAGTTTTTCTCGAAATATTTCCAACTCAATCAAAATTTCAGTTGAAGTGTCGAGTCTTGATCATGCAACTAAATTTTTACCCAAACCGCGTGAATTAGAAAGGATGAAGTTCCAGTTTCTTCAGTTTTCCTCGAATTCTTCCCAACTCGATCAAAATTTCAGTTGAAGTGTTGAGTCTTGATTATGTAACTAAATTTTGAAGCAAATCATCTCAATGTGAAAGGATGAAGTTCTAGTTTCTTCAATTTCCCTCGAATTCGTTCCAACTCGATCAGAATTTCAATTGAAGTGTCGAGTGTCGAGTCTTGATTGTGTAACTATATTTTTACCCAAACCGCGTGAATTCGAAAGGATGAATTTCCAGTTTCTTTAGTTTTCCTCGAATCCTTTCCAACCCAATCAAAATTTCCGCTAAAGTGTCGAGTCTTGATTATGCAACTAAATTTTTTACCCAAACCACTTGAATTCGAAAGGATGAAGTTCCAGTTTCTTCAGTTTTTTCCTCAATTCTTTCCAACTCGATCCAAATTTCCACTCAAGTGTCGAGTTTTGATTATGCAACTAAATTTTTACCATACCGCATGAATTCAAAAGAATTGAATTGTCGTAGTCTTGACTACCGACAACATCTCGTTACAATTCCACAATAACATTTATTTTCAAATAACATAATTTTGTGCGAAATCGGACAACTAACCCAATGATTGCAAAAGATGCCATCTAACCAAATACCGACTTGATTATGAGCGAGACCAGGAATTATCCCACCGACCTACGCAGTATTATATATAACTCTAATTTCTAATTTTGATTAAATTTTGTTGGAATATTTTCAACTGCGCTATCCAGGGGGGGTCCTGGGGGGCGTAGCTAGCCTCAATTTTTTGTTTACATGTGTTCTGATTGGATCAAGGGGTACAAACCTTGAATTCAATTTCCGTTGTAGGGCTTTCATTGTATCCTGAAGGCATTATTTCACATACCTGTTGTAATCGCCAATTTATTGGGAGGGTAGAAATAATTGTCTAAAAGAAATCGCATGAGCCTTGAAAATTTAGAGTACAACAATATTTTCCTGTGTTCTTTCATCTTCTATTGCAACCCAGTTTTCCAACAAATTTGTGTGGCAATATTATTTTATTATACTCACAACAACAATTTTACCAATTTGTTGTTGGTGCCGGTCAACCCAGTCAAGTCCGTTTAAAAATAGTAAAAGATTGGAAAGAGTATGCCAGGTCACATTCGAGATTGTGTTAGTCTCAGTAGCGGTATGTGCTTGGTGGGCTTATGGCGTGTACGCTCACTAAAAAAATATAAAATGAAAGAAAATAAAGAAAAGACACGTATCGTTGATGTCACCGATGTTAAAAGAAAGTTTTCTCCCAAATCTATTCTAGATCTAGCGTATCTTCCTCACTTCATCCCATCTCTATCTTCATCTTCTAAATTTTTTTCTTTCGAAATTCTAATATTTTGGCAGAAAATTAGGGGTTATTCAGAGGATATATGGTCTGCAATTTTGGAAATTTTTCAGCATTGTCGTAGGATGAAAATATGATGTAAACAAGAATATCTTGACAAGTAATGGAAGAAGAACATTAGCGGGAATAATCTCGGTCAGTATTTTTCTCGATTCGAACCTTAACAATTTCATTTGGCGGGATGAAATCAAAAGAAAATCCTTTTGGGCGGGGATTATTCCCGCTTGCTGTGAATCTGTCCGCCTATATAAAGAGCCCTAAAATGATAAAGAAATTGCATCGAATTTCATCTTCATCTTATTTAGGTATGTTTTCTTCTGGATTTCTCATCAACTAGAAAGGGAACCCTTAGCTTGATTTTTTTTTCAAACCCTAATTGGTTTTAATTTCTGTTGACAGGGAACTTATCTGAATTGGATTGTGGTTTTCTTAAAGGTATAATTCTCAAACTTGATTTTACTGAATTACAATTTTCTAAATACATTCTCGGTGTTTTTTATATCTTGGGTAAAATAGTTACAGGTTATGAATATTTTCTTTTGATACTGTGGGTTTTACTCTTCATGGTTTTGTTGTGGCTGGTTAATTCCCCAATGACCTAGATGTTTTGTTTGTTCAATTTTATTCTGATGTTACTTGGCATTTTTAATTCCATGTGTATTTCTCTTGTATCACTTGGCATTTTAATTATCAGTCCTAATGTGTTAATTTCCATTGAGATGTGCTCATTATTTTCTCTCTTAGTATCAGGTGCAATTGTCGCAGCTGAATCCGAAGAAAGGGAAGCCGAATAATACGTTTGGATTTAGTGAGTACTTCCATGTGGATAAGCTGAGGATAGAATGTTTGTCTTAGTTTATGTTTCTCGTATTGCTTATGTACGTATATTATCTTGTATGGAAGTCAGAATTAGGGAAAACTTAATGTATAGGATCTTGTACATAGTTAGTAGTATCCTGTAACATAGCTGGACACCTAGGCACAACATTGTGCTCACTGCAAAAGCTTTTCCATGTCATATACGTTCTCTTCTCATATCCGATCTTTATTTGTCATGCGATTTTTTGGCGATCTTCCCTATAAAAATATAGTACACAAAGCTTGTGCAAATTCTCAAAAAGCCTCCACAATCTGATGCAGGTGTTTAGATTAGACCAGATGAGGGACCTGGGATATGGACTTTAGATGGATATAGGTTAGAGTCGTTAGACCAAATGTCAGTCAACAAATTAGGTAGATGTAGTGCAAAATATGTATGCACATATTTGTTTTCCACCTGCAATAGCTTATGTAAGCGATATTTCTTTAGCAGCACAATACTTATGCAGAAAGTAACTAGCCTGCACCATAGAAGGTTTGTCTTAGTTTATGTTTCTCATATTGCTGTTATGTAGGTATACTATCTTGTATGAAAGTCAGAATTAGGGAAAACATAATGTGTAGGATCTTTTACAAAGTTATTAGTATCGTGTAACATAGCTGGACACCTAGGTATTATATTTGAGTTCTATGTTTGGGTCACTCGTAAATCATCTTAATTATGTTCATGTATATGCAGTTTCTGATATGTCTACACACAAGAACTTGAGTTGCGAGCCAGAGTATGATGATGATGAGTATGCTGACAATGAGACTGCAGTCTTGGAGGCTCTAGCCTTGCAGAATGGAGAAGAGTCAGAGGATGAAGGCGAAGATAGCGATGATGGTAACTCCAGTTCTGCTGGAAGTAGATCCAGTTCTGATGATGAATCTTCTGAAAGTTCTGAACATCTTGGTAATGTTAGACCTGTTATACTAGCCTGATTTCTATTTTGGACTTAAATAGAATGAGTTTTCTCTTACACCATGTTTACTCTTATTGTGGATTTTTAATCTATAAAAAGACACAGGGGACCCAAAGAGTAAAGCAGAGTCTAAAGAGAAGAATGTTCGAGGTTTAACTAGGCTAAAGAAGCTAAAGAAAAATTGGAATCGCAAGAAACGTGTGATAGAATTTGATAAATTGGGTCATTTTAAGGGGAAGTACAAATCTGAAATTGCTAGTCACATGGGTGTAATAGTGCGTCGGGACGTAGGCCTCAGGCACTTGAATTGGAAGAAAGTAAAGACTGAGTTGAGGGATAAGTTATGGGACGAACTAGTGGTATGTGTATACTGATTTCTATATTTAATGTTAATATTATATTTGTTACTAATTTTTGCTGAGTTACCTCCATTAACATCCAATTCATATTTTGGCAAAATGTTTTATGAAATTGAGGAGACTAGGAGAAATCAAATTATGAAATTCTTCGGTGAACATTTGCGCAATTTTAGAAGAAAACTGTATGTAAAGTTTATAGTGCCCAATTTGGGTAAACCTGCTAAACTTATGACTATTCCTAAACAATATCGTTTGTTGCTGAACCAAGAACAATGGGACAACTTCGTAGACTGGAGGCTGTCTGCTGAATGCAAGGTTGTATATTACACGATTTAGTATCATTATCAACATTAATTCATTAATTAGTCTAAATTTTTTATGAATAAAATTCTTTTAATCTATGTGTTCAGAAATTGTCCACTAGAGGAGTTAAGGCACGTGAGCACCACAAATATGACCATAGGTTGGGAAGAGCAGGATATGCGGGGTCTTTGAAAAATTAGTAAGTCCAGTTTGTCATCATACGACAATGTCCTCGTTAGCTTGTATGCTTAATTAGAGAGTACATCTAATAATGATATGAAGAGTTTATCTAATATTTGGCTTGTGTATTTAATAATTACTAGATTAAAGAAAAGAGATTCGTGAAGATGAAAATCCTTCACGGTCTTTTAATGTGGAGGAAGGCACATCAAAACAAAAATGGAGAATATGATGACGATGGTGTTAGGGAGAAGGCAAAGACAAACTTGTAATGCTGCCAAACTACCTAGCTATTTGTTTTGTGCTAGAGTGAATGTGCAAATTAAGTTTGTTTTAATTGATTAACACTTTTAATCCCTAAATTTTTTGTGCAGGAGGAGTTTGATAAGCAGCTGGAAGATGGAACTTTGACGAAAAAGCCAGGCACAGATTCTGTCACACTTGTGTTTGGGGAAGAACATGGTGGGCGTGTAAGATGTGCAGGCAAGGGAGTAACTCCAACAACATACTGGAACCTGCCACGGAAAGGAGCGTCCAAGGAGCACATTGAATCAAGAAACAATGGATGATGAAAGACGTGTGAACCAAATGGAGAGAGATAGGAAGGATAAAGAAATGAAGGAATCAAGGAAGCAATGAATGCACAAGCAAAAATGATGAACAACTTAATGTCTCAGTTCAAATCTCAAGGAGTATTGAAAAAGAAAAAATCAAACAGCAAAAAGGCACGGGTAAGCATATTCCATATTGCTTATAGGTCTTTGTTTTGATTTGTGCCGAATTTCTACTGGTTTATATCAGTATTTTTGACTAGGTATGTTTAAATTCATCTAAGTAATCTCTATTAAGTATGTATTTCCTAATAAAATTGAAGTATCTAATATTTCTTTACCCTGTCAACTGCACTCTACAGAAATCTCCTATTAGTGAGAAGTCTCTTATGCCTGAGGCCCCTGTTAGAAACAATTCTCCGATTGAAAGACATGAATCAAATTCAAATAGCCAGTCCCCTGAATCTCAACGTGCATCTCGGTCGACGGCATCGAAAGACAAATCTGAACTCCAAATGGTGTGATTTTTTTTGCCGGAAGTTAATAAATATATGTTGTTTTGAGAGTTGAATATGTTGATGTTAATTTAGCTTATCTGTTTTGCGACTGGAAAATACAAACAAACGTCTCCGGCCTCGAGCATTGGTCCCTTAACTCTCGGGACGAATCTCAATCTAAAGACCAAACCGAGTGTCAACAGTATGTCCTTTTTGCAGGTGTTAAAATCCTTAGCGTTTTGAGAGTTGAATCTGTTGATGTCAATATAGCATATATGTTTGCAGATTGGTAAATGCAAACTGGCTAGTGCGACACTGAGAAACATCATTGCATTGGGTACTATTCTTCCATCAATACCAAATCAGTTAGTTCATGGAGATCCACTCAAGGATGATTGTGTTAAAGTGTCGGTTGATAAAGCGATATTTCCGAATCATTCTACGCAATCCAATCTGCTCATCTCAAAACAGTAAGGGATGCTGAAAAATCTTTTGTAGCTTGGCCCAAAGAGTTTGTGATCTCTTGCTCTACTGTAAGTTCTTATATTCCTTAATTTAGTCCATCTGTTATAACAAATATGTGGAACCATGCACATGCTTGCTTGTGTAGCTTTGTCATCATCTCTAAACATGCTTGACTCAACTGAATTCTATGTTCAGTAATGTAGCCATTAACACAAGCAAATATGAGATACCTATATTTTGTCACCGGTGCACATATTTTTTTATGTTTGTTGAGCGGATATAACGAAGAACATTTAAGCTATTACCTTATGCGCCCTGATTAGTAGCATGGTTTGTTGCCTTATACATCCACTTGCTTGCTGCAGAACCAGCCACTTTCAGACCCTGATGAACATGATGCTGACCCAAATACTAAGAAGACAAAGAAGAATAAGAAACCTTCGGCGAAGAGTGGGGAACTGAAGTCTCAGAGATCCAGCAAGAGACTCAAGACAGCAGCCTAATTACTAAGAGAAATAGTTGTGGACTGAAGAGTTCGGATGTTTAAGATTTAAATTTCCCTTTCGTATTTTGTTATCTTAAGGTTACTGCCCAACTGGTCAGATACTGAGACGTTTATCATATGATTAATAAAATTTATTTTGGTTCAATTTTAATTGTGGTGTGATTAAATTTTGTGAATGGTTATTAAGATGAGTTTTGCTACACGTGATAGAAAGAGGACCTAAAGACTCGGTATAGGTGGCCAATACTGCATTCATGTGGTTGAATATAAGATACAACCACCATTTAGATTCAAAACCATGGCCAAAGAATAAGCCGAGCTATGAAAATTGCGATTTTCGAGTGGCTGATAGCTAATATCTGCCACGTTTTGTGTATTTTATATAGTTTAGTGCCATGGTTTATCAATATTCTAAGTGGCTAAAAACTAATATGTGCCATATTGAGTTCGTTTTGTGTGATTTTATAAAGTTTAGCGCCATGATTTATCGTATCTCCGTGTAATCCAAACGTGAACAACAGCCTACATTGAAAACATTATGTGTCATTTTATAAAGTTTAGCGCCATGGTTTATCATATCCCATGTGTCCAAAACGTGAATAACAACCACACTGAAAACGTTTGGTGTGTCTTTGGAAAGTTTTTAACCATGGTGCCGCAAATTCATAGTAGCCATAACTTATTAATCGGCCATGTAGAAATATTTATCATGTGTTCGAAAATATGGATGGCCATGGTAATACAGATTGAATGTGACTACAAGTCATGTATTGCCATGTTCAATTATTTTCCGTGTGTCCGAATGACAGAGATGGCCATGGTTAAGAAAAATTAGTGTGACTCTAGGGTAATTGTAACTCATGAATTGGCCATGATAAAATGAATTTTGCGTGTCCAATTGATGATAAAGGCCATGGCTAAAATAAAGTTCACGTGACTTTAAGTTAAAGTTTAGCCACGTTTAAATCAAATTGCGTGTTTATAAGGATCTTATGGCCACGGTGATAGGTAAAATTCTTGACTACATAAAAAATATGAGTATCATATAGACACGGTTATAGAGGTTTTGGCCATGGTAAATCATGTCTATTAGTCACATAAATTTTATGTAGCCATAAAGGTATCCATTTGTCACGGCACCTGATACCACATTTCTGGAGTGAAAAAAATCCATGGCCGAAAGCCTATGGACACGGTGATCAAATGTGGCCGATGCGACTTTTTGTACTAGTGTTCCTCGTTAACAAAATTCTGGTGTCTGTGTTATTTCTATTCCGCATTATATTTGTTTATATAATTGAAATATCACAGGTTGTGCGTTGTTCAATCAATTAGAATGTCCGACCTTTTGGTTGTTGATTTAAATTGATTGACACTTGGATATTGGTCTTTTGTAACATCCAAGTTATCTCTCTTTGATAAAGACTCGCAGATTTCTATTTGCTTGAGTAAAGATCAAATTGGGAGATTAAGATATAAACTCTTTGATATACTTTTCTCTAGAAAGTAAATTGGATTTTGTCCATACAGACTGCTAAGCGAAATATTGGGTGTGGTTGTTAGACCCCGCTTTTTCAATTGGTATCAGAGCAGGCAAACACGTTCAAGACCATATAAGTTTGTGTTTGTAGCGATTTGACTCTATGGACAGAGGTGCTATCTCTATTAACGTACCACCTGTCTTCGATGGATATAATTACTTATGGTGGAAAATTGCTATGCGAGATTTTCTTCAAGCGCGTGATTTTCAATCATGGGTATATATTGTTAATGGCTATGATCTTCCCGTTGTGGCAATTGGAGATGTAAACGTTCCCAAGAATATTGGTAAATACAGATACTTGCTGCAAAGCAAAATTCCAACGGTTTGAATGCCATCATACATGCCATTAACCCAAATCTTCAGCACCATGTGTCTATTTGCACGAAGTCGCAAGAAGCTTGGGAAATCTTAGAAACCGTTTTTGAAGGTAATACCAGTGAAAAGGAAGCTAGGCTTCAAAACCTTAATTTCGATTGGGAAAACCTTCGTATGGCAGATGAAGAAACATTTGATGAGTTTAATCAAAAAGTGTCTGAAATTGTTAATGCATCTTTTGCATTGGGTAAGATTATTCCTGAAAAGGACATTGTGATGAAAATTCTCAGATCGCTGCCATCTAGATACGATTCTAATAAGCATGCCATCGTTGAGGGAAATAACCTTGATAATCTCTTCAGAAATATGCTGGTTGGAAAGCTTAAAATCTTTGATCATGAACATTCATCCAAATCTAAGGATGTTGTGTTCAAAGCACTAAAGGACACTAAATTACTTGATAAAGTAAAAAAGTGTATATCTTCCGGGAGATGATCACTCCGAGATAGATTCATCGGATTAAGATCTTGACAAATCATTCTCGATGATCACAAGACAGCTTTAGGGATCTTCCGTCGAAGAGAAGTAAACGGTTCTCCGAAGATAAGCCTAAGGCATCAGTAAAACCTCATAATCGTGTTCCTCCTAAAAATAGGGATATTGGTGAAACTGATGACGAGGATATGCCTCAGTGCTTTAAGTGTAAGGGATTTTGTCATTTTGCAAACGAGTGCCCAAATAGTAGAAAATACACTGGGAACAAAGGTCTTGCGGCAACTCTTGATGAAATGTCTGACAACTATGATTCTAATGAAGACGATAAATCAAGTGTTGCACTTCTTGGTGAAAATATTGATTTTGATAACTGTAGCAATAGATACATCAATCTTGATATTCTTTCATAAGATAATCCAACTATTATGGAAGATAAAGTTGACCCATTATTTGGAAACTCTATTTATAATGTTTCAGGTTCCACTATGTGCCTAGCTGCATGCACATCTCAGATGCCTGAATATTATCCAAGATTGACGTGTTCATTTTGTTCTCAAAAGGGTCATGAACTTTCAAGGTGTTACAAGTACAAACACCAATTGAGGCACGTCAACAAACTTCAACGAAGAGCAAATCATTTAGCAAGGAAGCTTAAACTTGCTCAGAAGACCGCTGAGGTATGAAGGATTTTATCTTCGTCTAAGAAGTTAGTTTCCAAGGATTTGGATAGACCAGTTGAGAAGAAAGTATGTTCAAGTCGTTTTGATAGACAAAAGTCTGTGGATTCCTCTCAAGAGGAAAATGGTGGACAAATTGTTGTTCACCACAACGCAACTTGATTGTGTTGAGTTTGAAATCTTGTCTCATGTGCCTGATCAAAAGAGACAATGATTGTGTACCTTTCAGGCTTTAGGAAAAGTTTTTTTTCTTTTCTTAGATTTTATTTTGTTGTTCTTTTTGTCTATCAGATAAAAGAAAGGGTACTATCGATAATTCTTCTCTTCATAGGGTTGAGAGTTGGTCGTGTACGAACCTGTTAAAAGGTTGTGTAACCCTATATTCCTTTTTCCTTCTCTGTAACCTATTTTTATCTCAAGACTACTTGTTTAGAAAATGGTGATTTCCTCTCACAAACCTATACGTTTATGGATACTCCAAGCATGATGTCTTCTGAGGGAAAAGATGTTAATATGATTGTTAAACCATCAATCATGAAGGAAAAAGAAAAATCTCCACTAGCTCCGACATTGAAAAGAAAAGAAGGAATATGAGGAAGCCAAGAGCCGTTCCTTCCCGAATTCTCGTTAAGTTTTCTGATGTTCTTGATGTGTTGAAGGAGATGCGAAAGGAGATTCAACAAATAAAGGATTTTGTGTATAAGACTCATGAGATTCAGAAAGCCCTGGTTCGACAACATCATCCAAGGAGGTTTATTGATATTAACTCCTATCTTAATGAACCTTATGTTCCAATGGTTGTTGACGACAAGGAGTTCGGGGACGATAAAGAAATCTTCAAAGGTCTTAACATCTAGTAAATCTTCTATTTTTCTATTTTTGTTGGAAGAATAACTAGAGTTTGGAATAGCCATTATTGTGATTACACATATCTATGTCCAATGTTTTCATCTTCATGTGTTTAGATTTTATTTTAAACTCTAAATTTGTTTGGAAGATGATTTTTGCAGTATTAATCTTTATGGTTTTATATATTGCAAATTGTTATGGGATATGTGTGTTTGCGTCCGTGAACTATGATTGTCCCATATCTTGTCAAAAGTAAAGTCTTTCATAAGTCGATATTCATATGTTGATAAAGGAATGAATTGACTTTTGACAAATACAAAAGTTAAGCCTATATTGTCAATTATTGACGCAAGATAGGTTAATATCTTTTGTTTGCAAGGATTATGTCTATCGTATGTCATTGTGCAAATGATGATGGAAAATAGAATGAATCCTTGTGTATTCCGCAGTAATTGATCTTCCCTGATTCATATTTTATGTATTACTGTGAGGCTCCGTAATGTGTCTTATGTTGAGCACTAAACAGCCAAGTTGATTAGTTTATGATTAGCTTTGTTTTTGTTCCATAAGGTACTTTATGTCGAGCATTTTTGAACTAAATTAATCATCTTGTTTGGTTATTTAGTTAAACTCCATAAGTCTTCTTATGTTTGAGCGTTTTTGACTGGGTTGATTATTTTCATGATTAACTTAGTCATTGCTCCATAGATTTTCTTATGACGAGTATGACCAATTAAATTGATTACTTTTGTGATTAGTTTGGTTGTGTATTTCTATTATTAATTATGGGTTCTCTTGTGATTAATCTAATTGAGTGTTTTTGAGTCTCCATAAGTTCACTTATGTTGAGCATAATTGGTTAAATTAATCATGAATGTCTTGTGGCTAATTTAATTTTTTGGATTCAAATTCATACTTCTATGTGATTTGTTGTGTCCAAAGAAATCCTTCTTTTCTTTCGAAATTAAGGTCGCTCTTGTTGTTCTTTCGGGAATGACATATTATGGGGGAGAGTTCTTTTTGAACTTGTGCTTAATTGCCAAATCTTTGTGGGGAGTGCGGCTGTGGAATATTATAGGGGTTGTCTTGTATATTTAAACTCCTTGATGAATGCATTTAGATTCGGCTTTATGATTGCATCTAAATAAGATGATATGTGTTTCTTTCTTTTGGTCATGAAATGTCTCTTTTAAATTTCATTAGGATCCCGTTCTTGTACCTTTGCCAATTTTATTGACAAAAAGGGGGAGAATTAATATGTAGTTCATACTACAAATACATATGGTTTTCGGATCATTATGTAAGATGGAGTATTGACTAAGGGGGAGTGGTTTCCATGTGAGATGGAGTATTGACTAAGGGGGAGTGATACATATCACCATAGCATTGTTGTTGAAGTTGTGATACAATTGGACTTTGACGCTGTGTAATGATACTATGACACTGTATAACAATGATTGAGAACTCTTGTTTTCTTGTTATTATAACTACGGATTTTCAACAACGATGATGCTAAACTTACAACCTTTGGGATCATTGGAGTACTTGGAAGTGACGAAGATTTCGGTTAATGTTGAAGATTAGACATGTGGAATAGGAGCTACAAAAGTTAATTTATTTATTTTTTGTATTCCATATGTATTAATAGTTTTGTAACTAAAATTGACAAAGGGGGAGATTGTTAGAGCATTGCTCGGTCGAACTCGCATGTGTTGCTATCTTAAGCATGTTTGTCAATGTTAGTGATCAAAACTATAAGTCTTGATTTCTAGCCTATTTTATTTAAAGGTCTCGGACTAGGATAGAAAGTGTAGTTGAGATCAAGACTTCATGGCAATCATCATACAAGAGACGAAGTATTACTCAAGGAACTGGTGGAACTTCATCAACTAAAAGGTATGTGGAGACTTGAACTTATCTGTCACTCAAAAGTCTATTTACTCTATATCCTACTCTTGAGACAAAAGTCGTTTTGATATATAGACTTTCATTATACACATTTGCTATTTCGAGCCGAGTTTAACGTGCCTATCTATTTCTCAAAATATGTGTTGGTAAGCTTTCGCTTTAGCCAAATTCATCTTTACCTAGTGACGAAAGTCATGTTATGTTTCAATCACTTTGAAAATTGTTCTGACGATAAATGGTCTGTGAATAACGGCTATATAACGTCCTCTGAGAATGTTTCAATGATTGAAATGAGAGTTTAGATTACATAACCATTGGTAGGATATAAGAATTGTTGTCGAAATACATATATGCATAAGTCCTTATTCCTTGAACCAAAGTTAACGAACTTTGTTGATCAAGAGAAACAGAATGTGGCGTGAGCCAAGTCCGCGAATTGGCGGAAGTTCTCGACCCGAGAATTTCTGCTGGAGTTTGTGAACTCTTTCCGTTAGCTTAAGTCCGCGAACCCAGTCCGTGAACTTGAGTAGGTTATATCTAAAACCGGTTGTTCTTGAACTCATGTTTATATAAACTAAGGAATGCTTTTGCAAACGTTGCTATAAAGTTCATGAACCGATTCGAGTGAATCAAACCGTTTTTGCTTCGATTGTGTCTTGTGTAGTTACATAAGATCTAAGCAATTGAACATCTCTCTAACTAGTTCATTTAAGTCATTTGAACTAGTTATGGTGAAGAAGAATATGCTTGATATGAAATTGCTCATATGGCTAACCATTTGGTTAACTATTGTTTAACTAACAAATGTTAATGTTTGGGAACGGCTACATAAACCCAATATTGGACATTTCATTTGTGTGTAACAATCTAAGGTTTAGATCCAATAGTTGAGAAATATTAGCTTGAATCTAATCAGGTTTTCATCTAACGGTGAATATTGAATGCTTTGTTACTAAGCTAACATTGATTGCAAACCCTTATTTGAAAGACTATATAAGGGAGAACTCTAAAGAACTGGAAACCTAATCCCCACACATTCCTCGTGATACTAGTTATGCTAAGCTAGAGTCGATTCTCCTTTAACCTTTGGTTTCTTCTTCTAAACCAGGTTAACGACTTAAAGACTTCATTGGGATTGTGAAGCCATACCGATACTACTTTCTTGTAGTTGTGTCATCTGATCTTGATGTTTCTATCGTACGAGTTCAATTGAAATAATTGGCTTGAGATTTATATCTCCGATAGGCAAGATAAAAATAAATCACAAACACTTCGTCACATCGTTTGTGATTCCACAATATCTTTTTTTGCTGCGTCGATTAAGATTATTGTGAGGTGATTGATAATACTAGGCTGTTCTTCGGGAATATAAGTCCGGATTATTAATTGGTTCTTGTTCACCTCGATTTATCAGAAGACGAAACAAAAACTCGTAGGTATATTCGTGGGAGACGGATTTATCTATTACCGTAGACCTCTGTGTGATACAAATTTGTTTATTAAGTTATTCGACTTTGGGTCGTAGCAACTCTTAGTTGTGGGTGAGATCATCTAAGGGAATCAAGTACGTAACATCCTGCTGGGATCAGAGACGTATGAGCATAACTATACCTTGATCGGTATGAGATTGATTGGGGTTCAACTACACCCGATCGGATTAATTTGGAGTAGGCTAGAGTCCGTAGTAATTAATACAAAGTGTGTTCAATATGGACTAGGTCCCGGGGTTTTTCTGCTTTTGCGGTTTCCTCGTTAACAAAATTAGGGTTCTGTGTTATTTCTATTCCGCATTATATTTGTTTATATAATTGAAATATCACAGGTTGTGCGTTGTTCAATCAATTAGAATATCCGACCTTTTGGTTGTTGATTTAAATTAATTGACACTTGGATATTGGTCTTTAGTACCATCCAAGTTATCTCTCTTTGATAAATACTCGCATATTTCTATTTGCTTGAGTAAAGATCAAATTGAGAGATTGAGATATAAACTCTTTGATATACTTTTCTCTAGATTGTGTCTGACTGTCTAGTTGATTCTCTAGAAAGTATATTGGAGTTTGTCCATACAGATTGCTAAGCGAAATATTGGGTGTGGTTGTTAGACCCCCGCTTTTTCAGATAATATGTAGGCAGACTAGATAACACACTTTGTCTCATAAGAAGTCTTTGGCCTTTCGACAAGTAAGACTTTTTCCAAGCCGCTAGCTTATGAATTAGCCTTTGAATAATAACATTCCAAACTGTTCTACATTTAGACTTTCTACCTAATGAAATTCCAAGATAGTTCAAAGGTAATTTAGACATAGAACAACCAAATATATCTGCGCAAACTTCCCCATATGCATTTGTCCTAATCCAACTATAGTAATTTTTCTGAAATTAACCTTCAAACCAGACACAACTTCAAAAGCTAGAAGAATGTTTTTTAAGTTTTGTACCTGATTCTCATCATCATTCAGGAAAATAATAAGGTCGTCCGCAAATTGCAAATGGCAAATTGCAGTACCTTGTTGCGCCACCTTAAAACTTGTAATCATAACATCAATTGAAGCTTGTTTGATCATTAAAGATAGCACCTCAGCAACAAGAATGAAAAGAAAAGGGGATATTGGATCACCCTGCCGAATACCTTTTTGGTTTCTAAAAAGATTAGTAGCTTCCCCATTCAATAAAACTGAAAATCGAGGAGTAGAAATACACCATTTGATTCAGCTTCTCCACTTCATTCCAAAACCAAACTTATCCAAGGTCATGTCCACGCAATTCCAGTTTACATTGTCAAACGCCTTTTCAAAATCCACCTTGCAAATAATACCCGTTTCATTAGACCTTAAGTTGGCATCAATAAGTTCCGACGCTATTAGAATTCCATCTTGTATCTGCCTGCCATCCACAAAAGCCCCCTGAAAATCAGAAATAATCGAAGGCATAACCAACTTCATTCTTTCGGTCAGCATTTTAGAAATAATCTTATAGACACTTCCAATTAGGCTAATAGGTCTAAAATTATGAAGAGAAACAGCCCCACTACACTTTGAAAACAAGGTGATATTAATGCAATTTATCCGCCTATCAAGCATGCAAAGAAGACTCGAATTCCTCCACAACAAGCATAAAGTCGTACCTAATAATATCCCAAGCACATTTATAGAATTACATTGTAAAACCATCAGGTCCCGGACTCTTATTCGCACCAAACTGATCAATTTAACTTCTACCTCCGAAAAAGGTTTTTTCAAATTCAAACAATCTTCTGTAGACAAAGTAGGCATATAACAAGGCCTAAACTTGTGAGCTTCAGAAAATAAAGAAGAATAAAAAGCAGTTGTTTCCTCCGCAATCTTTTTCTTATCATAACACATATTACCATCAATTTTCAGGCAGTTTATGTTATTTATCTTGTACTTAACCGATGCAATTTGGTGATGATAACCCGAGTTTCTTTCTCCATTTTTGAGCCATTTCTCCTTAGCCCTTTGCCCAATTTTCCTAGCTAAGGTTAGAGAAAGAGAAGCATGCTGAACTTTCGCTTGCGCCCTAGCAATAATATCATCATCATATAAACTAATAATTTCTTCCAAGTTATCAAGCACATCAATTGTAAGCTCTGGGTTATCAATTTGGGATTGTAAATTACCGAAAGTAGATTTCTGCCAATTCTTAATAAAGAATTTTAAAGCTTGTAACTTTTTCGCCAAAATATAACTTGGTTTGTCCAAAAAATTCTGATTCATCCCCCAAATCCTAAGGTTATCCAAAAAAATCCGGATGATGTAATATAAAATTGTTTAGCCTAAAAGGAGATTTAAACTTTTCACCGGACTGACAACAAAGCATTATAGGAGCATGGTGTGAAATAATCTCAATTGAATAGGAGCATGACTATGAGCTTGGAAATTAGGACACAACAGAAATCTGTCTAACCTTATCAAAATAGGCGACTGTTGAGAGTTGGTCCATGTAAATCTGCCTCCTGTCAATATGGAAGATCAACCAAAGAAGATTTTCCATAATTAAATAATCAGCCATATCTCATAATTCTCAACATCCTCTTCATGGAGTGAAATGATTTTTGATTATTTTATTAGTTGTAACGTCGCCTTTAAAAAGTAATTAATATGTGTGGCCATTTGCTAGATATGATAAGATTTCCAATACTCTTAATTAAATTCCTTCAAATATTAAAATGTGTATGGTCATTAGCTGCATGTTTTGGCATCTGTAAAATATTCTTAGAATTATGAGGTATGGTTCATTATTCACTTATATATTTTTATTTTCTTTTGTGTCGATAAAAAGATAATATTGATTATAAAGACTCAATTTACAAGAGCAGAAAAACTGTTGAGACCCGAGTTAAATCTTTTAATTGTAGGAGACCGTCTATGACAATGCATGACTTAAATAAGATATTGTGCACTTGTTGATATGATGCATGAATTTGATCGAGTAAACCAAACACTATGACAACAATGCATGAATTGAGAATAGTTCGTTTTTATTACTTGCATCTTGCATGCTCTGCTTACTGTAAATCTAATCTGAGTTTTTTTTTTTATAAGGGTTAAGTGGCAAACACAGTTGACCAGTCAAAAACTGTTAAAATGCCCCATTTTAACTATTATAGATAAAAGTAACGGATTGGGGCATTTCGATATCATTTTGGGGCATTTTAATCTTTTACGTAACGTCCGGGGCATTTTCACAACTATGGGGTCCATTTTGGGGCATTTTGCCACTTAGGAAAATGTAAACCTTGTTTGTGTGGGAGACTTTCTTAGTTACTTTATGCTTAAGTTCCTTTAATTATTATGTATGCAACCACTTCAGCAATATACTTGCACTGAAGCTAGAATGTGAAAGCATATTTGTTCATTTAACAAATTTACATGAGATCAAAGAGATGCTCATTTTTTCTGTTTTTTTTCCTTCTTGTATATCTAGCTAGATTAAAAATCTACGTTACATGCAGGGCCGGTCCTAATAGGAAAGCAGGACAAGCTTCACTTTGGGGCAATAAAGGCCCGGGGCAACAAAAAGCCTTGTTATATTCAGGGTATTTTTAAAAGAGAAATCATTTTGAGGGTTAAAGTGTAATTAACATAAAAATAGGGATGGAAATTTAATAATATTAAGAGGATCTTAGAAGAAATATTAAGTAGCTGGTTGTGCTTGATTTTATTTCTAGTTTTCTTCCTCCACCATATCCGTACGCACCACCACCTCTATTTGGCACTACACTTGCTAGAGTGTTAGTATCCACCGACTTCTTTTTTTTTCCTACAATTATCATTAACATAGTGATGTTGTAATTTGTTTCTCCAGTATTATTTTGGTCAGTTATTGTTGCCCTAATGGATGTTTACAAATCAAATGAATCTTCTATTTGATAGTGGGGGTTCTTTACTTATGAGTAATTATGATGTTTATAAAGTTTAATTTGATGAAATGAATCTAAAGCTCTTTAATTTTTAGAGTTTGTGCATAAAAACAGCGGTGACATTTTGGTAATTGAATTTTCTTTTGGTTGATTATAGGGATAGGTTGATAGCTACAGTTTTTTGCTTTTAACTATCAATAACAGAAAACAATGATCTTGTATTTGTAAAAGAAAATCATAGGGGAAAAAAATAAAATTAGTTTACTTTGGGGAAAAAAGTGTTGGAATATTTTCAACTGCGCTATCCAACTGAGTTATGGCTTACTTGAAAGGTACAATGAATTTTGGCTTGCATTACCAAGGCTATACCGCTGCCTCGAAGGGTGCAACGATGCTAATCGAACGATGTAGAGGCCAAGTCCAAATCAACGTCTGGATGGATCTTTACATTAGGGGGTCTTCTTTGTGTCTTGGAGTTCCAAGAAGCCAGACTTGTATTTCGATTCAACAATGTTGTCGAATTAATATCCTTAACGGATGCATGTAAGGAGGCGAATGGCTTAGGAACCTACTTATGGAAATTCCATTTTGGAAGAAGCCAACTCCGGCGGTCTTGATCAATTGTGATAATCAAGCTACCATCTATAATGTCTTAAATAAGACTTATAATGGAAAGTCAAGACATGCAAGTCTTAGACATCAAATGGTTAGGCAACTACTCATGAGGGGAGTGGTTACGGTTAACTTTATTGAATCAAAGAGGAATTTGGCAGACCCATTTACAAAGAGTCTACCAAGTTCGGTGGTTTCAATAAAAAGTAAAGAAATGGGACTAAGGTCTGTGAAAGAAGTTTGATCTCCCATAGCAGAAACCCAACCTATGTTTTGAAAAAGATAAACAAGGTTCAATGTGGTACCAACAAGTTATGGATGTAGATTATGGAGCACTAATATAAAACTTCTCATTTCTAATTAGTGTTTGGGTTCTCGCAAGAAAATAGGATGGATGTAAATCCTTAATGAGTCTGTGATTAGTAAAAGGTGTATCGCAGAAACACCTTCGAGACTTACCTATATGAGTATGGAAATCAGGCCGTTTCCTAAGAGAAGAAGACCGTTCTCTAAAGAAGACTCATGAATCAAGGATATAAGCACATGGCCATTAACGTGCTTGGCTCGAACACATGATTTATGAAATCAATATGTGTGGAGACTCTGGTTTATCATAAGGGATACTTGGTTCAAGACTGGTTTCACCATAGAATCCCGATAAGGCTTTGAGTTTCTTACACTAAGTGAATGTTCAAATCCAAAAGATACCTATCATTTATGTGTTGATTTCAACGATGATGCTTAGTCTCAATTGTGCTTGAACTACTTTGGCTTGATCCCACTGGGTACATAGGCGATCACTTCGGTGATGCGGTCACTCTTATTTAAAAGTTTTGAACTTTGTTTTATGGTTTTGAAAATAGGGGGAGAATGTTAGAATATTTTCAACTGCGCTATCCAAGGGGGGGTCCTGGGGGGCGTAGCACCCAGCTGTCAGGTACGAATCGTTTTTAATCAAGTTTCGACTGTTACAAACATATCCAGAATATTCAAATCCAACAGACGCCATTGATGTCTGATGATGAAGAGACTCGTCGTTTCGTGAAGAGAAACCTGTTGGGGAAAATTCTATTCCCAACAGATGCGAAAACCCCTATAAATGGCATCTCCCATAACTCGTTGAAAACAACATCGAAAAACCTTTTCTGTTTTCTCTCTTTTCCAAAGCATCATCAAAAATCTTGTTTACATGTGTTCTTGATTGGATCAAGGGGTACAAACCTTGAATTCAATTTCCGTTGTAGGGCTTTCATTGTATCCTGCATTATTCCACATACCTGTTGTAATCGCCAATTTATTGGGAGGGTAGAAATAATTGTCTAAAAGAAATCGTATGAGCCTTGAAAGTTTGGAGTACAACAATCTCTTCCTGTGTTTTTTCATCTTCTATTGCAACCCCATTTTTCCAACAAAAAGTTCTCAGAACGGCCCTGGTTACATGGTATATGACAACTTCGGTTTGCTGTGGAACTTTGACGTTGATTGGTAGGGGATCTAGTTTAGCAAATTTAAAGACTCTAAAGACATCTAAATTTTAGCTTGTTTTTTGTGACAACCTATTTGTCGGAATGAGTTTAATTAATAAACAATTTGGCTACAAGAATATACTTGTTTATTTTGTTTTATGAATTTCCGATATATGAAATGTATCTTACTGAAAAGATGGATGGGCATTTTGCCATATAAAACAGGATAAGCAATATCAAGTTTATCCAAATAATTATTAGGGATCCCTTTTAGCGGCACAATATTGTGTCACGAAAACCAATTTGTTCAGTGCAACAAAATATTTAACGACACAAAAAAATTCGTCACCTATAGTGAGTCGTAGAAAGTGTTATGTGACGACCTTAAGAAATCGTCACCAATTTTTTTGATTAGCGACATAAGTCATTTTGCCACCAAAACTATCTTTTCGTGAGAAAATAAAATTGACACGATTCACTAATTTTATGATGAAGAATTTTATCACTCTAGGTATTTTTTATGAGGAAAATATTTTATCACTTAAAATAGTTTTAGCCGTAAAATTTATTTGTCTCAAAATATTCCCGATATTCCTCCATCTCCTTTTGTCTCCTAGAGTGTGTATTTCCCACTTTACCATCAAGTGGGAGAAAAAATGAGTTGGATAATAATAGTCTAACCGAGTCAGCTTAAAAGTGTGGGCAGCCACCCTAAGGCTTAGTCCTATGGGCTAGATATCTAGCTGCTAGATTGGTCATCCACGTCAGCTTGGGCAACCTCCTAACCCCTATGGGATGACCAATCTAGCAGTGAAACGCCTAACCATTCGGCGTTTTTCTCTCTCTCTCCGCCTTTTTCCTCTCTCTCCACAAATATTTTTTTTAAAAATTAATTATTCACTTCTCTCTCCACCTTTTCTTCTCTCTCCACCTTTTTCCAATGTTCTGAAAACCGGCCCGGCCCGGCCGGTCAGCCCATTAAAATCGTGACTCGGTCACCTTTCCGGGCCGTTTCATCTTTGACCCAGCAAAATCACCAAAAAACGGCTTCTTTTGTGAGAACCGGGTGACCCGGCCGTTTTGACCCGTGATTCGGCGTATCTTGAACGGTTCAATGAGTCGATAATCTTTCTCAATCTTCAACATTCTGACATGAATAAAACTTTTTCAAAATAAAATTGGATGAACTTTCGGTGATAACGTTAGTGGAGGTTAATCTTCATATAAACAGAACTTTTTTTCCCTTTCTTTGATGCAAAGGATAACTATTGAACTTAACAAGAAATTAATTATAATTTCGATCACAAATAGTAATACAAGAACGTATCTGCAATCTACATCCACTTTGACGATGCTGTAATTTGATAGAGGATACAGTTGCAGAGGAGATTTAGTATTGATAGCTAAGTTAGGGAAAGAGAGGCAGTGAGTCTGATAGAGAAAATCACCACGATGTTGTATGTTAAAGGTAAATGGAGGATAGGGTTTGAATGGTAGAAAATGTAAATAGTTGACAATGTAACATGAGCTGTCACTTTTATCTTACATATCCCACTCTCACGTGTCACGTCCCATTCCCTACCACTAGTGCGTTTGCAAGTTTCTTCACGATCACAAATGGCATAAGAAGTGGTCACATAAAAAAATTAAGCTAAATAATATTTTATGTATGTGACCCGGTGAATCCGGGTTGAATCACTGGTTGAACCAATGACCCTTGACCCAATATTTTTTCCGGTTCGACGTCCGGGCCGGTTTTCAGAACATTGCCTTTTTCACTCTCTCCCCCCACTTTTTCCTCTCTCTTTCCAATACATCACTTCCTCTCTCCATCTACTCCACGTTTTTTTCTTTTTTTTTTCATATTCTTTCTTCAACGCCGAATGGTTCGGCTTTATAGCCACTTTTTGAGTCAACCGCATTATTCTACTATTGTTTCAATCTCGGCCGATAGTGCGACAATGAGCAAATGCTAGGAGAGGAAGTAGCCAGATTGAGTGTTAACTTTTTTCCCACACTTTTTTCATGATTTGCAACACTTTTTGGCCAATCTAGCAGTCCAATCTAGCCCATAGGACTTAGCCTAACTAGTGGCACATGTACAACTCTAATCTGTTGTGACGTGGAACAGGAAAGTGTTGCGAATTTTGTAACATAGATGAAGTGTTACAACTATTTTGCATGGAAATTTTTTGTTGCAAATTCGCAACGGGGTTAAGCCATTGCGGAATTTTGTTACTATTTTGCATATTTGGTGTAGTGTTAAATTGGATAATACACGACTTTGTTTCTTTTTTTTTTTTGTCGTTGTTTTTCTTTTAAGTGTATCATATAAGGCCTCCCTTCGGTGGTCCAATAATATCCGACAGATTTAGTAGAGACTCCAAGTTCCGGGTAGTTTTCATACTGGATCAAACTCCAGCGGACGGAAACCAATTAAACTTGAAGGACTTGAAATCAACTCCCTTTAGAAAAAATTAAAAAAGCTTTGCCCGTTCCGATAATCAAAAATGACCTCGTCATAAATGCGTAGTTATGGCGGGTAGGCGCCACTTAAATTATATATGTTTAGTTAGATTGAATAGTTACATAAGAAAGATCAGATTTCCCATACAACATAAACTATTTATTGAGCTCCCTATTTGAAGTTTTGAACCACAGCCATATCTTTAGCTTACTGGTTTTGCCATGGAAAAATTAAATCAACTTTCAATATTCTTCTCATCATCAAATCTTGATGAATACAAAATTGAATTCATTATTTTCCTGAGTAGTATCATGTTAGCCTATGTCTTCATTCACAGATGGAATCAAAGGAATGTAAAAGGCCCAAAATCATGGCCAATCATCGGTGCAACTATAGAACTTCTTATGAATTTCCACAGAATGCATGATTGGGCAACTGACTACTTTGTTGAATCAAAAACCTTCCAAGTTCGACTGCCATTTATAACTGTAACTTTCATTGCAGAGTCAGCAAATGTTGAACATGTTCTTAAAACCAACTTCGACAACTACCCAAGGGGTGAAGCTTTTCAGGCAAACATGGAAGAGTTGCTTGGAGATGGAATTTTTAATTCAGATGGAGAGATATGGAGGCAACACAGAAAGACTACTGGTTTGGAGTTTGCATCTAGAAACTTGAGAAATTTCGGCACTATTGTTTTCAAAGACTATGCGTTGATTCTCTCTGATATTTTACACCAAGCATCAATCCATAACAAAGAAATCGATATACAGGTCAGTCACTAAATCCTCAATTATTTCAAAGCCGAATGCGATCCCAGGCTTATTTATTTTTATTTTTTGACATGACAAAGAGCGAATTTATGTGAAATGTTCAGGTGGATGCTTTATCTAATGAAAAGTCTTTTTTTTTTTGTTTTTTTTGTTAGGATCTGTTTTTCAGGATGACTCTGGATTCTACATGTAAAGTTGGATTTGGAGCGGAAATTGGAAGTTTGGCTAATGATTTAACCAATAGTGGTTTTGCTAAAGCTTTTGATCAAGCAACTAGTACTGTTTCGTCTAGATTCGAGAACCCTTTATGGAGATTACAGAGATTTTTTAATGTTGGGTGTGAAGCATTATTTGTTCAAAGTATCCAAGTCATAGATGATTTTACGTACAATTTGATTAATAAAAGAAAAGTGGAATTACAAGGAGCTAAATCACCTGATAACAATGGTGATAAGGAAAAGCATGATATGTTGTCAAGATTAATTGAGTTGAGTGAGATTCCTGACAGTAACTTAACAGACAAAAGCCTTAGAGATGCCGTTATAAACTTTCTTTTAGCGGGACGTGACTCAACAGCGTCAACATTATCCTGGTTTATATATATGATCATGATGAATCCTAATGTAGCCGAGAAGATCTATACAGAACTTATAGCGTTTGAAGAAAATCAGGCCAAGGAAATGATTGCTTATGATCCTACGGATCCAAAATCTTTTACACAGAAATTAACACAATTTGCAAGTCTATTGAATTATGATTCTCTTGGAAAGTTGTCTTACTTGCATGCCACAATCACTGAGACACTACGGTTATACCCTGCAGTGCCCCAGGTATCAAACCATCTACGTCAGCCTGATTTTCAGGATTTTTCTAAGCTTATTGTTATGGTAACATATTTTTTTTATTTGAAAATTTTAGTAACATATGAAAACAGAATAAACTTTTCCATGTATACTTGTAGAACTCGAAAGGAGTATTGGAAGACGATGTTTTACCGGATGGAACAAAAGTGAGAGCAGGTGGACTAGTGAATTATGTTCCATATGCCATGGGGAGAATGGTATACAACTGGGGACCTGATGCAATTTTATTCAACCCTAATAGATGGTTCAACAAAGAAGGGTTGTTTGAAAGCGCATCTCCATTCAAATTCACGGCATTCAATGTAAGAATTCTAGAGTCAAATAAAATGTTGATTATATATATATATTGACAGTTGTAATATGAATGTTTAAATATGTGAGTCTCATGCTGATGCAGGCTGGACCAAGAACATGCCTTGGGAAGGACTCGTCATATCTACAAATGAAGATAACACTTGCTATCTTGTGTAGATTCTTCAATTTTCATTTGACTCCAGACCATCCTGTTAAGTACAAAATGACGATAGCTCTAAGTATGGAGCATGGGCTAAAGCTTACTACAACTACCAAGAAATCTTGAAATGTTTAGGAAAGAAAGGTTCATAGCCCTTGATCTTTATTGGTTGGGATTGCACTTGCTGATCTATCATTTTTAAAGGTTAGTTGTGAGTTTAATTGCATGCGCAAATCAGCTTCGGGTCTTGTTATGTTGTGCACCCAAACATCGGGTACAAGCCCATGTTATTCTTCGGTTAAAAGTTTTTACGTGTTTTTTAATTAAACGTTTTTTTAATCAAATGTGGATCTATTATTTCGCTATTGATCTCACACAAAGTGGTAATGTTCTTACCTTTAATGGATGACTGTAATGTTACCGTTCTGAATGGTCTAATTTCTGCAACTCTAATTCCCTGAACTGATTTTCTTCTCCCTGAAAAAACCATGTTTAATTTTTTATACCCCGCAAATTCTAAATCCTAGAACTGATTTTTTTCTTCCGGCGATTTAGTTGTTAGTCACACAAAATCAAATCAATTTTTAGTTCCTTCAACGTGAAATAGAAACTCCCAGTTTGGAGAAGGTACAATTTCTACAATCACTTTTAAAGTTCTCAAAATCCATAAGAATTTGGTGAAGGTACGATTCCATCTGAACTATGATCACGGTAGATTTAACACAAGGAAGGTTTCACCTACCATACAATTGTGCAGTCACATTTTTTTTAGTAATGTTTGATTAGTGTGGTTTCTTTTTCGTTAACAAACATAATTCAAAAACAAAACTTTTTTCTCAAAAATCTTTCAACAATAAGATCAATGTAACTAAAACATGATTTCCAAACTTTTAATTCAACTAATTAATCTAAACAAATTAATTAAACTAAATAAGGTTTATTAGTTCAAATTAAATAAGGATAATTTAGCCTTTTTTGAAAAATGTGGCTAAGGGGCTTTGGGTTTTACTTCCAAATGAACCTAGTTTGTTTTATTAGTTATATCCCAATTAATCTGGGTATGCCCCAATTTGGCTTGGAAAATATTGATGTTAAAAGATTCTTATGTGATAATCAGATTCAACTTATTGTTACTTACATGTATAGCATTTTGGCCCTTGCTTCGGCTGTAAGAATGACAGCCACTCAGCTGTTGTATGAAAGATTAAGCCAAGCACGTGTACTGTGTGCACTTCTCTTCCCCCTTACGATATGATTATGTCTTTAACTTGATTAGATTTAGATGTCATAAAAAGATTTTTTGCCTCTCTTTCTGATTTAAAAACTAAGTTACGTTTGAATTTGAAACATCCAGTAAGCCAAATTACCAGCGCTTTGGACTTTCATTTTCTAAAGCACTAAAAGGATTTGAAAATAAATAATATTCCCTCCGTCTAGTTATTTTTAGATTTTTTCCCACCATTAAGTGACCTATATCACTAAATAAGTAGATATTTTTAAAATGAGAAACTTTTTTTGTAGCCCATTCTTTTGAATTTTTATTTATGAAACCCACCATTAAGATAGGATATATACAAAACCCATATTTAGTAATAATAGGATTAGATTTACATGATTAACCTTTTAGTAAACGGATTATTCAAGAAAAAAAAAAAGAATAAAATAACAAACAGTTGTGAAAAAGTCAAAATTCCTGAATTTAAGAAACTCCCTAAATTCACTCACTCACATGCCACTAATACCGCTCCATTTTCAACTTAGTTTGGTATATTTATTCGGCCATTAATCTAGAAACTATTTTTTTTTTCCTTTCATCCTAAAATCAAAAATCTGATGTAAGAACTAAAAATACCTATTAATCCATTGAACTCTTATAAATCAAATTTATTGCATTTTGTACACTGGACGGTTATCACCAACTCAGTAAAACGAATATTGTCACAAAAAAAAAAAAAAATTAAATCTAATTCCTAAAAAACTCTTCTTAAATAACTCATGTAAAACAACTCCCCTAACACAACTTACCTGAAATCACTCCATTACATAAAAACACTGATTAATTTTTGAAAAAAATAAAAAAATAAAATAAAAACTCAAATTATCACCATGTATGATTGAAAACTCTACTTATCCCTCTAAAATAACTCCAGTTATCACCGTATGAAATTGTTGAGAATCACAGTTTTCGCACATTAGTAATAAAGATAATTCCAATTATCACTAAAGTTGGTGAAAATTTCGGTAATAAAAACCTAAGTTTTCATACATGAGAATTGTGATATTCTAATTTTCACAAATTGGTAAAAGTTGCAATGGGAAAACTGCACTTATCACCCCGCGTGATTTCCATGAAAATGGTAATTATCACATATTTATTTTAAGGTAACCATAAAAATTTAAAAAGAATAATAAAAAAAATTTATGTATGAAAATACCAATAATTATGTATAAAAATATCAAAAAATTATGTATGAAAATATCAAATAAAAAAAAAAAATTATGTATGAAAAATACATATGTATGAAAAAAAAAATGGGCCGGGAAGACTAAGTACTACTCACGGCATCAGTCACTGATAAAATTGAGAAATCAAACGTTACGTTGAGACAACTAGCATAAATTCTGTTTTTCAACTAGCGAATTTGATTGTTCTATAGAGCAATTTAATTGGCAGTTTCGTAGATGTGTTGAGTTCACTGAACAACACCTTGATCTCGCCAATTTTCCATTTCTTTGAATATAGAAAAACAATTGACCATGCAGACGAACAACAACGAATTAAAAAAGGTATAATCTAATCACCGTGGTCGTTGTAATCATCAATTCAATGAGGAACAGAATTTAATTGAAGGGAGTGAAACTAAGCAGGATGCTAGAGAAACGAATTTCATCATGAGAGACAAAATAAAAGTGACAGCATGTTATTAAATTTCGCAATTAATGGGAATAACTTTCCCTTGCAAAAATTATGGGATTAACATTAATTTAACGAAAAATGTGGTAACAATTTGACGAAAATTATGGGAACAAATTTCATTGATTGGATGCCGGATTATTTATATTTACTTAAAAAAATTTATGTTAATAATCCTTAATTACTTAAGGATAAATTAGTCCATCTTAAAGTATGAAAGAGATAAGTCTAATCTAAACTATTAATCTCAACCGTATATCTAATTTTTTGGGTTATATATATATGTCATCTTAATGATGGGTTTCTGGAAGAGAGAGGAGTCAGATTTGGGTTCCTCGGATTTTTCCACTTTTTAAAATTATCCTTTTAATTGATTATAAAAAAATATAAGAAATATGCATAATTTGATAGTCATGTTTATATTTGTTACGTAGGTGTTTTAAAAGAACACGCAATTGGATATAGAAACTAATTGGCGGATATAAATTACTTCCCCCAACTCATGTGTAATATCCCAGCTTTTTCAATTTATAATACTTGTACACATTTAGCCGATTTGAAGTATATCTCTATGTACGTGATGGGGAGGTGCCCATACCAAGTTAGGTAATTAGCATTTAGTCACTTCTGAGGTGCCTATTAGAAAATATACCGTGTCCTTTTATAGAAATCTTAAGGTTTATTAAGAGAGATAAGGAAGATGAGTAGGGTAACATTATAGATGGAAGAAGAAGTTTACCGTCAAAAACAAGGGGCGACTAGATGTGAAGGTGATGGTTGGCGATGGGGATAAGATTCTCCTGGATCGAGCGTTTGCGAGACCTCCGCTTCAATGGTAGATTCTTGTGGTAGCATCTTCTGCGGGGCTAAGGCAAGTTTACTTGATCTCTTTGTCAATGTTGGTTATAGGGATTTAAAATCGGTAGTTCATACAAATCTGAAAAGTAACTTAGGTTTGAATTGTGTATTAGTTACTTGTTTTTCGATGTTAGTGATGCTTGGTTAATCTTAACGTGTTCGTTTCTTCCTTGAATGGTGTTTGATTAGATCTAAATGTTAAGAAATTATATTGTTCTAGGGCTTACCTTTTAAGTCTATGTTTGATCACCTTATGTGTTAGTGTTTGTTAAACTTCCTTGAGATGGAATGACGGGTTGTTTGTATGTGGTTGATGTGTATGTGTTGTGGTAGACTATGGCAAACAGAGCTAGTAGTGAAACCTGTATACACTAATGATTTTTCTTATTTCCGTATGCACCTAGTCGTGGGTTAACATCTTGTTATGCTAAACTATTAAATTTCCCGTGTTATCTTATTTATAGTGTCAATTTATCTTCCCTTGATGGCACGATGTCATGAACTTAGTTATGTATCCCGGTGAGAGTGGAAATACCATACATCAAAACTTAATAGAATATTGCACGCCGATATTAGGTGTCGCCGCTTGAAATTAAAGTGTTGTGCTAAACAATTTATTGTGGTCTTGTAGCTATAGAAATTTCTGGCACAAATCTAGATGGGCATAATCTACCGAAGCTAGGGGATAATTTGTGCTACTCGTTAAGCTTTGATGAGTATGTTAACGTTTTCGAGTTTGCTACTTCTTTTATTTGTTTGTAGTATGAAGTCGCGGACTGGATGTTAAGTGTGTAGGTCTTATACTTGTTGATACCACATTTCCTTTGAGTGAAATGATAATGGATTTGTTATAATGGGAGACTGAGATGGGTTCGCATGACAGTAATTGAAAACACTGATGCTCTAGTAGTAATGAACTCTTGTTGTAGTTGACCTGCTCCCAAAAATTAGTTGTCAAAATCTTATTATTGAGATGGTGTTTCAGATGGTAAGGGTACTGGAGGGTGCCAGAGTTCTGGTTTTGAGATTTTATTGTATTTGGATAGGTTTCCGTATACCACGAGGGTTTGAAGTTTTGTTAATTATAACGTATGCACTAGGATACTGTTGTGGTTGATGTTTTGATGTTAGTTCTTGTGAAACTTCCATATTCCCGTTTTGTTTGCTTGTACCGCTAAAACTGAGTTTGTAGTCGTTGTTATAACATTTCAAAGTATAACACCGTTGTAAATGCAACCGTGCTTCGTAATCATGTAATTCCTATGAACTATAGGCTAAATTTTTATACTCTTCCTTGACTCAGCGACCTAGTGAACTTGCTTGGAGTTTAACTCCCGTGGATAAACTTTTCAGGTGTTAAGAATTGAAAGTGCTAAACGAACCTTCGACTTTCGGCGGTTTTTCATCTTTGGTCTAGCATATATTGGACGTTACTTCTGCCATGCCAAGATCTCATCTATTTTGATGTTCCAAGCATATGTAGTAGTGAGGGGGTGAGACTTAGCGGTCGGGTCAGGATATTGTGCACTTGTATTTGATATATTTTTTATTGATTTGTTCTATCGGATAAAAAGGGGGTTACGTTGCCATTTCATAATAAATTATCTTTGTCTTTTATTCATTCGAAAAAGTACAAATGTAAGCCAGGCTTGAGAAATTTATGAGGGTTGTTATAGTTGGTATCGTAGCTTAGGTTCAGAACCTTTAGGACTTGGGGAGTGAGCCTAAAACGTTTCCATGAGTAATACATAAGTTGGATACCCTATTTAAAAGGTCATTTCTTTATACATATATGTATAGCTGCACTTGGTTGATATAGGGTTGGTCTTTATGAACATGCATTTGATTATGAAGATGAACTAATTATTGACAGTTATCAAATTTGATGACTTTTCTGTTTATATACTATGCGTCCTTACTATGTTAGGTTTTCGTTGGCCGTTATATGTGTCTTGTGGCATGAGTTGTGGGTATGAAAACTATCAATTGTGTTAGGAAATGAAAGTTAACTTTGTTAAATGTGGTAGTAATGGATTCTAACGATTTCCAACATATACATTTGTGAGCCACTTTGCGGTTGAGTTGGACAATTGGCGTTACGAATTGTGGGTTTTGGGTAAGTCATCTTTGATATGGAGTTAAATAGCACTTTAAAATGTAGTAGAATACTGGAATATGTTCCCTAGGTTGAGACCATACTGATATGTAGGATGCACACTAATTACATGGTTGTACCAAGGGAGTGAGTCATGCCTTTTTCATGTAGTTAAAGTGTTGTGCCAAATGGCCTCTTGGTGTGTCCATTGGCCTTACGCGCGGTGTTGTGTACGCCGGATATTCAATTCCTTAATAACGGATTGAAACGATTGTGGATATGTTCCGTGCGGTGTTGTGTACGCCGGATATTCAATTCCTTAATAACGGATTGAAACGAGTGTGGATATGTTCCGTGCGGTGTTGTGTACGTCGGATATTCAATTCCTTAATAACGGATTGAAACGAGTGTGGATATGTTCCGCGTGGTGTTGTGTACACCGGATATTCAATTCCTTAATAAAGGTTTGAAACGAGTGTGGATATGTTTACGAATCAGAACGTTTGAGTACATTGACGTTTCTGTATTTGGATGTGGTCTTATGAAAATGTTCCTTAACTCTATGAGTTATATGTAGGATTTGTTCCCTGCGTTTTGTGTGTTGGGGTTGGAGTACTAGGATGCTTCCTATTTGGTAACTCTTTGAAATGTGTAGGATGTGACCCAATGCATTTTTTTTTCGTTCTCGTGCCTCGCTCGTGTTTTTATTTTTATTTTTATTATTGTTAGCATTCCTTTAACTAGAGGGTAAAGGAGACAAGCCTATCACTGGAGAATAATTCAGTTTGGTTTCCCGTTGAGCAATAATTTCATTTGTGAAAAATTAATCATTAAGTAGTATACTTTGAGTATCTTAGTTAAGTCGGGTAGAAATAAGGAATAAAACAGACTTTAGTTTACTAAATTAGTTACTTATTTGGGGAGAGAGCGTAGTCGGTTTATGAAATTATTGTCTTGATCAAACAAACTTTAGTTTAATGGAGCTGTGATGTAGATATGTTCAAGTCCTTTGACTGCAATCAAATACTTCACATCTGGGAATTGATTTTGCATATGTGATTACAAGTTGAAAAATAAGACGAATACCATAGACATTGACAATCTCCTGGTACATTTCTGGACAGTTTTCGTTAGCTTTGAAATCTGAGTACAGGCTTCCTTTTTGGAGTCTTCTTTTGGGATTTCGATATCTCTCAGATTTTTTTTTAATAATTGCTCTGCATAGTCTTTGTTGATGTATGCGGTGTTTGTATCTGGTGGTCTAACTGTGCTACAGGTGCGCGATTGGACTTCTTTGTCAGCTTGTCTGTATTTCCAGTTTTGCTGCTGTCTTAGGATAGCTCATGCAGACATTAATTCAGTTTGTAAAGTAAACTTGGTTTAGGTTCTGCATACTTAGATTAGGTACTGAGACATTGATCGTGGCTATGAAAATTTTGGATATGTACTGCATGACCTCTTTTCGCTTTTGTATTGTAGCCTTTGTGGCTACAGTTTGTTTCTTTTGTAATCATGGCCTTGACTAGGCTCTTTTGAGGAATAAATTAGTAACCTTGATGAGATTTAATGAAATGTTATGTTTACGAATAGGGACTAATTTTTCTTAGTAAAAGGAACGCCCAAGGTTAAAGTAGTGGACTTGAGAGAGCATTAGTACCTTATTGCCAAATTTTGGATTATAGAATTGACATGCATGTAGTTTTTAGTTTAGATAAGTGGGCACTTGGTTGGTGTATAGGAATTTAGAATTTAGTTTGTGCAAAATGTTTTTAACATCTGTCTAGTGGCTTGTTTGGATTGGGTCTCGTAGTTTGATTTTATCCTTTTAGGATTTACATTAGTTATTACGTATGTTGTTTTCCTCTCTACTTGTTTTTTCTAATTTTAGAGTCGGGGACTCTTATAATTGGGATTTGAGACATTTCGGTATTGGCGATGGCATCTATGACAACTAAAGGCACGATTATTTAGATTCATAGTTAGGAAAATTACTAATCCACCAGCTATGAACTGAAGTTTAGGATTTGTGAATTAGGGCAACAATTTCCTTCAATCGTTTTTAAAAGTTGGACTTGTTTGTGTGCTAAAGCATCAGGAATTGATATAATTATTTTTTAATCGAGTTAATTGGAACATGCCTTCCATTTATAATCCTAGGATGAGTGCACTCCAAGATGTGGGCAGTGTAGCTTAAACGTTGATTAGGTGACATCGTAGTTGATCAATAGATATGTTGTATGACCCGATCTATGAATTCACTTTACATGATTTTGGTCGGTAAAGTTGGACCAATATCAAAAATTTAGTAGAGGCGTAAATGATTAATTTGTTATGATCATGAGTGGTATGCATAAATAGTCAGCATAAATGGCTAAGAAGAACATTTAGTCATTAACCTATGTACTACATACTAGCATATAATAAATTTGTATGATTTTATCTTTCTGTAGAGGGTGTTAGTGCTTTGGTTAAGACCGTCTAACTAAGTGACATGAAATAGTGGTGATCTTCCCTAAAAATATACTAAGTGGTACCATGACGAAGGAGGAGAAACGATTTTTGGTTCGTCATTTTTCGGGAGATGGTAGTAGCCTAGCGGGGTTGAAACGGCATGTGGAATAGTGGTTTCGTTGTTATGATGTCAACGCTACTTATGACCTCGAGATGACACTACTTGGTTTATGGCGGTGTATAGGGAATGAACAATCTTGCTAACTTTATGAAATGGACTTAGAAGCGGAAAAGATGTCATTATGTCACCGTGATATTTCTAGGCAAATAATTGTTTGTTATTGTATAGATAAATGTTTATATATGTTTCATTTCGTTCGCGGTTATTGATTTTGGGGGTGTTGTGTACGCTTATGTCCTACTAGATAACATTTTTACGCTTACGAGAACAAATCATAGTGGCATATGCCTTCCTTTATGCATGCGTATGGCATGATATCGGGTGCGTTATGATATGTTCATATCTTGCATGTTGTGTAGCCGTTGCACGTTTTACTTGTGTAATTAAGCTATTTACGATAAGAGAATCTCTGTAAGTTCGACATTCTCGGCTTTTAGAGGTACATAAATTACTTTGATCTGAATAAGCAGACCATTATGGTTCAGAGTTGAACCTTTGTATATGTTACCTTTGACAAGCATATGGCCAATTGGAGAGTGAATCGGACGTCAGAAACCATGCTTTGAGTGCAATATCTCTAAGGTAATTGAGATGAGTATTTTCCTTGGCTCATTTGAAAGACTAGTTATTCCCTAATGCCTTATTGTTAAGTCCATTCTGTCTCGGCAAAGAATAGGCAAGAAATCTATGCATTTATAGTAAATGAAAACTATTATTGTTGGAAGTTGGAGAGAATGCGGAACTTATGTATTTCTATTTATGGGTGCATTGTAGTTTTAAAGAATTGAAATTTGGTTTCGAGATTTGTTGTACTTTGAGATTTAGTTACCACTGTAGATGAGACTACTGTACAATGTATTCTCTATTCTTATCATATGTAGACTTTAATGAATGAGTTGATAGTGCAAGCAAAGGCCATCTTTGGTGCAGAAGCAACTTAATTTCACATCCGAAGGGGCTACTAGTTGCAGAAATATACTTGGGGTATGGCGCAGGGTCATTTACAAGATGCACTTGATATTTTAGAACATGAAAAAAAAAAAGTGTTGTCGCATACAACTTGGGAGAAAGTAAGCGACTTCAAGGACGAAGTCGTTCTTCAAGGTGGGTAGACCGTAATATCCCGACTTTTCAATTTATAATACTTGTACACATTTAGCCGATTTGAAGTATATCTCTATGTACGTGATGGGGAGGTGCCCATACCAAGTTAGGTAATTAGCATTTAGTCACTTCTGAGGTGCCTATTAGAAAATATACCGTGTCCTTTTTTATAGAAATCTTAGGGTTTATTAAGAGAGATAAGGAAGATGAGTAGGGTAACATTATAGATGGAAGAAGAAGTTTACCGTCAAAAACAAGGGGCGACCAGATGTGAAGGTGATGGTTGGCGATGGGGATAAGATTCTCCCGGATCGAAAGCGTTTGCGAGACCTCCGCTTCAATGGTAGATTCTTGTGGTAGCATCTTCAAATGGGCTAAGGCAAGTTTACTTGATCTCTTTGTCAATGTTGGTTATAGGGATTTAAAATCAGTAGTTCATACAGTCTGGAAAAGTAACTTAGGTTTGAATTGTGTATTAGTTACTTGTTTTTCTGATGTTAGTGATGATTGGTTAATCTTAACGTGTTCGTTTCTTCCTTGAATGGTGTTTGATTAGATCTAAATGTTAAGAAATTATATTGTTCTAGGGCTTACCTTTTAAGTCTATGTTTGATCACCTTATGTGTTAGTGTTTGTTAAACTTCCTTGAGATGGAATGACGGGTTTGTTTGTATGTGGTTGATGTGTATGTGTTGTGGTAGACTATGGCAAACAGAGCTAGTAGTGAAACCTGTATACACTAATGATTTTTCTTATTTCCGTATGCACCTAGTCGAAGGGTTAACATCTTGTTATGCTAAACTATTAAATTTCCCGTGTTATCTTATTTATAGTGTCAATTTATCTTCCCTTGATGGCACGATGTCATGAACCTAGTTATGTATCCTGGTGAGAGTGGAAATACCATACATCAAAACTTAATAGAATATTGCACGCCGATATTAGGTGTCACGCTTGAAATTAAAGTGTTGTGCTAAACAATTTATTGTGGTCTTGTAGCTATAGAAATTTCGCCCAAATCTAGATGGGCATAATCTGCTGAAGCTAGGGGATAATTTGTGCTACTCGTTAAGCTTTGATGAGTATGTTAACGTTTTCGAGTTTGCTACTTCTTTTATTTGTCTGTAGTATGAAGTCGCGGACCGGGATGTTAAGTGTGTAGGTCTTATACTTGTTGATACCACATTTCCTTTGAGTGAAATGATAATGGATTTGTTATAATGGGAGACTGAGATGGGTTCGCATGACAGTAATTGAAAACACTGATGCTCTAGTAGTAATGAACTCTTGTTGTAGTTGACCTGCTCCCAAAAATTAGTTGTCAAAATCTTATTATTGCGATGGTGTTTCAGATGGTAAGGGTACTGGAGGGTGCCAGAGTTCTGGTTTTGAGATTTTATTGTATTTGGATAGGTTTCCGTATACCACGAGGGTTTGAAGTTTTGTTAATTATAACGTATGCACTAGGATACTGTTGTGGTTGATGTTTTGATGTTAGTTCTTGTGAAACTTCCAAATTCCCGTTTTGTTTGCTTGTACCGCTAAAACTGAGTTTGTAGTCGTTGTTATAACATTTCAAAGTATAACACCGTTGTAAATGCAACCGTGCTTCGTAATCATGTAATTCCTATGAACTATAGGATAAATTTTTATACTCTTCCTTGACTCAGTGACCTAGTGAACTTGCTTGGAGTTTAACTCCCGTGGATAAACTTTTCAGGTGTTAAGAATTGAAAGTGCTAAACGAACCTTCGACTTTCGGCGGTTTTTCATGCTGGTCTAGCATATATTGGACGTTACTTCTGCCATGCCAAGATCTCATCTATTTTGATGTTCCAAGCATATGTAGTAGTGAGGGGGTGAGACTTAGCGGTCGGGTCAGGATATTGTGCACTTGTATTTGATATATTTTTTATTGATTTGTTCTATCGGATAAAAAGGGGGTTACGTTGCCATTTCATAATAAATTATCTTTGTCTTTTATTCATTCGAAAAAGTACAAATGTAAGCCAGGCTTGAGAAATTTATGAGGGTTGTTATATCATGGTGTGTGCTAGGGGGTGACTTTTGGGGGCGAAAATACTAAAACACCCTTCCCTCAAAATAAAAATCAAAAAACTTAAAAACAAAAAACAAAATCATATCCCCCATTTCCATCTTTTTAGGGTTAAAACTTTGAAACCCAAATGTTCCCCATTCTCTTTCAAATTCTAAATTTTCCCCATGTCGGAAGTGATGAAGAACATGTCGGAAATGATAAAGAATATGCCGGAAATGATGAAGACCACGCCGGAATTGATGAAGATCATGCCGGAAGTGATGAATAACATGTCGGAAATAATGAAGGTCACGTCGGAAGTGATGAAGACCATGCCGGAATTGATGAAGACCATGCCGGAATTCAATGCCGGAACTAAATGCCGGCATGCTCGATATAAATCTATCAATGCCGGTAGTTAAGTGAAAAAAATCAATTTTCCGGATACTTTTCATCATGTTCCTATGAGATAGAATTTTAGGATGAAGACCACACCGAAGTGAGTTCCTAGGCATGGTTATTTAGGATGAAGACCACGCCGGAAGTGCTGAAGAACATGTCGGAAATGAATGCCGTCATGCTCGATATAAATCTATCAATGCCGGTAGTTAAGTGCACAAAAAAATCAATTTTCTGGATACTTTTCATCATGTTCCGGCATAGAATTTTAGGATGAATACCACACCGGAAGTGAGTTCCGGCATGTTTATTTAGGATGAAGACCACGCCGGAAGTGATGAAGAACATGTCGGAAATGATGAAGACCATGCCAGAAGTGATGAAATTCAATGCCGGAACTAAATGCCGGCGTGCTCGATATAAACTATCAATGCCGGTAGTTAAGTGAAAAAAAAAATCAATTTTCTGGATACTTTTCATCATGTTCCTGCATAGAAATTTAAGCAAAAACCATGCCGGAACTACTTCCGGCATGCTCGAAAATCAGATAACTGTGCCGGAAGTAGACTGATTAAAACCTGAAAAAATAGGTTTTGAAGAGCAAACAATTTATGAAAATTTCCAACAACTACTGGCATGGTTTTTTGGTTGAATACCATGCCAGCACCAAGCTTTTTCAGCTGCAATAATGGTGGATTCAAAGAAAAAAAATCAAATTTTCAACCTCTTAGCAGCAATTCTCTCATCACAATCATCTTCCATTTTCAAAAAAAAAATTCCACTCAAAAACCACTTTCCCTCCTTCTACTCTCAACTAACCCACGCAAATTCAAATAAAAATAAATACACATTAATTTATCCCCCAAATACTTAACATTTTACTAATTATAATTAATCAATAATCCTGATTAGTGTGGGCTAGATTAGGAATTAAAAATATAATTACATAGGGGGTCACCTAATTGCTATTGGGACACCGTTTTTGTCCCTGTAGCTATATCCCCAATTAATTCCCATATCCCCCAGTTGCGTGTTCTTTTAAAATGCTATTCAATGGTACGAAGTTTGCGAACATCCGTGGTGTAGTTTGAGAGATAAATCATTTCAAAATTTCACTATTTATTTTCCGTAAGGGTATAATTATAAAAAGTGCTTAAAAATAATTTACCATTTGCTTGCCTTAAAAAATTGTGCAAACTTGAACTAGGTCACTTAATAGTGGGACGGAGGGAGTAAAAAATCGTGGATATTGTTCTTCTTTCGGTAAATTCACATAACGGGCTAGCACTTCGCAGGGTGCCAAGTCAAATTAATTTTGTAGATCGAGTCTTTTTCAGTCAATGTACAATACTCAGCTGTTGGTTTCCCAAGTACTTAAAAGTCATTTATCGTAACCGGTGCAAGTAACTTCAAAATGTTTTAGATCCACCATATGTGAGTAAACCAAGTTATTACAATCTCATAATAAAAAGTGACAGCATCATTCGTTCTCATTGCATGCCTTAAGGAGACCACCAGGAACCTGTTCTGTTGAAGTCAGTAGTCCAATATTACTTTTCTTCCAATAGACTCATCGTAAATGGGAATATGAAGTAGACTATATATTTGTTAAAAACAAGACATGATGTGCAGTTATATTGCTGATCATCAATTCACCATCCGATGAATCCATGACATATTGCTAATGATGATATCAGCTGAATGTCAGAAGAAGGTTCTATCAAATCATGTATTTCGAGGGTTGATGCTCTTAATTGGTGAACTAAGATACCCCTTGCTAGCTAGCTACGTAGCTAACTAAAACGTAATGGTTCCATAACTCAATTCAATGCATGGTAGGAAAAATGTTCATCTAACTACTAAGGCCTTCACAGTTTAAGTAGAAACTCAATTTAAGGAGATTGAATGGCGTAAACAAAACTTGCATTACATTTCAACTTAAAAGGAAAAGGACCTATTACTGGTAAAATTGAACATATATTAGAATCATTCAACAAATGCATATCTGCAACTGTGACAGGGATCTCAGCAGAAGTTGCTTGGGAAACAGCTTTTACTTTCATGAAATCCCTTCAGCCTACCATAGATTAATTTGACGCCGAATATAACTTCTCCTTGATACTTTTCTTTCGTATATGCTTGGATTAGCTTCAACTGTTGCTCGGTCTGAGCGCATTATACAATCCCTCTACATTACTCAACAGAATACGTATACAATCTATTTGAGGTAACAAGCAAAATAACCAAAACCTCGCACAGAGAACAAAGAGATCAGCCCATTTCCCTTCCTACTCTGCCAATAAGTCAAAAGATTCACAGGCAATTCTAAAAGATTAGAAACTTTTAAGTAACAAAAATCTGAAATTTACTGTCATTCCAATCATTTGTTTCAAGATTCCACAAACATGACTACATAATATACCTAAACCTGCAAAAGGGAATTTAACTCTCATACTAGTAGCTATAAAAAAAACATACTGTACATATATCTTGCGAATTACTCAGAATTACTAGTCCTGCGATGCTCTAGCTGGTAAGAGAAATGGTTAATGGACATCCTGGTTACCAAAAAACAATAACATAATCTGCATTGCGGATTTCTGAAATCATGTCTTGAGAGGAATAGATGTAGTAACCATAGCAGTTTCCATAGTAGCTAGACGCTTCGGGGTAGATGTAGCAGCCATAGCAGTAGTGGGACGCTTTCTACGGCGATTAAGCACAGAAGAAGCTCCTTCCATCAGAGTAGCTCTCCTATTCTCCTCAAAATTCCAAAGTTCTTGAACAGGAGTTCTACCATTCGAGTTATACTCATTCAACTCAACGAGTGCATTAACAACGGCATTGTAGACTTTCTCACCCCACTCGTTCTTTAAGCTTTTCAAAAATGCATCCTCATGGTCGACGAATTCCTACATTTTCTTTTATACGGAATGCACTATATCAGTGAATACCGACAATGCTTCAACCAATGAATTTAGTATCAAGAAACTGAGCTATATATTACCTGTTGCTTGTCATCGACCAAGGTTACTTTAAAGGGATGCCAGGTTACGTCTTTGAGCAGGCCCTCCCAGAAAGAGCAAAGATTGTCACCGTGCCTTGAAGCTTGTTCTTCCGAGAAAGAATTGCATTTATCTTTGACATCTTCAAGGAACGGTTTTCGGTCCAACTCTCCCATTAACCTGAGCTGAACTGCACCACGCTGAGATGAACTTTCTCCGATTGCCTACATTTCAGTTGCAAGGCATTCTATTTCAGCTAAACTCAAGTAAAGACAGTACTAACAAACTGTGGGCAGGCTCATGATCATTATAAACTAGTTTTTTTTAATACCGAGATAAGCAAAGGAACTTACGCGGATCAGTAGTTTACGAATTTGTTGCAGCTCATTATTCTGCTCATGTTCCTTTAGCATTAAGACATTGTTGAGCTCTTGAGAGTGTTCAAGAGCTTCATCTTTGTCTAGCAGTTCCTTTCTCAACCTCTCAGTTTCAACTTGTTGCTCTCTTTTCTCCAATTTTAGTTTCTCAATTTCAACGTCTTGATCTTTTCTCTCCAATTTCAGTTTCGCTATTTTAGCCTATTATCAATGATCAATGACAAATAATAATCTCATCATTCTAAATTCAGAAAATCCAAACAAAATACAACTAGTTATTTGGTAAATTCAACTGAGAATCAACTGCACCATTACATCACACTTATAACTTATAAGCAACCCAAAACCCAAACCAAGGAAACTGAATCAAAGAAGTCTAAATTAGGCATGAAATATGGTGGGCATCTAAAGAAAAAGAGAAAGAGAGAACACAGCCTACCTTTCTGATTTCGGATAGAGATAACCCTTTATATTTTGGCACGCTAACAGTATTAATGTTTTCAATCCCCTGTTTTCAGAAAACAGAGAGAAACAGAGGAAGTTATTCCAATTGCAAAGTTTGAAAAGGAAGTAGAAAAACCAGTTCAAGAAACTTTACCTCATCAACATCCACATGAACGCTCAAGTTAGTAGATGCCATTCTTATGCACTGGTTGTAGTAGTATTGTTTGAATCTCTTCTTCTTCTAGTTCAAAATTTAAACTCAGATGTATCAGTTTGAGGCATTGCTGTAATTTGGTAAAAGACTAGGGTCTATGATTTATAAAGTTGCAGTAACACGAGCGTCCTGCTTTAACAGTGTGTTATCAAATCAACTTTTGTCTACTATAGATATAAATTGTTTCAGAATTCAAATAAGTGTACTGTACTCAGCATTTATGAGAAAATATTACATCACTATGTCCAATAGACACTTAACAAAATTCATCATTCTTTAGACCAACCTTGGTCAATGGTCACAATTGAGTACAAAGAGTACGTTGGATCATATCCTTTCCCCTTTATAATATACTCCCTCCGTTCCTATTTTCTCGATGTTATAGAATTTTTCATGCAGATTAAAAAACAATAGAGAGAATAATTTTTTTCCAAATCTACTCATATTAATAGCTTCTTAAAATTTTAAACCACTTAGTTTTTAGTTTCCAAATTTAATGTAAATTACGAATCTCATTATAGTTTACTTGGGATAAACAAAATATTCCATCCAAATCCTTAGAATAATCATTTATCTGCTGATTCTAACGAGAATTAATGGTATGATATTTTTTTTAAATACTAGTTGCAATAACCAAGAACCAATCCTGACTGGCTCATATTCATAAATTAAAAGTCCAAATTACTACTAACATAACTTTATCAATTTCATAATTCAAATTAGAAGGTAATTTCTGTGAGCTTGATCCTCCATTTCAAGCTCTATTGCAAATGGAGCTTAAAACTCCTTCCATTTTCCTTGCTTCATTCATCTTCACTATTTCTGGTGTTTTTATTCTTCGCATCCTCTTGACGTTTCGCTGTGATTCCATAGCCATTACCTCCATCTTGGTTCTGCACGACATCAATGATATCCCCTTCTTCCATCTCAAGCTGCATCATTCAACCCCCAAATACAAACATCTCAAAATCAAGAAGAATCACCAACAAAAAAAATTCTTAAGACATTTGCTAATTAAAAACGTAAAGAAACAGAAATCAATAGAGGAGATTAAAGGTGGTGAGTGTATTTACTTTATCTGGGGTATGATTTGGATTCATCTGTTTCCCATCGAACAAAAACTTTATGAATTTGAAATCAAGTTCTTTTCTCTTACAGTAAGCAGCCATAACCCTGCTTAACTTAACATCGCGCTTAATCTTGAAAAAAAGCTCACTACCATCAAACTACAACATAATCACATGTACAGTTTAAAGATTTAGTATTAAAAAAAAACAAACTTAAAATCATCTATCTAAAGAGATAATATTTGGAGTGGATAGAGAATATTACGTTGTACTTGAGCTTGACATTAACAAAACCAGCTTGTGCAGCAGCTGGGTATCTATATTCTTCATGCCCAACATTGGTGTCGACTCCACTCATTTTTAGAGCTTACTTCAACTACTAATGTCTCTTCCAAGCACAAACTCCCCTATGTGGCTTTGAAGAACAGAGAAAAAAAAAAGCGTGTTAAATAGAGAGGGAGATATTTACATATGAAGCTTTTTGTTAACTTTCATCATTCTAATTCTAGTACTAGTTATCCTCGATGTTAACTTTCCAGTTGCCAAGTAACGGAATGTTTCATTTCAAGCTTCGTGACATTCAGAACAGACAAAATTTACACCCAAAAGGAAATCAAATGGGGTGATGCTATATACTAAGACCATACTACGGTTAATTTAAAGCTATTAAACTCTGCTCATTGCACGCTGTTGGATTCTCAGATTTTCTTAGCTACTTAAGTTGTCATTTTCACAACTAGCGAACCATAAGTGTGGTACTTACGGACTACTCAGGGATGAGATTCTCACATCGATTGGACTTAGACAAAGAATTGAAAAATAAATGTTTGAAATAAATTGCTTAAACTTTGAGGAGGGCAGCAATAAAACCAATTCCAGTCTTTTGATTTCACCCCTTCATAGTTCTAGAAATGCCATTACCACAGATATTTAATTGTATCCAATTTTTGCCTACTCGACACTAGATAAGGCACTTAAAAGGTATTATCGACACCCCTTGCTTGCATAAGCTGCTTTCAATCATGAAATGGAAGCCTAACCTACATAAGAATTTACCAAAAAAATCCGTTGGCTGGTGGTCTACTATTTGATACTAAATTTAGCTGATACATCCTTGCTCAAAATTTTTAAGTCTGGTGCATAGTTAGTAAGTTCGCGAATGATTCACGAATTTTTCCGTATCACGAATTTTTCCGTATCACGAATTTTAACGTCTTATTCGTGTACGTTTGCAACTCCGAACTCAAGACGCGTATTATATGGCATTCCCGGATTATTCGCGAATCGTTCACGAACTTTACGTATCCCGAATAATACGTCCGCTTAATTCTCCAGAAATTATTTAGCTTTTACGTTTTTAAAGCCCCCACTTTTGGGCTTTATCGCCTCCCCTAGATACATAACCCAATATTAGACATTGTTGTAACTTTTATGAAACAAAAATGATCAAGAGATTTGAAGGTGCATCTAAACCACTATACCACGTCCTCTTGGATGACTAATATTGTATATATTATTAATATCATCATATTAAGTTTATTTTTTCTTTAAATAACTCTTAAATATGCATAAAAATTAGTCTATGTCCTTATAAACAATAATTATTTATTATAATAGATATCGAATTTCCTGAGCCGAACTCACATTTATAAATCGAATTATACACGTACGTATGCCGTTCCGAATTACTGACGAATCACGTCCCGTTGACTGAATTTTGGACCGAATTTGGATTTTACAAAACCGTATAATACTCGTACTATGCCGTTCCGTATGTTTACCGAATCCCGAATTGCTAACTAGGGTCTGGTGGTTACTAACACCATATTTCTCTCCGAGGTCTATTCTCCAAGTCTTTTCTTCTCCCAATGCTATTTTCATAAACGAAACACTTATAGGATGTTTCCCATATGACTACGTACTTAATTCTTATTTAAAAAAAAAAAAAGCGCCTCTTCCAAACATCTTTTATTTTGATCAATCTAAAGCAAATTAAAACAAATACATGATCATGAATATAGGAGTACATAAGCGGGGTATTCGGTACTCCAACTCCATTGCAAAGAATAAATGCACTCGTACACAAAAAAATCAAACAAACCAGAAAAAGAAAACCAAACTCCTCAATTACCGACCCATAGAGGCTCAAGCAACTACCCAGCCCATGAATACCAACACTCCACCGTCACAGATCCACGCCTATATTTATGGCCGGCTTGTACAATAAAGAGTTGTGCTCTTAATTGGATCCTCACTGCTATTTCCAATTTTTCTAGTACTTTTTCATGCTGCACCAAGAACACCAGATACCCTAAACATCCGGTTCGCGGATAGTGTTTCCCAATACCGTGCTTGAATATGCTAGAGGACCATCTATCCTAACACCAGTTAAGCTAACATCTGGTTCGCGGATAGTGTTTCCCGATACCGTGGTTGAATCTGCTAAGAGCATCCACAGTCATCGACCAAAACTAAAAATTTGGTCGAAAACACAGACACTATCGAGTGGAGTAAAGACTAAATCCTAGACTAAAACTAAAAACCAAACCAAATTTGGTCTTTGGTTTAGTTATAGTCTGGCGTAATTTGACACTACGCCTGATTGGGCCGTAGCTGTAATTTGCGTTTGTTAATGAGACGTAAGTTTAATGTACGCCCGATTGAAACGCAAATTTAGACTCCGCCCGGTGGGACGTAATTAACATTTGCGCCTGATACCAAGCGGCACCATAATATTGCGCCTCACTCAAGCGTAGTCACAAGTTACGTCTGACCGGGCGTGATTTTAAAGTCCGCCTGTAATCAGGCGCAATTACTAGTACCGCATGTTGAATGTTGGGCGCAATTATAAGTTACGCATGTTGAATGCATGGGCGCAATTATAAGTTACGCCTGTTGAATGCATGGGGCGCATTTATAAGTACCGCCTGTTACTACATGGGGCGCAATTTATATCTACGCCCCATCCTTCACCGTTTTTCATATATTTTCGAAATTTCAACCACCATTTTCAGGTATTTTCAAAATTTCAAATTATTTGTAATACCGTTGGGAAATTTGTAACGTTGGAAATTTTAGAACGTTGGACATTTAAGACCGTTGGAAACTAAAACTGCAGCCCCGTATATCTATAAATACGGACGAGTTATTCAGTCTATGTTTCCTAACAAGAACAGAGTCATTGTATTGTATTTGAAACCAGTTTAATAGTTTTTTCATTTAACTCATTCCATTGTCTTTCAATTTAGTTTCCGAGTTTTTTCATTGAACTCAGGTTAATGGCAAGCACGAATTCCTCGAGGTCCTAATTTTTCAACAATCGAAGATTTAACGATGTGTAAAATTCATTTATCAATATCTCAAGATCCTTGTTGGAACCGATCAATCCGAAGTGGAATTATGGAGTCGCATCAAACATGATATTGAACAACTATTACCTAAGAAGCCGAAGCGGCCTTGGACATCGTGGCAAAAATGATTTCAGGGAATAAGCAAAGATGTGGCTTTGTTCTTTGCAAAAGAGGGAGAAATAGAACGTGAACATCATACCTGATGGGGTCCTCAAAGGGCGGTAAGTTTTCTACAATTTTTGTAACACTTATTTTGTATTGTTTACTTGCACATAAACTAAACTCGTTATCGAAAACAATAATAGCTCGAAGAAGCAAGGCTGCGGTTCAAGGTTTGTAATGATGGGAAGCCATTTAAGCACGAAGAGTGCTACCCATATATGTTGGAAAATATAAAATATAATCGACGCTCACTACACCAAATTCCCGGATTCGTAACAGGAATTCGTAACGGCTTATGGGCCGTTACAAATTTCCCGTTACAAAAGGCCGTTACAAAAAATTCGTAACAGGCTGAAGCCGTTACTAAATTTTTTTAAATTCGTAACAGCCAAAGGCCGTTACGAATTTTTTTTTTAGGCGTGCCACTCACACGCTTGGTCACACTGGGTCGTAACACTTGTAGTTTGTGCGTGTGCTATCCACATGCGTGGTTTTTAGCCTTTCATCTACACCGTGTATGCCTAAAATAATATCTCCACCCTTCATTTCATTCTCGAGATGCATCTGATCAATCATAAAACCCTAGATTTTATTCCCACTCATCTCTCATCTATTTCTGTTCGCCTCATCGTCCCTCCTCTTAATCTCTCTACCCAAAAGAACAAAGAAACAGATACTCCTCTCCTTCAATTCTGATTTTCTATACAATCATCCTCCTTGTTTCTACACAGAGCAAACATAAATCTCTAGATTTGATTCCCAAATAGATACTCTTCGATTACTTGAAGAAAAAAACCCTAGCTATCTCTTTCATGCCGCACCTAGCATACTCTCCTTCATTCTCCGTTTCTAGAGACCTACAAAAGCTTAGTCGCTCATCACTTTCATCGATCTAAAATCATGTACTTCGATCTATAAAATAGTTTCTTTTCTTACCGTGATAATCGAAGAAGAGTACAACAAAAATCAGTGAAGATATTTTGGTTAGAAGTTATTCTTCCATTGGGAATTCTCGTGGATTTCTAAAGGGTAATTCTCAGTATTGGTTAATTAAAATTTATTCTCTGTATATTTTTATGTTAATTGTTTAACCCTAAACTTCTTGAAATAATTAGGGGTTTTGTTGTTTGCAGATTTTGGTTTGAAGGAGAAGTTTATGCTATTCCTTCGATTACTTATGAGAAGGTTTCATTTTACTTTTCTCTTTTTAATTAGGGTTCTTTTGGAATCGTAGAGGTTTTGCATGAATAGGGTTTAACTGCCAATTTCTTGGCTCAATATTCAGTCCTTACAGCAGGTTTAGCTCATCCTAGTTTCTTGATTGACTGAATGGGGTTTGGTGAATAATAGTAGTTGTTTACATTGATTGGCGTATAGAATCAAGGGTATTGGAGATGTTAGGTTAATTTGATTTTGTGGAAGTATTTTAGTATACCTTGGTTGATATAGTTATCCATGGTATCCAAATTTGATTCGCTCCGTTGTTCTTTGTGTGTCATTTGACTCACAAACACACTACACTAAGTAAGTAGGAGCTTGCAATTCTAAATCCTCGCTCTTGATGTAGACATAATGCTTTCCCTAGAAGTTGTGCTTGTTGTTCCGCGAATTTTGTATGATGCAAATGTGCCATAGTTTCTAGGTGGAAAGGGTGCCCGTTATTTTGTGTTAGGCGAGGTAGATTTGAGGGAATTGGAAGTGTTAGGCTAATTTTATTCTGGGAAGTATTTGGGTAAGTGTACTTCGTTTGATACTTTCATGGTATCGATGTTTGATTCACTCCCTTGTTATTTATGGTTTGTTTGACTAACAAGTACTTCACTACAGGAGGAATGTGCGATTAATTGAACTCGTTCCTAAATCCTCGTTTTTGATGTAGGCATACTTGCTTTTCCAAGAGGTTGTGATTAATTGAACTCGTTCCTAACTCCCCGATGCTTTACTACCGTGTAGGCATGCCCTAAGTTGATAGAAAGGTTCAAAGAAAGGGAAGAAAATGTCAAGGTAAGATTGTTAATGGGTCACAATGCCTCTATGATGTGTTTCGTGGACTTGTTTTTGACCATCTTCTTATTTTTATATTTTACAGATGGATGTATTTAACACATTCATTGAGCTACTGCGTCAAACTGGAATTGTCACCAAGGGGCAGATTGAAATTAATGAATTGAGGCAAGTGTATATATTTTTCTTGGAAGGATGGTGTCTGTTAAGTTTTATTCTTTTTGTATATCTCTTGGTACTTATATTGGATGTGATGATGGCAGGGGCGGAAGCACAGGTTGACTAAACCTGGCTGTAGCCCCCCCTTTTTCCTGAGAAATCCCACCAAGTTCGTATTTCACCCTTGCAGAAATTGAAAAAAAATATTTAGTCCACCAATCCTTATCGATTTAGTCCACCTGCAAGAAAATAAATTTAGTCCACCAAGAAGATCATAGAAAAAAAGAGAGGGAGAGTTAGCTACTTAAGTGGAATTGAATGCAATTGTTGTTCACCAGATCAGTTAACTTTAAGTATCAGGTAAGGATTTTCTTCTATGCTTCTTAGTATCATCCATAGGAACAATACCTAAATAGTAATAATTTTTATTCAATTAGCTAGTTAGGTTTTACAGGATAACTGCTTTCTAGGGTTTTGGTTCTTTTTGGGTTGGAATTGGATTTCGATTAATTGTTAATACTTTCTAAACATGACGCTGTTGTGTGATGGCGATGTATGGAGGGTTGCTTTGGTGTTTGTTTAATTAGCAGATCTTATGGAGCTCATGTTCAAGGTGGAATTGTTGGAGATGTGCCCTGAGTTCATGGGATGTAAGTGAGGGTTTTTATCTTTGGCATGCAGTTTCCGTGGGTATAAAAGGCTATAACTTAATTTGCACTTTATCTAATGTGGCAGTCCTTCTTGGCTAGTTTATCTTTCTATGGTGTTCTAATTTCTGCCTTAAGGTTGATAACAAAAGCAGCTTTCAAAAAATATAAAGACGGTCTTCGCAAAGAGCTACTGTGTAAACTTCAATCTTTTATCTTAATAATAGTCCTAATACTTATTATGTGCACCTATTTAAACATATTGCAGTGATATACTTTGCAATCTCTGCATTGTTTGAGAAACTAAGTTTACTTCTTTATGCATATATCTAAACTGTTTCTTGGGAATCTTTCAGGTACGCCCTTTGTTTTAATCTCAGGTACGCCGCTTGTATTAATTACAACGTGTAACATATGGGATATTATTAGTAGTTACATTCCTTCGATCTAGTGCTTGAAGTTGGAATCACGAAACGTCTCTCGTTTCTCTAGTTTCTACTTCACGGTGCTCGTCATCAGGTGCAGTACTTCTTATGCAGTATCTTATGCAGTATACGTACACCCTTCAATGTGCAGGTCGAATATCCAGTATATTCACGTACATTGTGAGGGTGCAGTTTCTAATATCAGTTTCACTTCTATGATAACTATCCAAACGAAAAAACTAGACACTGATCATTTAGGTGCGTCGAAAAAAAAATTTCAGCCCCCTATTTTGAAATCCTGGTTCCGCCACTGGATGATGGCGTCTTCTTCTTGATTATGATGGTTTTTTTTTTTATATTACAAGTTCCTTGATTGCTAAGATATAAAATAGCGTTGGTTAAGGAGCGAGGTTCCTTAGGTCCAGTCTTTTGTGCTGTCAAATTTTAGCACCATAACAAGTACGAGTATGTGTTTGACATGGTGATAATTCTTTTAACTTTGTTGTGGACATATTGTTCTAGTAATATAATAGTCTTTTGTGGCATATTGCTTGTTGGCATCATCATAATGTCTTTGTAATTGTGCTACAAAGAGTGTTTAGTAAAGATAGTGGTACTATATTAGTTCGTACTTGGAGTAAGATAGTTTTATTTACTTTTTTGTGCCATGTTGGTACGTAGTCTGCTTAAATACGTTAGTCAAGCTAAACCTTTTTGTTTTCTTTTCTGTTTGACAGTCCACGGTGGTTACTGAACCAAGAAGTCTCAAAAATTATTAAATCCATAAATAGGCAGCTTCGTGAAAAATCTGTCAAGACAAAGGTAGGAATAAGACTAATAATAGACGTTATTGTGTTGTCAAACCACTTCCTTTCTGTATCTTATCCTTTTCTTTTTTTTCTTTCTTATACAGGTTGGTGCATTTTCTGTTCTGAGACCTTGCTTTTCATGTTAATAGCGACTCAGATTTCCATATGACGGCTCTTGCATTGATCAGGATGTTGCTGATCTAAACATCTATGACATTCTTGAGCCCCCGCTTCCACAGAAAGAAGCGTAAGAAACTGATCCAAGGATACCATCTAGTTTCAAGAATTTAGGCGAAACTGAAAGACCTCTTGCTGTGAGGAAAAGGATGTTCTTCAGTCGTGCTTGGCCTTTTAGAGCTCCTTCGTTAGAGAAGGACTTGTTCAAACTTGGCCACAAATCCTCCACGGTGGAGGTGTTCCATGAACTCGTAAGTTCTTTTATCGAGCAATGACTTATAACATATTACTTAACCGCTGGGAACTGCCTTTGGGTTTACATATTACGTGTTCCATGCACGGTAAGTTCTATTATCGTAGCTATGTCGCTTTGTTTTTGATATATTTGAAATTTATAGGATGATGAAGTCGCAACTTCATGGTTAAACAACAAAGCAAGAAAAGAAAGCAATTCATGCCAAGGTGAGATGAATTCATTTGCAAATATTTACATTTGCAAAAATGCTCTTGCATTTTCGAATAGATTTATATTTGCAAAAATCCGCCAATTAGTTTCTTTCCAGCATAATTTAACTATTTTGGTAAAACATGCCTAAATCATTTTCGCATTCGCTTTTGCTTCCTAATGTAGTTAGTATTGTTTGCCTTTATGCAAGCACATATGCTCAAAATGTCTTCTCGAGGGATGCTTTTGGTTGCGCTAGTGCTGGTTCCTTTAGAATGATGGATCCCATTGCGTTCACCCTTTGTGACTTTCTTTGTTATCTTTGTCTTCTAATTTTAATCCAGTTACGAATGTTTACCTCATCTTATTGTTGCTTAAATTTTTGTCAAAAAAATAACGAGTTTAATCGCTTTTATTTTGTTCTATCTTGGAATAGATTATTACAGGTGATCTAGAGAGTGTAACAGAAACATGGATGAGCAATGTATATTGTTTCGGAATGGTAATATGGGAGATAGTTACAGGGGAAGCAGCATATTCCTCTTATTCACCAGTTCAGGCAGCAGTCGGAATTGCAGCATGTGGTTTAAGACCCGAAATCCCAGCGGGTTATTTGAATGATGCATTTTTTGATCGAAAGGCTGGAGAATAAAGCAGCGCAAAGTTTTGTAAGTTTCTATGTATTACCTTAGAAATTTAGAACAGTTAACAAAAAAATTGGTACTTAGAAGAATTTGTGTACTTAACAAAAAAAATTGTACTTAAAAGAATTTGTGTTCTTTTTTTGACATGAATTGGTTGAATGTGATGTGAATTGATTGTTGAATGTAATATGAATTGATTGTTGAATGTGGATGATGGATGGCATGAAAGGTGATGCAGGGTGATAGAAATTCCGGCTTATTTCCGGCAGAAAATGAACTGCCGGTCAGCCTTGACCGGGTCAAAATTGGTCAATATTGACCAATTTTGACGAGGTCAAGGTTGACTGGCAGTAATTTTTTTGCTGTTACAAAAAAGTTCGTAACGGCTTGAGAACGTTACGACTGCGTTGTTACAAAAAAAATTCGTAACGGCCCGGAGCTGTTACCACGTGGCATATTAGTAACGGCTCACAGCTGTTACGAGAGCCGTTACAAAAAAAAATTGTAACGGCCACAAAGCCGTTACAAAAAAAATGTAACACCCATTTTTGCAACAGGCAAGAGCCGTTACAACCCCTTTTTGTAACGGTTCAGTTCTGTTTCTAATCCCAAAATTTGGTGTAGTGGCTCAACATTTATGTTTGACACAACGCACGATGAGGAAAATTATGAGAATGACGAAGAGGATGGGGAAGAACATGATCAAGGAACTCCATCCGACCGCGTTAATGACGGTAAGATAGGAGACATAGAGAAGAGACAACCCTTTAAGTATTTGGGAAAGAAAGAAGCGAAACGACTAAAGAAAACAAAGTAGAAAATCAACGGCCCAAGAGGAAATGATGCGACAACTTATTCAAGAACAACAACATTTTAATGCGCACTACGAAGCACAATCAAAATTCAAGATGGAACAAAGAGCAAATTTAGAGTTTGCGGCAAAACAAGCTGAGTTAGCGGCAAAACAAGTCAAGGCAGCGGCAGATGCTAACTTACGCATCATAATGCAAGATCTCGATAAATTGGATCCCTTACAAAGAGAATATTTCGAACTTCTAAAGGCGGACATTGTGCGGAATAAGAGAAACCAATCTTGAGCAAAGGCGTATTATGTCTAATAGGTTTAGTAGTTTAATTGTGTTTAAATATTAATTTTTATTCTTGCCAGTTTATTATGTAATTTATGGATTTTAATATTATTTTCGTTCGATTGAATTAACTTTTAAAACCCTTTTAATAATGCTCATCAGTAATTAATTAAAATATGACGATGAATACATAGAGAAGAGATAATACATTTAAATCAAAAATAAAATAGTTATACCTATCCTTGTGCCCAATTATTTAACTATCCCCGTATTCTGACCATATGTGTTCGATCAAGTCATCACGCAAGTTAATATGCGTTTGTTTGTTACGCATTGCACGACCACGTTGCTGAGCTCTAATTTGGGAAAGTGCTTCACTATTTTCTCTTGATATATCAACTGGTGATGGGTTCCTGCGATGTTCATATATATGTGGCCAGTCACCGGGTAGACGCTCATCCTCTACTATCATATTATGTAAAATAATACATGTTTTCATGATATAGGCAAGCACATATGGATCCCACATTCTGCAGTTGTTTGATGATTCCAAATTGTTGTTGCAGAACACCAAATCCTCGCTCTACATCTTTCCGTGCACCCTCTTGCATCCCTGATTTTTTTTTCCCCTCTGGATGTTTAATGGACATAATAATAGTAGCAATATCCGGGTATATGCCATCACCGAGATAATACGGCATATCATATGAATGTCCGTTTACCACAAAGTTCACCGGGGTGGTGCTTTTCCCGTGACAAGACTTTGGAAAACATACGAACGATTCATCATATTAATATCATTGTTTGAGCCGGCATACCAAAAAATGCATGCCAAAACCAGAGATCATACGACACCACCGCCTCCAAGACAATACTTTCGCTCCCTTTATACGCGGTGTAAGCCCCCGATTCTCATTGACGGACATTTATCCCATTTCCAATGCATGCAATCTAGGCTACCCAAAGATCCACGAAATCCCCTCGCTTCGTTTTGCTTAAGGAGCAGCTTCAACATCACCAAGCAGCTTGGTTCACGCAAATATTCTTGCCCATACAAGTGGACAATAGTTTTACAAAACCTACGAGTAGCTTCCAAAACAGTTGTTTCTCCAATGCGTAAGTACTGTCTATTGCATCAGCCGCACATCCGTAAGCTAACATTCGGATTGTCAGTTACTTTTTGATGAGGATTCAATCCCATAACTCCATAAGCATCGGGATTTTGAACAAAATAACGATTTACTCCCGCAACTTCAGTAACTATTCGATTAAACAATTGTCGACGCATTCTAAATCTTCTACGAAATATATTCGGTGGAAAGCGCGGGTTCGGGCAAAAGTAGTCTTTCCATAGAAGTTCAACTCCCTCATCCCGATTTCTCCATAATTTGATATGAGTTTGAGGCCAGCATGAATTTGTAACATGGAGACCCAAACTAACAGCCATGTTATTTTGATGAATTTCTACTGCATCATCATCGGAGGAATACAAACTATTATTAGAAGAAGAAGAAGAACAAGAACCTGACGAACAATAGTTTGAGGTGTTCTCGTAGTTTTCCATTATAATTGCTACTGAATAGGTGTGTTGGTTTGTAGATACTGAAGATGAGGCGCTCTAATTTATAAAGAAAATCCAAAAGTAAATATTAATAAACAAAACATAAAGTGTTTGTGTGAGTAGTGAGACTGGCAGTACATTAAATTTAAAAAATTTAATAAGATAAGAGACATTGAAAAGATTCTTGATACTGAAGTACCCATACTGAAAGATTCGTAGTGAGACTGGCAGGACACTCAAAATGGAAATGACAACTCACTGTAACAAAGTTTTTTTGTCTGACCACTCACTGTCACTCTAACAAAAAAATTTTTTGGTTCCTGACTATATAGTAAAATGAAAAAAAACCAAGACATCAACTATCAGTCTAACCTTTACTTGAAATGACTATACACTGTAAAAGTGAATCTTATTTCATTAGGAACAAATTAACCATTCATATCATATGTATTCTCCTCCAAAGATGCCGAACGCGGAGGGATAAAAGGCATAATGACTCTGGCGGTGGGATTAACTGACGACATTGTTGAAGCTGATCCTTGTCCCATTGTTGAAGCTGATCCTTGTCCCATAGTATTCCAAACTGGTTGTGGTATCGTTTAGGAAAATTGACCGAATCCAAGGGGAGGTTGGGAATGTGGTGCCATATGCAAATGAGAGAGTTGTACCTCTAACATGTGGTTCTGATGTCTGAGTCTTTCTATTTCCGCATCTTTCGCCCTCCTCATGTCCAATTGCTCCTTCGTTAGATTTAACGTAAAATCACGTAATTGATGACCGAAATCAGCATGCTCTTGATAAAATGAATAACATTCATCCTGTCACATAAAAAAATGAATAACATTCTTCCGGCCCCTTTGAAAAAATGAGCACATATTATTTTTAATAAAAACATATAATATTGAACGTATACTTACGGGGGATATTTGATGTTGAGGCGGAATAGGTATATGTTCAGCAGGCTTCGGAATCGTGTGATTATGAAGGTCACCGGCATACCCATATAATGGAATATCCCAATCGGGATATGTTACATAATCTTTAAAGTTAGTTACCTTTCGCCAATATTGCATATACAAATCATACGAAACAACTTGCACAATATCTACTGCGTCGACCCAACCTTCCTGGATTAGGCGTTTTCCTTGTTTATCATCGATATCCCCAACTATGGTATGTAGATCTATGGGAACACCATAGGTGGGATGGTTTTGTCTCCAACACCTTTCTCCAAGGTACATGTTATGCTGTGCAATTAGTAAGGTGGTATGCATGAAATTAGTATGTTATTATCATAACGGTGTAATTGCCATCTAATAAATTAGTATGCATAAAAACCATTAAATGATACTCACAACGCCATTCCAAGAAAATATAACCCTTGTGTTTGAGAGTAAGGAAGTTTTGATTCCAATTTCAGATTCAAGGATTTGTCTGCATGATTCCCAAGGTTGCCATGTAACTTGGTCCGCGGTCAACTTATTAAGTAAAGTTCTACAACGAACAATATCAACCAACTTCTTCTTTGGTTTCCACCTACTACTTCTAGGCCATATTGGTTGATCATCCTTAGGCTGGACTATCTCGGGTGCACATATGCCCAAATATTCGTAGCCCCAAAACTAAATCAAAATACCAACCAAAAAATTGATTCTTTCTCAAACCAATAAATTAAACATTAAAAGGAAGAAGTATATGAAAGGAATTTACCTCTAATACTTGGAAGGGCCCGCTTAGTGTCTTCCGCTTCCTACTGCTATACTGGAGTGCCGTATACACTCTCGAAAAGCGGCAAAGACCCCAATCATAGGAGGAAACCGCATCAAGATCGTCAAAAGCAATTAACCATCCCGCATCAATATAGTTCTTTGCATTAGAGAAAAAAATTGTCCCAAAACATACATAAAAAAGCGTTGCTACTCTTTCAAAGAATGACTTTATCATTTTCAAATGCATCGTAATTTTTCTCAGTACGAAATATGAACTCAAAAACTTAATCGAATTGAATTAGATTTCCATGACGCGCTTTTTGCACAAAGCGAGTCATCTTGGATATCTGGAAAAATATTATCACGGACATATTCAAATTGATACTTTTCAGAATCATACGGAACATCAACCCCATCTCCAATAATCACTCCTGTCAACATGACCCAATCAAGAGGTGTGGAACCCAACTCACCAAAAGGGAAGTGAAAAGTATTCGTAGTATCCCAAAACCTCTCCACAATATAGTCGACCATGGCATGGGGGGTTTCTCCCAATTCCATGTTCAATAGTCTATCCCATCCCGCTCTTTCAATAATATATTTGACTCTAGGACTAAGTCTAGAAATAACCTTATAGTGAGTAATGATCGAATGCAGGTTACCACGATGTGTATACTGAGAGTTAATGTTGTCTGCAACTATGATATCCTTAGAAGCATGTGGTTTATCATCTTCAACGACATGAAACCTCCTCCCTAACCCGGGAACATCAATCTCCTTAATTTGACCACTAGAGATTAAATTATAATCATCATTGGCTAAAGATTTTTGTTTCTTGTTCGTCTTTACGCGATTATTGAACCTGGAAATCGACATCTGTACACATGCAATAAACAAAAAGTATGCATCACGAGATGAATCAATCAAAACAATAGTCAAATTAACCAAACTTTAATCACCCAAAACAGTAATAATTCTTATCAAAATAATCAAAACAATAGTCAAATTAACCAAACAATAATCACCCAAAAACAGTAATAATCCTTATCAAAATAATCAAAACAATAGTCAAATTACCCAAACAATAATCACCCAAAAAAAGTAGTCATCCTAAAACTAGACATAATAAATCACACAGTGGGGTATAAAAAAAAATCTCAAATACAAATTCAAATTCGATCTAAACCAATACAAAATTTAAGGATTTGGGTTGATCTATAATCACGAAATAATACGATTAAAAGGTCATAATAATTGATTATTTTGATCTTTATTTGCTGAAATTGAATTAACAAAAGATTTAGATCTCATACCTCATCACGGCCAAATTAAAGTTAAACTTTATACGTTTTTCTTGGATAATCAATCTAACAGGAGAGAAGAAATTAACGCATTAGAGAAGAAATTGACGCAAGGAAGAGAAGAAGGTATGAATGGAAAACAAAAGATGTGAACGATGAAAACACTTATAGGGTTTACAAATTAATTCTGCCTATCGATGATAACGAAGAGGATTTGAGAAGGGTTTACGCACGTGTGGGACGAGTGTGTGGTGGGGCGCAATTCTGAGTTACGCTCCATCAGGCGTTATCACAAGTTACGCCCCATCAGGCGGAGTCAATAAGTTGCGCCCCATCAGGCGTTACCACAAGTTGCACCCCATCAAGCGCAGTCCCAAGTTACGCCCCAGCAGGCGTAGTTTCAATTTGCGCCTCATCAGGCGAATTGTAGTATTTGCGTCCCATTCAGGCGTATTTTGTATTTGCGCCCGGTCAGGCGTAGTTCTGGATTACGTTCCACACCAAACGCAAATTTAAACACCATCCAACATCAGGCGTAACTTAAAGTTGCGTCCAACCCAAACGCACTTAACAACTACGCCCCATATCAGACGAACCATTTTAACTCCGCTCCACCAAATTTACTCCTCCAACGTAGTGTCTCACCACGGACTAAAACCATATCTTTAAATTTTTTTTTTTTTTTTTTTAGTCTTTAGTTTTACTCGTCCCACTGCAGTTGCTCTAAAGGACCATCTATCTTAACACCTGTTGAGCTAACATCCGGTTGGCGTACTGTATTTTTCGATACCGTGGTTGAATCTTCTAGGCGATCATCTATCTCAATAGGTGCACTAAATGCCATTTCTGCAAATAACAATATTTACGTAAAATAAGGTTATAGTTATATTTATGCAAATATACGAGAATGCCGGGATTACCGATTTTTCCTCCGGACCCAAAACCCCGACTCTAATAAATGGTGGGCCCCACTTTAACCCATTGATGATCCCAATTTACAAAACCTCCAGGAGCCGTCGATAAATGGCGGATGAAAATTCAATAGGTGTAGGTGTAAATTGGGTTGTGCCAAAGACGGGGCACAACCCAAAGACAACATGCTAAAATTTGAACACAGCCTAGCCCAGCACGTGACTTAGCCCAGCGCGGCACACCACGTTAATTTCATGAGACATGTTGAGTTTGACTAGTTGGCACAGTAGCCCATCCCAACACGCGGCACAGATTAGAACGTGGCACGACACAACACGAAAGAATACATTATATTTTGTGTAAATTTGACAAAAGAGCCTTTATTCTAGCCAATTATTAGCATTTTATTATCGTTATGTTGACTTATTTCCATAATAACACATATAATACCTAAATATTTGAAAATTATTTATATTGCAAAATATAAAATAGATGTACCCGACACGAGTAAACACGACACAAAGACGTTTATTTTTCTCGGGTATGTACCCAACACAAGACGCCTTCTAGCACAAGACGCTGTAATGCAAGTGACAAAGACAACACGACACATAACACGTGATTTCATGGGCTGAGCTGTCAGGTCAGGCTTGGGACGCTTTACACCTCTAGGTGTAGCATTTCCCCGCAAATATATATAGTAGTATACAGTTTCCACACGGGCAGTATTTATAGCAACAGTCATATTCACAGTGGCGGAACTAGGAACCTAGTGAAGGGCTAGCTTGGCTATTTTTAGCCCTGGCTTAAGCCTAATTTTAGGACATAGTTACCAAGTCCAATTAAAATAGGTAGTAAAAAAAACATGTTTTTGCACTTTTGGGTTGGCTTGAGCCAGGTAAAGCCTGCTCTTAGTTCCGCCCCTGCATATTCATGTAGTAAAAGAGTAATAACAGAGTAATAACTAATTTAAATACTTACGTGCTGTAAGTGATGCCATGATGATCGTCAAAAGCAAAAAGGCTGTGGAGAAAAGGCTGATGAGACTTCTCGCCATTGTGTAATATTATGATCAACTTAACTGAGCTCGCTTTAGTATGGAATAGTCTTATTAATCTCGCACTCCCTCCTTATAAACAAAGTACTGTTAAGAGATTTTGATGTGGTATATAATGAGATTCAATAGTGTTCTACCTTCTAATTATATCATCGGTCGGCCATTTTTTCATAAGCTGGAATAAAATGACAACTGGTGTTTGAAAGATTATGCAAAGCACGTCTCACACTATTATTGTTAGTGCTGTTGGATGTAATCTTCAAAATATTCGGGAGACGGGACTGTACAGTGTATGTTCCCGGTAAAAGAATGATCATCATATCTTTTAGCTTAAAAAAATTTATATATCTTAAAAGATATTGTTGATATTCTCACTGATTTGAGGAAATCTTACTGAATTAATGAGGAGGGATCCCCTCACACTTTTATTATCACACTATCTCATACGTTGGGTGTCATTTTTGCTAATAAAAACCAAACCTTAATGGATTTGAAGCTAATATTTTGGGGATATGTTCCTCTTACCAAGTATTACATGCCCACCAAAAATGAGCGTATTCCGAAACATATAACACCACCATCTACTACTTTGAAAATGAGCCGTTGAAAATCAACGGATTTCTGACCGTCGAATTAAGACTGGTAGATTGTGAGGTTTTATATTCGGAATGTGCTCATTTTTGGTAGGCATGTAGAACTTGGTAAGAGGAACATATCCCCAAAATATTAGCTTCAAATTCATCATGGTTTGATTTTTATTCGCAAAAATAATGCCAACATGTGAGATAGTGTGATAATAAAAGTGTGAACGGATCCTTCCTCTTAATCACGGTTTTGAGGAAATATTTTTTTACCTCAGTCATGGCTGACATGCAAAAGCAATGGAACTTTTCTGGTGGGTCGAAGATCATCCGATTTGGCGTAGTGGGTCCCATCCCACTCGGTGGTGAATCCAGAAAAAGTTTAATGAAGGCACGATTTATTCTCGACAATCACAACTAAAAGTATAATGTGAAAAAGTCTCATACGCCGATATTGAACTGTAATCTCTCTAATTAAATATCATGTATATTTCATTCAATCTGGATATTCGTATAGAATAGAACGTCCGAAAAAAAAAAAAAGGGAAGAAGAAAAAACACAAAATTGGTTAAAAAGACCAAAATCAACAAATTCTGGGTGAAAAAGACATCTAGATTTTGATACTGTTTAAATGGAAAAAAATACAAAAATAGTCAGGATGTAAACAGTTTCATCATACCCATTTTCAAATATATTTTTTTTTAATTTACATCGGATGCATCCAAGTTTCATCCTTGCTATTTTTTAAGTTTAAGTCGGGATGAATCCAAGCCATCCTTGCTATTTTTTTTGTCCATTTCACCCATACTAATTTTTATTCGTCCATTTGAACCATGTTTTAAAATATTTGGACAAATGACCCATTTTCCGAAAAAAAAAAAATCAAATGAGATTGCAAACACAATTATATTGGTGACAAATTGATCAACGGGTTACATTGAGTTCAAACCCTCTAGGGGCATAAGACAAGGGGACCCTTTGTCCCCTTATCTCCTCATCTTGTGTATGGAAGTCTTCTCTAGACTACTTAGTCACTTAGAAACTCAAAAAAAAGTACAGGGTATCAAACTAACACCTAGAGCCATACCAATATCTCATCTGTTCTTTGCAGATGATCTACTGTTGTTTACAAAAGCAGACCTCATCAGTTGCAATAGCTTACTAGAAGCTATACAGATGTTTAGTAAAGCTTCAGGTCAGGCAATTAACTTCACAAAATCAGGACTTTTCTTCAGCAAGAAAGTACATAGCAAACACCAGGGCATAATTTGTAGATTAATGAAAATAAAGAAGATAAATATAAAAGACACACATTTAGGCATCCCCTTTTCATTGACAAGTCAAAACTTAAGGCTTTCGATAACATAATAGAAAAAATGGAACGGAGAACAAAGATATGTTTAGGGAAAATTCTACAAACTTCATTACAAAAATGAAGTCTAGAAAAGTCCATTATGAAGACTTCATTCCAAAAATGAAGTCCATTCTGCAGACTTCATTTCAAAAATGAAGTCCAATATAGAAAAGTTCAAACATTGATCCATACTTAAAGGAACTTCGGCACTGTCTGTTGGAAATGAAGGTAGCTCTTCTTCATCCATCGTATCAAGTATCTTTTCCTGATTATTACTTGTATCAACTTCAGTAGAAGGATTCTCAACAGTTAAGACGGGAAAGATATGAGCGGTCTTCTAGCAAAGCTTCCATAGCAAGATCTCGATACTTCATGCCTCCTTCATCCATAGCAGCATCTGGTACTGATTGCATTCCTTCATCCATTACAACATTTTGATTCACATTCCCTCCACCAGATTACATGCCTTCATCCACTTGTTAATTCAGTATATTGTTTATTTCATCACTCAACAAAGAACTCTTATACTCATCAGAGAAAACAGTACGCATGTATTCACAAGCTTGTTCTGCCATGAATTTTGCCACATTCCCATCTTTAGCTAGCAATGCATCAACCTCAGGTTGCTTAGAAGAAAAGTGTTCTACAAGCGATTCCATCTTCCCCCTCAAAAAGTGTCTTTAAAGTTGTTGCTTCTGCAAATGAGTGCTCAAGTTCTTGTTGCTTTAACAAAAGATTCCCCATCTCCTCTGAATACTTTCTTGTCAACTCTTTAATATCTTGAGTATATTTAACTTTCAAGTTCTCCATCTTACCAGCATGTGTAGCTTTCAGACTTTCTATTTGACCGGACATGAGATTGAATTCTTCCTCGAGCAACTCAGCTCTTGTCTTGGCTTTTTGTTGTTGCAGTAGCCTGTTTTCTATATCAGTATATTCTTCCATGAATTTTTCAGATAGTTGCACACACAAAATTCAAATTTTCAGATAATATCAACAGTTTTTTAGATTGAATCGACATTAACAGACAGACTTCAATTTACTAGACTTCATTCCAGAAATGAAGTACATTCTATGGCATAGACTATATGGTATTTCCTACTTCATTCCAGAAATGAAGTCCATTCTATGGCACGGACTGTATAATGAATTAACGAATGCAATATAACAGTATCATCTTAATCTAGTTTTTTACCTCTCCAAAATCATCAACATTCATTTCTATGTGATTGCAAACGGTCTCAATGTTCCACCTTGCAAACCTTGGACAGTAACCACCTACTCTATTCTGCACCTTCCACTTGGGTCCTATTTTCCTTGAATGCTCAGCAAACCATGGCTGTAAAAAAAAAGAACTACACTAGCCAGTTGTCAATAGTTTTCAAATGAACTGCTAAAATGAATAAATATACAAATGAACTGCCAAAATAATTATGAAATATACAAGTATCTAACAGTTTTCATCTCACCAACAAGTAAAGGTAACATCCTTCAGAAGAACCTCTTTTCAAGCTTTCCATCAAATGCATATGTATGAGATGCGGCAAAGACACTCTATCTACTGACTCTAGGCAAGCTAGGTATTTGGAGTGTATGGAACCTCCATCACCAGTAGTAACAAACATGGTAGACAAGATAAAAAGTTCAAACATGGTTACAAGATCTTCAACAGGTCCTTTATCCTTAATCAACTCAATGATTTTATCTTTCAGTTCTGTGTTCTTCATGTCATAAGGTTTCCTTTTTGGAGGATCAAATTTGTAGGTTTTTCAGAACCTTCCACAAGTGTAGTCTGTCGGGTTTCTTGAGTCCAAGAAAGTTTCTTCTATTCCACCTCCTGGGATGTATGGTATTCCAAATATTAATGACAACTCTTCAGGTGAGGATCTTAGCACATATATTTCTTTCCCTACTTTGAAAACGAACACATGATCATTTGAAGCAGGAATGAACTCATGTGTGTCGCATATAATTTGTACAGCAGGTAGTGACTTATTCCAAGTAGTAGCAACAATGGTCTCTTCCAGAAACACTTTGGCTACATTACCCAATGGACTCCTATACAAAGCGGTTCCATGTTCTTCATTCAAAGCCTCTTCACCCTTCAGTGCTTTAATCTCTTGAACAAGTTCAATTACTCCAGCATAACTACACTTTATCTTCTTATCTACATTTTTTAAAATAAAAACAAAAAAAAACATTAATGGCCACTTTTCATAAATATTAGCTGATATAAAGAAGATAAAGTATAGCTTGAAGGACCAATACTACAGTTCATTCTACAAAAATGAAGTCCATTCTATGGTATGGACTGTAGAACTTTTCTGGACTTCATTCCTGGAATGAAGTACCATTTTATGGCATGGACTATAGAAGTTTTTCTAGACTTCATTCCAGGAATGAAGTCCATTCTATGGCATGGACTCTAGAAGTTTTTCTAAACTTCATTCCAGGAATGAATTCCAGCAAAACATCGAAGAAGTAACATTCATGCTAGAAGGTAAACTCAGTCAAACATCAAACATGCGATCTAGAACTTCATTCAACAAAATGAACTCCTACAAGAACATTCATGCCTAACTTCATTCAACACGACGAATATTCATTTGAAGAATAAACTTCGTAAGAACAATAAACATCGAAAATCAACTTCTAGTACTTTCGAATTAGGTTTTTTGGTACCTTTCACGGTTTCTTTCCTTGGATTTCTTTGAAACTGGTTCTTCTTCAACTTCATTTACTCCTTCAAACTCAACTAATTTGCGCTTTTTCTTCAACTTGTTCAACTTCATCGTCGAAGATGATTCTAGTACTTTTTTGCCCTTCGATCTCCTCATTTTAGGGTTTTGATTTCTCTAATTTTTCTACAGTTTTTGATTTTGGGGTTTTTGTTCAAGTGATTTTGAAGACTGATTTGATTTCGAATGGAAATATTCGATTGATTTTCTAGGGTTTTTGTTCTACTGATTTTTGAAGACTAATTTGATTTGGGTTTTTTTCTGGATCTTGAAGAAGACGAAGCAGTTTCTTCTCTGAAAATGGAAAAATGAGAGAGAGAAGGTTAACGCGTTTTTAGGAGATCGTGTGTTTATGTCGGGCGGTTACAGCGGGACCCAATGGCACATGTGATTTATGGCGGACGTGTGTAAAGGGTATAAGTGTTTGTTCTGTATTTTTTTTAATTGTGGACCAAATGAAAAATGCTTTTTCTAAAAAAACTAAACTGGTGTGGGCCCAGGCATAAAAGGACAATGATATTTCTCCCTTATTTTTATCGGTTGAGAATATTTTTTTATTTTATGAGAATAAAAAGGAGAATAGAACTGGAATTAAGATATTAAACTACTAGGGGATTTGAAAATACCCGGTGCTAAGAGTGTCAGTGGCATGATCCGTAGATCATTTGCTGTTTCCTACCTTTTTCTTGCTGAATGTACATATTCGTTAATTATAAATAGTAACGAGTGAGATTCGGTTTTTCCGTGGTAAATTGTGTCCCATCTAAGCAATTTCTAGGACTCTATCATTTACTGACTTGTGTAGCAGAGAGAAGTGATGTGAACTGTCACTGCTTCTTCTCAAAGTGTAATAGAGAAGTGATGTGAATTATCAGCCCTTCTTTTCAAAGTGTAAGAAAATAGTGATGTGAACCATCAGGGGTTCTTTTCAAACACAATAAAAAAAAAAACAATTTATGCCGAAACATAATTCAAAAACATAACTAAAACCTAAATTCTAATGATCCTGCCTAAAAAAACCCAGGCTTGATTGGGGTATATCCAAATTAATTGGGGTACACCTACCGATTATTGTGTAGATACTTCGGCTAATAATCCCTTTTATAAGCTTATCCAACTTGTAAGACTACCGATTATAAGGAGCCCCATATTCAACCTTGGCCAAATTCCATAGGTTTTGAGAGGGTGCAGAGCCAACCATAACCACTTGGCTTGAGCTGTGGATGTAGCCATAATCGGAAGCCTAATAGGTTACATACACTACCGATTATAAGTTGCCCCAAAATGAGTTTTTTCTAAAATCCTTCACGAAATGAATTTTGAAATCTACCATAATCGGTAGGGTATATAATTATATAAACCACCGATTATAACGAGCCCCAGATCCAACCTTTTCCATATTTCATAGGTTTCGAGTGTAAACAACCAGCCATAACCACTTGGTTCGTGTTTTGGATGAAGCGTTAATCGGAAGTTAAATATATTACCAAACCATCCGATTATAGGTTGCCCCAAAATGAGTTTTTTCTAAAATCCTTCATGTGATGAATTTTGAAATATACCATAATAGGTAGTCTATCCAACTTAACAACCTACCAATTATAAGGATCCCCAGATCGAACCCTTGCCAAATTCCATAGGTTTGGAGTGTACAGAGCCGGACATAACCATGTGATTCGTGAATTGGATGTATCCATAATCGTAAGCCAAATAGGTTCCACAACCTACCGATTATAGGTTGCCCCAAAATGAGTTTTTTCTAAAATCCTTCATGTGATGAATTTTGAAATCTACCATAATCGGTAGTCTATACAACTTAACAACCTACCGATTGTAAGGAGCCCCAAATCGAACCCTTGCCAAATTCCATAGGTTTTGAGTGTACAGAGCCAGGCATAACCATGTGGTTCGTGATTTGGATGTAGCCATAATCGTAAGCCATATAAGTTCCACAACCTACCGATTATAGGTTACCCCAAAATGAGTTTTTCCTAAAATCCTTCATGTGGTGAATTTTGGAATCTACCATAATCGGTAGTCTATCCAACTTAACAACCTACCGATTGTAAGGAGCCCCAAATCGAACCCTTGCCAAATTCCATAGGTTTTGAGTGTACAGAGCCAGGCATAACCATGTGGTTCGTGATTTGGATGTAGCCATAATCGTAAGCCAAATAGGTTCCACAACCTACCGATTATAGTTGCCCCAAATTCAAATTTTGAAAGCTACCATAATTGGTAGATATTCTAACTAAAATACCTACCGATTATTGGTTTCTCCACATTCAACATTCGTCAAATTAGCCTGGCATTATAAACCAAATTTCAGAAATAGCCGTTGGAGTTTTTGGGAAAAAGAAAAAGAGACGTTGGAACCTAAACCTATATAAAGAAACTCATATCAATCACCCCAATTGCACCAAACTCTTTCCTCTCTTCTTCTTTAATTTTGAAAACCAAAAACATGGATATTGCTTTTGCCAAGAAGAAGATTGTGCTATTTATAGAGCGTGGGTTGTGGTAATCGCTCATGATCGTGTTCACAAGCTCCACAAACGGAATCAAGAGCAAGCTATGGAACCGTATTTTAATGGTATTTGAGGCGTTAGATGGTAATCGACCAAGATCATCCAATGAAATTAAGATAAGAAAGAAGGATGTCGACAAGGAGATTGACAAACTTGAAGATGAAGAACGATTTGTTAGGGACGCTTTTTCTTGGTGGACGTATGAAAAACGAGTAAGTATCTTTATAACTCCGACTCACATTAACATAAGTTAGTACTAACTTGTTACTCATTCGTAATTTCAGAAATCTTGCCGATCATTTCAGATATGGACCTCTACGGGAAACGATTTGAACATGAAGGATGTTACAAGATCAAGAGGGACAATTTTGTGGTGTTTGGACGTTATGATCTTTTTTAATACTTTTATGGTCAATTAGCAGTATGGATTTAGGTGCTTTTGACGAAATTGTAAGGTTAAGGTCGTTTGAACTTTATGTAATGTATGTAATCGGAGGATTATTAATATAATAACTTTCCGATTATGAAGAAACGAAAGCGTATTTTGTTAAACAAACTACCGATTAAAATATTCGGTTATCTTATGTGTCAACTTTGTTTCCTATTATGGCGTTATATGGTTCCAGGAAACATAAGTTCTTTCACACAGAATAATCGGATATTAACAAAAACTAAACCTACCGATTCATCTTATTCGGAAGTCAAGGTGAAAATTTACCTACCGATTATGGTGTTGTTTGGTTCCAGAAATCATAGTTGTTTTTTGGTAGAATAACCGGAAATTAACAAAACCTAAAACTACCTATTAATAAAATTCGGGAGTTAAGGTGCAAAATTACCTTCCGATTATGGTGTTGTTTGGTTCCAGAAAACAAAGTTTTTTTACATAAAATAGTCAGAAGGAACATAAAAAATAAACCTACCGATTATTATTATTTGAAAGTGAAGGTGCAAAATTCCCTTCCGATTGTGGTGTTGTTTGGATACAAAAGACAAGTTTTATTTACACATGATAATCGGAAGGCAAAGTATATTAGCAATCTTCCGATTCTGACAAAATATTTTGCAAAATCCCCAGAATCGACAGGTTAATAACGTATAATGTTACCGATTCTGACTAAAAAATACAACATCCCCAGAATCGGTAGGTTCATATATAAACTTATCTTCCGATTGTGTTCCAAAATTCAACACTTTCATGTCTCTTCATGTGATTCGCTTAACGAGTCATCGTTAAATCCATAAACATAGCAACATAATCATTCATAATCCATAAACATAACGTAACAACTAATAATCCAACACAAACTTTGAAAATGACATAATACGACATAATCTAACATAAACAAAGTTATCCATAAAGTTAACGAAAAATATCAAGAGTTTACAACATCGAAAGTTTACTTGTTCCTTTTTGCTTGGATTTTGCGACCTTTACCACCTCTACGACTTGGACCAACATCATCATTGGTTTCATCAATTTGAGTGCTCGATGACGCCCGAGTTCTTTTGGTCACCTTCTTTGTAGGTTGCTTGCCTTTTTCCCCAAACTGAGATGCATAATCTTCATTGTCAACGTTATCAATCAACTCTTGGTGCTTTTTTATCTTCTCAAGTGACACAGGCTCTCCGGCTTTTATGCAATCAGTGCACCATTTGGATAAACGCTTGAACCGCTCATCTGTTTTAAATCATAGCATACCATCAAACGGTTATTACTCTATTTTGACCCATAATATTAAAATAAATTACGAAAACAATACGTACCAATCTACCAAAACCCGCAGGTTTCTCTTTGAGGATACTCTTGTACAAAGCTGGTTTTGGTTTAAGATCACGGATTACACGAATATGAGAAACATTGCAGTACCAATCCATATAGTTGGGAGCATTTTCAAAACCTTGGTTGGCTGCCCTTCCTTGGTTGATCAAGTAATGCGCCCTTCTATCCCAATGGAATTTACAGGATGGTGTAACCTTGTAAATCACCGTGATAAAATCTTTATCAGACTCGCAGTTCTCCAGATCCAAAGTGAAATTTCCATGGATTTGCTCCTTCGGTATACATTGTACAAAACCATGTTGTCGCATCACCCTTGAAGCATTATACATCACATATCCTGTGGGGTGCCTTGGATTTTGCGACCTTTACCACCTCTACGACTTGGACCAACATCATCATTGGTTTCATCAACTTGAGTGCTCGATGACGCCCGAGATCTTTAACGAAACTAAAGCTCTATAATTGAAAACATGCAATCTTTAAGTCAAACATATACTAGAAGGTAATGTTCAACAAAAAATTGCAAACACAAGCTCAATTTCATAAAATCCAATTATTTGAATGAAACAAAACTAAAATGGAGTGATAAAAAAAAAGAGATTACTACTTACTTTGTATGAGAGGAAATACTATCATGCTATCGATAGAATAGAGGGTTCTTTCCTCCTCCACCGGATCCCATAATAACCCATTATCCCATATATAACTCATATGTATTCTTTTCTACCTGATCCACAATGCAAACCATACAAGTTTTAAAAATAAATAAATAAATATGACAGAAACAAGAAAACGTAAAACCAAAGCATTTTTAGCAGAGAAATATATATACAAGAAGGTTATATGGAAAAAAGCAAAACCTCGTTTCTTCTTATTCCGTCAACACCTGAGAGCTGATCACGGCAAATGAGAGAGTAGCAGCCATACGGAAAATTGGACTAGTTGCAGAGGCTTTGATGTCTCTATAGTAGAATTTAAACAAGAGGTTTGTGGTAAAGGAGAAACTTTTGGTTGATTCAGAGAAATGAAACGAAAGAGCGCTGATGATGATTACCGGGACTTAGACGGTTTTCCGGTTTTTAATTAGGGGTAAAAGAAACGAAACGACAGACAGAGTTTGGAGGGATTTTAGAGTGAATTTTATAGCGAAACGGAGAGGGGCAGGTGACTCGGAAATGAAAGACATTAGTTGCTAGAAATTAGTAGCTTGGTCTCTCCTTGGCATAATTACACTTTTCTTTCAAGCGTGATGGAGTTACCAAGAGATAAGAGCAAATTTAAATTACTGTAGCCTGATGGAGTTACCAAGAGATAAGAGCAAATTTAAATTACTAGAGACGTTTATTCAAGAGTTCCAAAAATTTGATTTGACAATACGCATAAAAGCCTGTCGATTTTGTTTTCTTCTCTGCATGCATTGGCTTTGGAAATGAAGTGCCAGCTAACGTAACCTTGAGAGGGGGTGAAATTAAATGCTATGCCGGTCTATATGGAGGTTCAAAAACACGACAAATGTATATCTCTTGCCTTGTGTTGTCATTTCACTCAAATTGTTTGGGAATTCGATAAATTGATAACCGTGTATAGGTATTAAGTAGGTGTTAGGCGATATAATTATTGATGAGGTAAGTTGGTTCCCACCTCTAACTGGTTGGATTAAGAATTTAAGATTAATGCAAATTGTTGCTCTTTAGGCAATTGAGGGTTTTGCTAAATGTCGAGTTGTTTCTCTAAATCACTGATGGTAGGATGCTAATTGTTTGAGATATTTGTACTCGATTGTTCAAATACTCCCACATTTACAGGGAAGGCGATGCAGTCACAGACTATGTTGTGTTATGCGCCAGTTCAACCGGAAAACGATAATAGTGGTCAAAATTTATAGTCCGGTTCAAACTAATTCAATTGTCCATGATTCCCCATTTGAAACACATCATTCCAGAAGATTAAAATTTAAAGATGCGATAAAAATTAGAAGCAGAAAAGAGATGACTCCTCGAAAACTGTCGTTTTGGCAAAGAAACCATAAAAAAGCGCAGAAACCATAAAAAAGCTAAGCTTTCTCTCAGAGTCTAAAACATAGTGTCGCTAAACGAGTGCAATGTATATATAAGTCGCTAAACAAAGAAATAAATTGCCGTTGGACATATCTGAGGACAAGACTCAAGAGCATGAAAATGAATTTCTGCTAATTAATCTACTACATCTGCACAAAGCCAGTAATTTAAAGCATCGAGCATGAAGTAAATTGAATGAGTAAACCAGAAGAAGAATCAACTGTGCATTTTCCAATAATACGAATAGGCAACATGAATCCAAGACCACATACAAGTAGTACAGAAACTGATATGGTGTTTTAGGATGACATAGATGGAAAGCTAATGAAACACGGTCGGAAAACTAAGCAGGAGCCTGCAAAAGAATCACAAGGGTAACTATTTTTAACAGCAACAGCTGCTGCGCAATAGGTGCACTTGAATATTCGCGACAATACCGACCACAACATATTTCACGGCAAATTTAACCAACCAAACAAGCAACATTACTGCCTAATAATAATGTTATTAGACACATAGTTCAACGAAAATGCATTAACTTTGAGATCTGCAATAATGATGTTCATGCACATAGTTATCGAGAGTTTGTATGATTTAAACAGACACAAGCACATAACATAACATAAAACATCACCAAGTTCATATTCCAACAATAAGCTACAAAATTAAACTCTTCCAAAGTACCAAATTAAAAGAAATTACTAAGAATTAAAAAAATAAAATCCACCAACAGATTCTAACAGGAGTTACACTCCAGCTGATAGTACTATAGTCATCTACCGACTATTCCCTAGGACAAAAAAACAAATTGCAAATATGTAAGACTTACATTTTTCTTGCTTTTCTTCTTAATACGTTGGAGATCTTGTTCATCACCATCACTAGCACCATGGACATCATCATCATAGTCGCTGAAGCAATAATGGTAATCAACATTGACGTCGTCGTTTGTTTGAGTTTGCAAAGCGTTCTTTTCCGAGGTAAGTTTGAGTATTGAGTGAAACCTCGCTTTCCCCAAAGACAGAAATATGTAAACAGCCATTCTTTAAACCTTCATGGACCTTAACAATTGTAGTCGTATCGTGTTTCGGGTCATACAAAACAATTTGAAAACCAGTATCCATGTCTAATCCAAACAGAATATTTCCATCCTTCAAACACTGCAACGGCATCAAATTCTTAGCCAACCCACCAAAATGTTTTTGCAGGTCAATGGTGAATAGCTTGGTCCATGATTTTACAGCTCCATCCTGCTTCAATTCCCACACATCCGCACCAACCTTAGGAACAAAACCAAACAAGCAAAGAGATCCTCCTAAAACACACAAGCTTGTTTCAGCATTTTCATTGAACAGGTCAGGCAGTTTCAGATGGTCAAACTGCTCACTCTCGATATCAAAAGAAAGAATAACTTCTGAATCTTCAGATGGTAAAGTCATAGATTCCATATCTGCTATCCAATGAAGAGCTCCGTTAACAGGCATCCGAGCCATATCAGGTATCTTCCTGTGATCAAGATTATCAAGATGGAGTTCCTCAGCTGCTTTCCATTTGTTCTTTTTTAATGAATACACCATAACCTCAAATTCACCTTCAAAATTCCCGATAGCTACCACTCTAAAATCTTTCGCCCGAGAATTATAACCAATTCCATACTCTACATAGTCCAAACATTGTTCTGTTTCTTCAAATTTTGGAAATGGTACTTTCTTACCCTCGTTAGTTGTTGGATTCCAAAGGATAAGAACATGAGAGTAAAACTCATCAACATGCCTCAAGAGAACCAAACCATTACAGCAACCAAAAAACTCAATTCCATCATGGTACATATGGTAAGATTTAACAGGGTGTTTCACATGGCGAACATCAGTACAGGTAGACGAGGATGGATCATAACTTAAGGTATAAACATCATTGTGATTATGAAGCACCAGACCAATTTTTTCATCCATTTTCAAGCACCTAAAAATATCAAATAAAATATCACAATCTGTAACATTCAAAGAACAAGTACACAAATGTAAACAGTATTATTACTCATTGGGAGTGATCAAAGAAGCTAACATACTGAGCTAATCTTACAATACATAGATTAAACATAAGAACCAAGAACAATACATTGATTCATCCTTGTCAATCTTACTACTAATTATTGACAATCAAAAGAAACAAACAAATTGAGCGAATCTTGCAATACATTGAGAAAACAGGAGAAACAAAAAGAACCCATGATTTATAAGTTAGGTTTCTTTGGTTTCAATCAAAATGAAGATCATAAATGAAAACTAACACATAGTTTCTCAGTTCATATATAGTTCACTTGTTCACGCACCTCAATCATGAAAAATACCAAATGAAATGTCACTATGTTTTTAGCAATTAAACAGTCATTGTTGACAATCAAAAATGAAATTGAGCTAATCTTAGAATACACTGAGAGAAATAAAAAGAACCCATGATTTATTAAGTTGTTTTGCTTTGATTACAATTTACAATCAATAAAATAAAAAAGAAAATCATATAAGAAAAATCAAAAGCAAAACAAAGATAAAGCGCATTGGAAGAGGCTAGTGAGAGATAGTACCTGCAAGAATGGAGGTGTTTAGAGTATGAATCCCTGATCTCTGGATTCTAGAGAGAGGAGTTTGGAATGGTGAAGAGAAAACTGGTTAGGGTTTTATGGAACTTTGAGAATGTGTGTCGTGGGGGCAGAGAAAGTGGGGAAGTGGGAGGATTGAGAACTTAAAGGTAGTGGACTCGTGCATGAGACTGGTGAAAGACTTTGACTGAACTTTACACGTGTATACATGCGGTTGCATTTTATGGGGTTAAAATTAAATTTGATAGAACAACGTAGGATAGCCGAGGCTATGCCAGAAATGTGGTTCAGCCTTTTGGTTAAGAAAAAAAGCTAACCCCTGTGAATATTCGGAAATGTCTTGTCTGCTAGATTACTTGGTATCATCGAGAAATTATAAAAACTAAATTAAGAACAATAGTGGTATAAAAAAGTTGTTTTACCGGATACTTTATTTTTCTGCTCGATAAAGAATGATTTAGATTAAAAGAATGAAAGAATTAGTTAGGTTGTTCAGTGGATTGCCTACATTTTATGTATTTAGGAATGCTGTTTGGTGCCAAATTTAACTCCATTTGTAGTTGAGACCCAATTATAGAGATGTTTGATGCAAGGCTGTCAATTTGGAAGGGTACTTCATTATCGAAGGGACGTAAGCTAGCTCTCTTGAAGTGTATTTTATCTTCTCTTACGACTTATTATCTCTGTTTTTAAGCCCACAATCTTAGTTATCAAATATCTTGAAAAGAAGATGCAGAACTTTTTATGGGAATACAAGGAATGAGCAAAAATTTCCCATTTAATCAACTGGGACATAGTTCCTGCGATTAAAGAAAGAGGGGGCCTTGGTGTATGCAACCTAAAACTTATGAACTTAGCATTAAATGGTGTTGGCGTAGAGAAGAGCAAGCTTTGGTATCGAATTATTGATGACACGTGTTGAGAGGTGAATTTGATTTTAGGTTCTACCCATCCTAGCCACACCAAATGACCTCACTATACCAAGAATAGTAGGAGAGAGAGTTGGCCTGCTATTGTACTTTGTCCTTTCTTATATAGGCTTTCCCAAAAGCCCCTCTTTTTATTATATCATGACGCATGTCCTAATCTCTTAATTACTCATAATGCCATTCCTTAGGATAACCTCTTTCTTCTTCGTTAATTCCTTCTCTGTCCTTCTTCCCTCATGGGTATTTCCTCATCGGGCTTGGGCCTAATCCCCAAGTCCCCATATCTCATATGAGGCTTTTCTCCCCTTTTAGGAGTACCCCTGGCCCATTAAGGGGTTAATTTTTTCATGTATCAACAACATGAACGGAAGAGAATTTTCCAACTGGATTCTAGGAAAAGTCACCCATCATACGGGGTATCCCGCTGGTCAAACAATAGTGGATCTGCAGATTTCATTAGCAGTATTCAATTTTATTCATTCATTGCGGAACTGACATTTCCTTCTGAATGATTGCTGATGTGGGAAGCAACCCCTATCAAATATTTGTCCTAATCTGTTTCGGTTATCTAGACACAAACGCTAGCATTGCTGACATGATTTCCATCGAAGGTAATTTGAAGTTTGTCTTCAGGAAGGTCCTAACTTACACAAAAGTACAAGAGTTTGTAGTCCTCATTACAATCACCTGGAGACATTCCCCCTATTAGTGATGATTTTCCAGATACAATGAGGTGGAGTTTACTTCCCTCCGGTGTGTTTTCTATCAAGAGTTTATACATTCAATGTTAGTTGCATACCATGGAGAATCTACTTCCCATTTAGCTTCATCCTGCATCGGGCTATACACCCGAAGATCTGGTTTCTCCGTACACGTACGGCAAGTCAACACTTTGGATCCCTCCCCCACCCCCCACCCCCCGAAACCTTAATTACTTATATTGATAACTCCGAATCGGGATCGGGCTGGATTACATGACTGAATCATTACATAGTTTTCAACATCTTTTACAAACTCAAACAAACAACCTGAACAAGCCAAGCAGTTACAGACCCAATTTCGACAAAGAATTCTAACCAGCCTTTTAAGATTCCAAAGTTTCCTTGTTTGGATGAAAAAGAACACATCCAAATCACTTAATATCCCCTCAATCAGTAAAGGTGTTAGGATCCAAAGATCCAACCATTTCTCAAGGGTTTTTCCATAAAAGTGGTAACACAAGTAACAAAGATAGCTGTAATCGCTTATCTTGGGGTGAAATCGGTTAGAGTATTCTTCGGAATCGGTCTTCTGTAGCTGTTGTATGTTGGTGTGTTTGAAGTAAACATTGTTGTTGGTGTCTTTGATAGAAATATTGCTCCTGATGTTGCAAAAATCTTTGATGTTGCTGCTGTTAACTTGATCTTCTCCATCGAATTGATTGTAAACCTAGTTGATGGGAACCTATCACAGATTGAAATCATAGTACTATAATGCAAACTAAGAAACACAAATCAAAGAAAATAAAAAACCAGTTAGGGTTGGAATCTAGAACAGACAGATTCAAAACTAAAACCGTAGGAAAAGATATAAATCAAAGAAAATATTAAAAGAAGAAGAAAGGTATGTTGATGGGTTGAGCTTCTCCTGCTCAGATCTGAGCAGGAGAAAAATCAAACGACGCTCGGGTTTCTGCAGTTTTTGAAAGTGAAGAGCATAACCTACTTTTCAGAAATTTAATACCGTGCTGTGAGGGCTTTTCAGAACATCTTCAGAATAGTTGTGCCTTGTGTGGTACATTAATGGAGTCACAAGACCACCTTTTCCTTCATTGTAAGATTTCATACAAGTTGTGGTGTAACTTAACACTATCCACATGATGGAATTTCGTTTTTGCCCGGTACTATGAGGGTTTTGGCAGAAACTTGGGATGGACATCACTTTTCTATTTCTGGAAAATACATCTGGGATTTGATTCCGGCAGCAATTATTAATTCAATTTAGAAAGAAAGGAATGACAAAAGATTTGATTTTAATCATCTATTCAAAACAGTCTATGATCTCATCTTTGAAGCCAAGTCTTCCATCCTCTCTTGGGCAGCGGCGGCAAGACATAAAGTTCATATGAATTTCTCTCATTGTGTTTTAGCTAATTGACCTGCAATTTTTCTGTAGTCTGTTCTGGAGTCTCGACATCAACTTTTGTGGAGTCCGGACACTGCATATTTGGATCTCATTATACGTTTCTAAACGTGATTATCAAAACATTATACAAATCATTAGTGAAATACTTATCATTAATCGGCCTCGATGTCCTGGATGTTGTTACTCAAATTTTTTATTTCTCGTCTTACTCTTCACTTCTATTTCTTCAACTACTGACTCTCCAAAGAGCTCATTTTTCTTCTTCCACGACACACACCACATCCATCTTCTTCTTCTTCCCTGTTCCTATTCATGTTCTTCTTCTCGGTTCTTGTTATTTCCTTTTCTCGGTCATGTTCATCATCATCATACAAAGTGTCTTCAATAGAGATACCATAGTTTTTTTCTAAGGTCTGAACAAGAGAGCCAAAAGGCAAGGAAATCAAGTCTAAACTCATCTATAAGTTTATTTCATTATAAGTTCCACTGATCTGTGATCTCAGGTATGAAAAAATCCGTCTTCCTAAAATCTTGATGTAAACCCTAGAAATTGGATTTCTAATCTTTTTCCCCATTTTGACTTCCACGTCTGGATATAGATTGAAAATTAGGCTAGGGTTTTGATGTTTTATATGTTTATGCATCTTTGATGTTTTCTTTTTTGGGTTCAATTTCATCTTTGATGATAATGTTAAACTGGATAGAAATTTTGATTTTGATTTCATGAAATAGGTTTGAAAGAGGGTTTAATAGGCGCTTAGTGTTAGATTAAAATTTTGATTACGAAATTATGCCACTTTGTTTGATTTTGGTTGTTAGGGTATTTATATGTTTATGCATCTTTGATGTTTTCTTTTTGGGTTCAATTTCATCTTTGATGATAATGTTAAACCGGATAGAAATTTTGATTTTGATTTCTTGGGTTTAATAGGCAATTTCTTAGTGTTAGATTCGAATTTTGGTTACGAAATTATGCCACCGTTTGATTTTGGTTGTTCGGATTTTAAAGAGGAATTTAAAAACATCTCGATATGGTTGTACATATCAATAACAAACTAGCATGTTTGTACATACTAGGGTACTTCTCTCATACCGTGTAACCGTGATGAATTTTTAATATTTTGATGTTACTATGTTGAATTTTTGGTGATCGATGAACACTCATTTTTGATAGAACAATTTCGGACATGTATGAGATGGTTTAGTGTTTCTCGTGCAGAGCTCCTGTCTAGTAGTGTTGGTGAAGCAAGACTCTCTTAAACTATAAAATCATTGTTATTAATTTTCTTGCGCAGTTACAACTCGATGATAGAAATGCCTATTTATAGGCTACAATGGACTCTCTAGTTTGGTCTAGAGTTGTACTTTGTTAGTCACTCATTACAAAAGACTAGCACCACAGCCCTAGAATACTCTAGGATACATCACACTTATCAATTTCTTTTTGTATACGTAACTCTCTCGGTCTTGGCAACAAACCGACATGGTGACTCTTGTTTGTTCATTCTAGGGTGATAAGCAATAATCGTGAAGACATGAAGAGAGGACTAGGTATCACCATCACCGACAAGCGGGGTCTCACCGGGTTGTAAACGGGGAATTGAAGTGGTTAGAGGTTCTCCCGAATACAGTCATACCAAAGACTGTCACCACAACATGCTTGTAGAACACTACCCAGAACGCAAACAAAGAATTGAACCCGATACAAATGGTGGTTTTTTGTATTATTTTTTTGCGCTGGGCGTATCTTTACAAGGATTCAAGTCTTGGGGTAGACCCGCATTTGCTGTGTATGGTATGCATCTAAGTGGGGAACGCAGAGGAACTCTATTTTCGGCAATTGGGTATGATGCCAATGGAAAAATGTACCCTATTGCGTTTGCCATCGTTGATTCTGCGAACGGTGATCCTGTTTATGGTTCATGCAAAAGTTATTCAATGCGCTTGGTCACGAGTATTCGGTGAGAAAGGATCTAGTTGTGTGTTCAGACAGATCGGCAGGCTTCGAATCAGCGATTGCGGAAGTGTTTCCTGAAGCATGCCATGTGGGCTGCGCGTACCATATTAAAGGTATCTAACAAAAACACTTTATAGTCATGTTACATTTGTTAGAAACTCATCTCCTTTAAAGTTTAACCCTTGAGCTATGTAGCGGGGACATCTCCTAGTTATCTTTGCCGATGTAGTACACATATAATATTGAGGGCATATTCAGTTGTCATTTTTTAACAATTCAGGGAATATCATCAGGAGGTACCACAACTTCGCCGCTGCTAAGGCATTTATGAGAGCCACGCAAGCGTAAACTATAGATGGTTATCGGAGGGCTATGTTACAAATCAAAAAGGATAAGGCAGTTTTTTCCTATGTGCATGAACTTCATCCAAGGCATTGGGCTAGGGTGAAAGCCAAGAGAGCCCATTATACTCTCATGACAACAAACATCTGTGAGAGTTGGAATAACCTACTTTTGAAGGCTAGAGATTTCCCTATAACCCATTTAGTGGATTTCATTCGAACAGAGCTGATGGGAGGGTTGGATTGCAGGCTTGCAGCCGTAGTGTTAGCTGGAGAAGTTGGATTGCAGGTACCCAATGTTGGCGCGGTGGTCAATCAGCCAACTGCAACAGCGCCAGCCCAAGCCCCTGCCAAAGCATAGATCAGAACTTTCTGGATGGTCTCCGACTCTCTTGTTTAGAATGTATGTTTTTATTTTGAACCAAAACATTGTCATGCGCTTTAAGCTTCAAGTACCCTTGCAAAGTAAAACTCTTCTGGTTATGTAAGCTGTTAAGCCTTATAAGGCAATGAACTTTATCAGTGTTAACTATGTTTTAAAAGTCAGCGTCCTGGAAAATTTATCTATATCGTTATATTAGAAGAACAAGCAAACTATTGGTCGTCTTGCTTGTCCAAGGCTTATCAACAAGATAAGTCAAACTGACATTAATAATATGTTCCATTTGTGTGCAGCTATTATCCACGGTGTTCTTCTAGTGTGCAGCTATTATCCGCAACAAGAATAATATGTTGTGCAGAAATATCTACAACTTATTATGGTCCCTAAAACCTCGTGCAGAAATATCCACAACAAAAATCTTACCAGAACTCTCCTACTCGATATAAATCTTCGAAACAATTATCTATTGATCCTAATTCATCAGAAACAAACATTTGAAAATCAACAATCATGAACCATCTATAAATAGAGATCACTACAATATCCACGGTGTTCTTCTAGTGTGCAGCTATTATCCGCAACAAGAATAATTTGTTGTGCGGAAAATATCTACAACTTATTATGGGCCCTAAAACCTGTGCAGGAAGTATCCACAAAAAAATCATTCTATGGGTACTTTTTTTCTTTTTTAATAAGAAAGAAGAATTATATTACTTTTAACTTGAAATTTGAGTACAAAGTTTCTCATTGACAATATCCCCGAGCCATACAGTGCAGTTTCGATTCCCGGACATTATTAATTCCGTTATCCTTCCATCTTTGGCCAGTGTCTGTACGCTGAACTGGTATTCCTTGGCACATGAGTGCACTCCCAACTTGAAAAAAGTTTAAGCAAATCTAAACAATCTGAAATGATGGCATTATTAGTCCATCCCACAGTACCTACTGCACCTTTTATTGCATTGACTACATTAAGAGAATCACCCTCTAACTGTAAATGCTGAACATTGGCAAGTCTTGCACACTTTATAGCTTCATAAGCCGCCAAAGCTTCAGCCTTCTCCTCGTCTGCAGCTACTCCATACTTGCTCCATGCTCCTGTGACATTCCCTGCATCATCAATTATAATTAGTCCTATACCCATAGATTTATCAGCTTTTAAAAAAGATGCATCAAAGTTGACTTTAAAATATCCAGCTCTTGGGATTTCCCATCTGATTTCAGTTCTAGTAGCAGTCAGACTATTGTTCGGGACTGCTTGTTTGATTAAGTGTTCATTCCATTCAGCTTGCTCCTTTTGAATCTGTCTCACTATTATGTTAACCTGCAGATCATTGTTTTCAAAAACCTTTGAACATCTAGCTTTCCAGATGTTCCATAACGTAAACCCCGCATAGATGATCAACCGATTCATGTTAACATTACTGTGAGAACCAACTGATATCCAGCTCGTGGTCTTTATCTCCAATCAACCCTAAAAATTACTTTCTATCATTATCCATATTTCCCTAGACACAGGGGTGTAAGAATAAATGATCACCAGTTTCGAGCACGTACTTACATAAAGGACAGATAGCATCAATGTTATGAGCATGCTTAGATAATCTTTCATTCACGAGCAAACAAGTTATGCACACACTTCCATAGGAAATGTAGGATCTTTGGTGGCAAATTTGCTTTCCGAAAACTTATCCAAGGAAATTTTAATTGCTCAAAGACAAGACACCACATCATTACTAGCATCATTAATCACTCTATAAGCTGATTTAACAAAGAACAAACCATTTTTAGTATGAGCAAAACCCAGCTCCCATGTGAAGTTGAATTTTTTTTTTCGGTGGGTTTCTTTAACAAGAATGGTACAATGTTAGGTTTGAATATAATGAGCAAATTCAAAAGCAAAAGTTAAATTATTTCTTACATATGAGTAAGAAACTATACTAAAAGAAAACAAAGGACCCTAGAGAGAAAATTGCCGGCTTTCAAAGATGATGGTGCAAAACAGATTAACCATTTACATTGACGTCTTCAAAGACCACGGCTTTCATTCAACTTCAATCAACCGCAATCAAAGAATCGTAGATGCTTTGTCATTTACAACTTATGATGATACATACAACTTTCTTTATCCTCTGAAGAGCACATGTTCTACATCTAGAAACATCAAGATGCATATGTACAGAAAGAAAAACATGCTAGTACTTGCTTTAACATGCTTTACGCTTAACCTCACCATGTTTAAGCAAGTAATACCTTGGACTCAAGTTATGATCATCTTAGACAGTTTGTTTCAAGACAATCACTTACATTACAACATAACACTCTAAGATAAGTTCTTTTATAAGGGAGCTCTTCTTCTGCTTCTATTAACTTATCTTCTAATGACAGAAAAATACTTTAAATAAGGCTAGAAGGGAGTTCACTCCTAGTCATTCATATAGATTCTGGCAGTATAGAATATGAAGTTAGGAAAGGCAACAATACTTAACTAGTTAACTGCAACTAGGTAAGATGAAGCTTCATAACTTGGCACTCTCTTTATCTTTCATGTAGATTCTGCCAGGCAATCAATGCAATTGGTCCTACAACAAATCAAATTCCATAAGCTCTCCCACCAGGGTAATCCAATAGTAAGAAAGAGGAAATCTAGCAAGTATACAAGTGAAGTTTAACAGGTAGTCTAGCAGGCACACAAGTTGATTCCAACCCCACTGCAGTTTACTTCTCACCAGCGTGCAAGTATAAACTGAAGGTCAAAATCCACAAATTTAAACTTAATAGTACAAGTATAACCATTTGAAGTTTCATACTTTTCTGGAATGGTAGAGAGACCAAGGCTCCTAATTTTTAAAACCACTCAATTTATATTATCTCTCAAATTGTCTTATACAAGTCCATGGAAAGCTACTTCTGTGGTTTCCAGACTGTGATTCTCCAAAACAAGACAAATATCTATGCAATCGCACTTGATATGTAAATAACTTTTGATCCTTTCAGAATCTATTGGAATTAACAATGGAGGTTGTAGAATCATACCAGAAGTGTAGGAAACATCCACACAGATTCAGTAAAGTGTTTCAACAAATTGATGTAGTTGTGAAGATGCTACCTTGCCCCATGTGCTCCATACTACACCTTCCAAGTGATTTCTTTCCTATGCCGTCCTCTCTCTCCGTCGACATAACATCTAGCTCTTCTCCTTGACTAATTTTTCTGACAGAGGACGGCACGACAGAAAGAAATGTTCACTTGGAAGGTGTAGAGCAAACACCCATAAAATTGAAATTAACATAATACAAGTGATTTCACGTATTAAAAAATCGTATTATAAAAAAAAAAAAAAACTAAAATCGATTCACAGATGAAAACCCTAAAAATAGACGGTGAAAAACCCCTAAAATCGATTCACATATGAAACCCTAAAAAAAACGATGGTGAAAAAAACCTAAAATCGAAACCGATGATGATAAAAGACTTACGCAATCGATAAACCGATGATTGAAACCCTAAAATCTATTAATCTCTTCTTAATCGATTCAAATTGATGGGAGAATAAGAGAGAAGAAGACTGCAATGAGAATGAAAGAGAGACAGAGGAAAGAAATGGATATGAAATGGAAACTCGAGTAGATGGGAGGAGATAAAGACCAAGGGGAGAAACATCCTCTAGTTCGTTTTGGTGTGGGGTGGAAAAATCATTACGCATGTGAATGGCACGCGCGAAACTCACAATTGTAAACAAGGTTGTTCAGGTGAAGAGAGCTACATCGAAAATATGCTGTTGGGTCCAATACATCTGAAAAACCCTTGTTTACAATTACTCTTAGCGTGCAGCTGCTATCCACGGTGATACGGAAAGACCTTAATAGCCTTATAGTTGTAGATATTCCCTGGTTTCTAGTTGCGGATATTTCCTTCACAGGTTTGAGTGGATATTTCCTGCACAGCTCCTTCTGACCAGGTACGATTTGTAACTACTCGTGTACCATCTTCACAAAAGTGGTGCCACGTGCGAAGTAGAGGCACAGAAAATTTGAAAGACACAGAGGAAATTTGGAACGACGGGTTTGGAATTTGGAAGAACAAGCTAACTCAATCACTGAAGAGATAAAAATGTTTCGGGAAACGTCCCCATTTAAGTAAAGGGTGTTAGTTAGACATCTCTTCAACCATAGTGTTTGCTTTAAAAGGAAGGGAAACTAGAGGTTTGGACGCACCGATGACGCGTGTCCGACGCATTTTTTTTTTTCATTTTCATATAAATTTTTCCTTTATTTTTACTATTATTAACCAAATGAAGAAAGACAAACATTTAGATCAATAATTTAGGTCTTTATTCGGATTTTGTAATTGGAAATGACATCACGTATACCCTTAGGTGGACATGTGTTGATCTAAGAATGCATTTTGATTGTGCTATGTGTTTAATAGTGACTGATTATTTGACATTCGGCGTGTATAAACAAACGATATCTTCTTTTCTTTTGAAATTTATACATATGTAACATCATTTTCTAACTTTTAGGGTCGAAATATTTGACTTTGCTGTATAAATACATGATTATATATATAAATAAAATATGTATATACGTGTCCGCGTCCTAGTTTTTTGAAAATTTTGTAGTGTCCGCTTCAGGGTCGTGTCGTGTCCGCGTCTACGCATCCGTGTCCGTGCAACCCAGATCTTTAGGGTGGTAAATATACTCGAGTTTAATAAAATAATTGTCCCACATGAAATTGACCAAAGGGTCAATGTCATTGGAATCAGATCAATTATTTTGGAGTAAATTATAGTTATGACCCTGGATAAAAATTACAAATTATTTTAGAGGCCCTAGGATCTTCTCGAAATCTAGTTTACGGAACCGTAAACTCCCCATTTCTCTCCTTCGCGTCTGCCCAACTTCCTTACAGTTTCATAACTACTCTCGGAAAAAAATTCAAAAACCAAATTCATTCTCTGCTCCTTTTGTAAATCTTCGTTTGTCATCTTCATCATCGTCAATTGATAATCAACAATTTTAGATTTTAGTGGAGTAAACAAGAAATCGAAGTTTTAAATGGGAAAGAAAAAGCCTAGAAAAATGCGAAAGAAATTGAGTGCGATTCAGAAGAAGCAGAAACAGCGAATCGAGTAACAAATGCAATGATAGGTATAATTCCTGTTGATTTAGTGGATATATCCTGCACAGACTAAAAATTGAATTTCTGTTGATTTTGTAGGAAGTAGCGAAATTGAATGTGATCCAGATCCAGATCCAGATCAAACTACGAGTCAAGTAAAAAAATCAACAAAAGGTATACATTCTGTTGATTTGTATCTTGAAATTTGTTTTTTTTTTTTGTAAACACCATAAATCACGGACTAACTTTTGTGTTTGTTTTTGTAGGAGCAGTAAAGCGAAGAAATCGGATGAATGGGATGAAGAAGAAGGTACTAAATTCTTTTGTTGTCCCTTCTTGTGGATTTCCTGCATGAAAACCGAACTTTAGTAATTTTTCTGAAAAAATCAAAACTATGGATATTTCTTGCACAAAGAGGTGTGTGTGGATTTAAAAATCAATCAATTTTGAGTTTTTTGTTACCTTATTCAACCAAAATTTGAACTGTATGATGATGGATCTGATATTTGATGAGTGGTTTGGTTAGTGTAGAAAACTGAATTGTACCAATACCATGATCATGTTTTTCAGTTGGATACATCCTGCACAAGAATTAACTGTGGATATATCCTGCCCAAAAGTTATAGTTTTGATTGTTGAAAGTAAAATGTTTTGTAGTTTTGATTGTTTTCCATTTGTTTTTGTAGTATCATCTGGAAAGCCATATAGAGCAGGTTTTTCTGCTTTGTCGGCTTTAGTGAGGGATATGAATGAAAAAAAATGAAGTTGAGTAAAGAACAATTGGATGTACTTATGGAATCTCCCTTTGGTGACTTGTACGTAATGTTCTTGGAGAATGAATACGGTCCATCCCACTGGAACAAAACTGATAAAGCCTTCACGAAGTTCTTGAGGTGCTTTAAAGGAGCGACAAAACACGAAATCAAGTTTGAGTTTGTTCGAAATGGTGAAAAACACATAATCACGTCCACGCCACAAGAGCTGGGTCTCATTCTTGGAATGCCATGCATTGAAGGGAGAAAATGTGCAACAAAAGAGGCGATGTATGGCGGTTGCTTTAGAGAATCTGAATTTTACCGTAGGATTTTTGGTAAAGCTAAATCTGCAACAAAGGCATCGATACGAGAAGCAATCTACCGATTGGTAAAAGCTAATGGAGCAAATGAAATGGAACCGTCTATTAGAAGGAGGGATAATGAAGACTTGGCGATGCTTATCGGTCTGTACATGTGCAACACTATCTTTTTTACAACGAAAGATGCGATTACAATAAAGGAGAAGTATCTGGGTTTAGTGGTTAATTTTGAAAGATGTAAAACCTTGTCATGGGCACACCTGATACATGCACATTTGGCCAGACGCATCAACAAAAGTTTCAAAAACCCAGAAAACATTACTGGATGTGTTTTTTATCTTCCGGTGAGTTATAAACAAACATTATATGCCTATTTTATTATGTATTCTTTGAATTAGAAAAGTAGTATTTACTATGATTTGAAACAGCGATTTGGTTTGCTTGAGCATACCAAAATAGTGGTGCCAAAAGCATTACCAGAAGACAAATTTGTACCGAGAGCAGGTAGGTGGAATCTGAAACAGATTTGCACTGCATTACTCAAAGACATGGATGAGTCGAAATATGTGGTAAGCTAATCTTATTCTTCATGTTTAAGCTTAATTTGTCTTCCTGTTTAAGTTGAATTTGTCTCTATGTTTAAGCTCCTAGGTTTCATGTTGATCTGTGTAAATTTCCGCAGAGAAACAAATGTGTGTAGATAATAAAGTTGTACTTGTTTGTTAATTTGTACTTGTAGTGTCAACGAACCTAGATATTACATGCACAGAATGAATGTTTGTTGATTTGTACTTGTAGTGTCAACTAACATATAAATAAAATATTGCAGTTTGATCAAAAATTTGTCGAGCCTTACACTGAGAAAGAAAAGGTTGTACTGAATATGAGTGAAGAGGGTGGCATTATGTTCTTGGAAGAAGGCAGAGAAGACAAATATGAGGAATTGAGGATGACTATAAAGTCAAGTTGGGAACAAATGCAGAAAATGGATTGTAATAATGAAGAAGTTGTGCCTAAAATGCAAGAGATGTTGAACAAGATCTACTTCAAAGCCTACCCAGACATTCAGCCTGATAGAATACATAAAGAATTTGATGATTCTGTACAATTGGATGATGATGCAAAAGTTGATGTGCCTATGTCACATCAAGAAGCACCAGAAGATGATTCCAATTCGGCACAGGTTAAAAAGGATAAGAGGGTCGAATTTGATGATTCTCAAGGATGATGATGCAACAAATGTGCCTATGTCACATCAAGAAGCACCAGAAGATGATTCCATTTCGGTACAGGTTAAAAAGGATAAGAGGGTTGAATTTGATGATTCTGTACAATTGGATGATGATGCAAAAGTTGATGTGCCTATGTCATATCAAGAAGCACCAGAAGATGATTCCAATTCGACACAGGTTAAAAAGGATAAGAGGGTCGAATTTGATGATTCTGTACAATTGGATGATGATGCAAAAGTTGATGTGCCTATGTCATATCAAGAAGCACCAGAAGATGATTCCGATTCGGCACAGGTTAAAAATGATAAGAGGGTTGAATTTGATGATTCTGTACAATTGGATGATGATGCAAAAGTTGATGTGCCTATGTCACATCAAGAAGCACCAGAAGATGATTCCATTTCGGTACAGGTTCAAAATGATAAGAGGGTTGAACTTGTTTTTGGTGATGATGTTGAAAACATGGACCTTGCCGATATTTTAATAGGGTTGAAGGTACATTTCATAGTATGAATAAACATGTTTTCTTCTTTCTATTGATATTTACACATTATTGTTAAGACTTAACAATTTAAAAAAAAAAAAAAATTAAGCAGGAAACACCAAGATTGGAGACCTCGGCAACGGCTATTAATCCAGAGCCAACTCCTATTGTTACAGAAACAACTTCTATTGCTCCTATTGCTCCTGAAGCAAAGGTTGCTGATGAATCTCAAGAGGCAAATCATACTGCTCCAGAAACAACAAGTTCTGCTTCTCCAAAGCCTGCTAGTGAAGATCCAAATGTTACTGTTCCAGAAGCAAAACTTGGTGATACGACATCATATCTGGTTTTCAATAGGAATTTTAAAAAGAGGAAAGCTTCTGAGTCGAATGTACAAAAAGATGATATTCTAGCAGAGAATAAGAAGGCAAAGGATGAACATATTGCCGCAAGGTCGGCCGAAATTATTCAAAAGCTTGAAGAGGTAATTTCTGAACAACATTGATATTGTGGATATTAAATGCAGAGAATGAAAATGTCCTTCGATTGAGAAAGATTATGCAAAAACATTTATGATGAACATTGTTGATGAACTTTACTCATTGTTGAGATTACAGGAAGGATTCAATAAAGGCAATTCGAAGGATGGAAATGGTAAAACATCCTTGGAAAAGGTTACAAGGGAGTCGGCCAAGACAATAAAAAAGCTTCAAGAGGTAAAAAAGTATTCGTGTCTTTTTTGAGAAGTTTAATTGATTACATTTTTGTTAATGTGAAAACATCTTATTTTTGTGTATGTTCTGCATGTTATTGTGGATATGCATCATGTGTTGAGATTTCAGGATGGAGAAAGTAAACCATCGACTGCAAAGATCGACGAGTTCGCACTGGCTACTAGCAGAAACAGGAATAATATACAAGTAGAAGCGAATTCCGTGGTGACCAAGGAAAAGGAAACCCTGTCTTCTGAGTTGAGGGGCATGAATCACCCAGAGAGGTTTTTGAATGCAGCACATGACAAGAAACGGATTCTTTTGATTCTAGACCTGAATGGGGTCCTTGGTTCTTTTGGTTATAGGAAAATTTCAGAATTGAGGCCTCACTGTCATGAGTTTGTGCGCTTCTGTGTTGCGTCGTTTAAAAAAGTGGTGTTTTGGTCTTCAATGACCAGGTACTCTTCCAGATGTTTTCCTTATTCGAATCATATATTTCCTATTTGGAGAATTTGAATACTGGATATGTTTTTCTTCACTTTTTTTCTAATCCCTGCAGTAACAATACTATGAAGGCAATGCAAAAGATATTACCGCCAGATTTGGACGTACAACAAATCCAGATATGGGTATGGTATAGACTTATTTTTTTAATGTCCTAGCTACCTTTATTTGCATTCCCTTTTTCCTTCTCTGGTAGCACAACCTAAAATACTGCACTTTTTCATCTTCTTGTCATATGCTTTTGGGCAGAACCAAGCACATTGCAGTAACACCGAATTGAAGATTCCTTATCCTGATAAAGATTCCAAGCCATGGTTTCTAAAGGTAACATACCAAATCAACACCATTTTTTCAGGAGACTTCGATCATGCTTTAAACACTATTATGGTGGACGATTCTCCATTGAAAACAGTTATTAATCCAGTAAGTTTGCTTGTTACTGCTCCCTTCATCTTTCATTCATTTTCCCCTACCATCTTTGTGCTTAACTATGTCCTTGCTATAAACGTATTCTAGCGCAACACAGCTGTGTTTCCAAAAACATGGCATCCTGGGGATGCGAAGGATAACGCATTAAGTAAGTCTGAATTATGTTATGTGTTTAGCATTACGTAAAAAGGGAGCTATCCGCAGTTTATCATATATTTGGTTTTTGTTAACAGGCAAAGAGGGAGCTATCCGCAGTTTCCTCTATAGTCTACCGTATGATGGGGATATCCAAGACCATGTGCTAACAAAACAGCCCAAATGTTTCCGTCAAGAGGAAGCTGATAGCACAATCGCTATGGTTTGGGGTAATCCAATTTATGCGACAAAATTAAGGTTGGTGTCTTGCTCCACATGACTAGTTATGGAATCCTGAAATGTTTTAAGATATCATGTGAAGTAACGAATGTTTGGTTCTGCTTACCAGAAAGATTAAGGAACAAGAAAGAACAAAGGCCGGATCTACAACAATTGGAAGCTCTTCATCTACAAAATGGAGATAGATATCAAAATGGAGAGACATATCAACTTATATATTATAGATAGAGCTGTCATAACACGACCATAGACAGATAAAATGTGGTCGTGCAAGTTCAAAAATATTGAGAGTGTTGAATTCAATAGTCCAAGAGGCTTCTTTATGTAAGGAAATTGAAAAAAATCTTCATCTGTAATCTGCAAGACCTGTCTTAAATAAAGAAACAACCACTACATTCCATATATTGTAGATAGAGCTGTCATAACACAACCATATACAGATAAAGGTGTGGTCGTGAAAGTTCAAAAAAATTGAGAGTGTTAAATTTAAATCAACATATTAAATGACAAAGGCAAAAAGAAAGGAAATGAAAACTTGAGTAGAGATGGGAGATAATGACCAAGGTGAGAAACATCCTCTAGTTCAGTTTGGTGTGGGGTGGAAGCATCTTGGCACACGCGGAAACCTGTTCTTGTAAACAAGGATGTCCAGGTGAAGAGAAATGGCTACATCGAAATATGTTGTTGGGTCCAATACATCTGAAAAACCTTTGTTTACAATTATTCTTAGCGTGCAGCTCTTATCCACGGTGATACGGAAAGACCATAATAGCCTTATAGTTGTAGATATTCCCTGGTTTCTAGCTGCGGATATATCCTGCACAGGTTTGAGTGGATATTTCCTGTACAACCCCTTCTGACAAAAGATAAAACCTCATTTTCTTCTTTCATAATTTCTTTCTGTAAGTAAAAGACAAATCACATCACGTGGAGGTCAGTTGCTTTGTGAAAAGGATTGAAGATTAGGGTTTATATCCAATCCAGTGGGCACAATCCCTTCAAAAATAAAATAAAAATAGCATTGATTAGTGCAAGTTCAAAAAAATTGAGTGTGTTGAATTTAAATCAACAGATTAAATGACAGGCAAAAAGAACTTTTCTTTTGCTAAGTTGTGAGGAATTCTCAAAAAGTTGGAGACAGAGGCTAGTCCTAATTCTCGTAAAGAACAAAAGACTCAATAGTTGATATGCATGTGGAGAAGATGATCACTGGATGAAAAATTGTCCACTGCAGAATCAAGCTTGCTTCAAATCAACCTGCAAATCCCTTCTCAAACTGGACGCAACAATGAGCACAATAAGCACATCCTTATCTGCAGTGAATGTAATGTATTTAGATGGGCTTGAGATGCCATTTTCATTGCTGCAAAAGACAGAGTTAGAAATTCAAGAGTCCAAGTGGCTTCTTTATGTAAGGAAATTGAAAAAAATCTTCATCTGTAAAATCTGCAAGACCTGTCTTAAATAAAGAAACAACCAATACATTCCATATATTATAGAAAGGGCTGTCATAGCACAACCATAGACAGATAAAGGCGTTCAAAAGAAAACTGATTAAGTACCTCATAGACAGGTAAAGGTGTTCAAAATAAATCCAAGGTACATAAAAGATTGATTAAGTACGACTTTTCTCTTCCCACTGGTACCAGTTTTCCCTTCATCAACAGACCAAGTGTTGTCATGACTCGTCAGGAGAACCTCTAACGGCTTCAATTCCCCGTTTAAAACCAGTGAGACCCTGCTTGTAAGTGATCATGACACCATGTTCTCTCTTCATGTCTTCACACAGTTGCCTTGGTGTATACACAATGTCACACCTGGCAAAGTTCTTGCGGAAGAGTACGGCCATTGAACGAGCCAAATTCAAGTTCGTAACAAACAAGAGGAACAAGTTTATTAACAGACAAGAAATTGAGAATGACAAGAGAAATAGTTCCTCCATAACCTTTTGATCTTCAGACAACTTGTGATCCCTATTCTATGTTGTCAGTTTCTAAAACATACTCCTTAAGTTGACCCTAGTGTGGTTTGAATCTGACAAGTGATGTTGATCTCTTCATCATCATCAATCTCAGGTTCAAAAATAAGTTCTTCATCATCACTTTCATTGGGTTCATCAGGAATGTCATCCACATTTACTGTCTCAGTTAATGAGTTGTTTTCACTGTAGATACATGCAAATATATCTTCATCATCTAGCAGTGACATAACTTCATCAGGGTCCAGAACTATAAAAATTAGATGCTTGACTAGCTGTGACATACATGAAAATATATTTTCAGAAAGCAGATGCTTGACTTTCTGATGTGATTGACTCAACTTATTCTGTACAAGGATTGCTTTTGAAAGGCAACTAATTCTGTAGCATAGATCCAGAATTATAAAAACGATAAATCGATGTTCAAATAAGATCACTGAGTATGAAAATTAGGTCAAAATACAAATCAAACCCAGCATGATCAAAGCCAGAGTTGTATTCATCGACATAATGCTTACATATCCAAAAAACCAACGTCCAGCATATACATTTATTCAGGTCAGAACTGCACAAACAAACAGATAAAGGGGTTACTTCGGATGAGAGAGGCCAGACTTATATTGACCTCATGTGAATTCACCACTTGGGATAATTACCTCAAGGAACTGTTTCTTGTAGAATTGCACGGCCATTTCTCGACGATATCGTAGAATTTGACTTTTATCAATCAGTTTATAATCAATGTCCCTGATTAGATGCTCAACGACCTTCAAAGCATATACCCCGCATGAGGTGCTACTATATGCATAAATGGAGTTGGCATCAGAAATATATATCATTATTTATTGAACACAAAATAACCAACATCCGAAGATAAATTGGGATGAAATAGAACAGTGATGTCAGGAAAAGAGTAGTTACCTTTCGGGTTGTTGAGGGCAATCCTCAATAAACTCGATACGCCACTCCCCATCGATTACGTTGGTCTTCAAATAATTGGCTATCCGTTTGATTTCGGCATAACCTCCGCCAGAATTAACAGTACGACGTGGTCTCTTGGAATCATAGATATAAATTTCACGTTGTTTTAAGTTGATACTTACCGCCACCCAGTGGTATTTATCGACGATATTCACCACACCATACAAGATAGAGACCTTTTGCCACGGTTTAGCCCCACCGAGTGGCAATATCCCGTTTTCATAATCTTTCAATTTAAGAGTATTCGGCTTCCCATTCACATAACCCTGTGTAACAAAATCTAAAGCCAGTTAAAACAATGCATTACTCTAAAAGTTAAAAATAATCTCACACAACATACTTCATAATAAGTATCTATGGTTGTCCAGTCGCCACAGATGCCAATATTGGACTCCCGCATGAGGCGCAACATGATGTTGATATGCTGTATGAAAGCCCATAAGACATTAAGTTGAAAACTGTATGAAAACCCAAAAGAACTAAAACTGTTATCATCAGGGAGAAAAAATCTTATATCAATTTTGAGGTTTAATTCAATTTAACATACATCCGACCCTAAAACCCCTTCCTTCTTAAGTAATTCTTTAAAATCCTCACAAATAGAATAACCATTGTCCGTCAAGACTCGTCGCCGCTATGCCACACAATAACACAATTGTCGTTACTTTCTAAATAAACAAGCACACCCAAAGAAAAATAAAGGATATAGCAGGGACACTCACCCTTGGTGTATGAAATTATTCACACAGTTTATGTCCTGCTCCGTTATCTGCGAGCAAGTTTCGAAATTTTTTAAAAAATTCTTCACGCGTTTGGGGGGGTTCTTCACGCTATCTCTCTTCACACCTCTCTGATCGGACTCAGGGGACCCTAGAACATCGCAGTCACCATAAAGTAAAATCCTATCCTTATCAGCACTGGTATTCACATCAGTGATACTCAAATCTTGCAAAAGCTTGGTCCTTTTTGGAGAAGACTGACTACCGGCAACATTCATTCTCTTTTTAAGAATTCCATCAGTAGTGATTTCAGGAGTAGTCAATCCAGACGTAGTATCAGCATTGAGAAGACCACTTTGTTCTTCTCTGTAAAGATCACATTGTTCCTTAATTACTAAGCGTGAGCAACTTCTTTTTGCTTACCTCTACTTGCTAGTTTGCTTGTGAGGTTGAAAATACTTTCCAATATTAGTATGGACTCATTATCCACATCTGACTCTTGCTTATCTTCTTCCTTCATGTTTTGCAGATGACCTTCTTGTTCTTCAATGAAATTAACTAGCCGCGTATGCCCTCTTCGAGCAATTCAACATAATCTTCCCGCCATGCTTTTTCAAAGATTTCGATTTGTAGGGATGTTGTTTCGGTAGATATCTGTGTCGTTGGCATTTATGTTATCTTGGTATTCTTCCTGTATGAGTTTTTGCTCTTCAGCTAGCATAAGTGTTGTCAATGTTGGTGACATCTGCACATACATATACAACATAATAAAAAAACTTAGTCAAATAAAAAACACATAACACCTGTACACTGTAAAAACACCTAAACCCTGTACCTTACTCATTTCTCCACCCACATTCTTTCCAATTGTACTACTAATTTCGGCAAGATTCCACCTCGCGAACCTTGGAACTCCAAAGTTCTTCGGCATCATACTACTATTGTGTTCGGCAAACAAATACTGCATAAGAAACAGTTTGAGTTAGAATTTTACTGTCTTTTTTTTAAGTAATAAAAATGAGTGCGAGAGGTTGAGCGAACTTACCAACAAATGCATCACACATCCAGAAACTTTATCTTTCAAAGGATTCTGGATATGACCTCTTATGCTTATCATAAGACGAGAGTGAATAAGATCCGCCCAACAAGTCCTATTCATCTTGTCCAATGATGTAAAGTATCCTTCAAATTGAGTCCGACTCAAGCTCCCATTTGTTGTGGGGAAGAACACTGTTACGCATAAGTAAAGCGTAAATAGCATCACCAAATCCTCTGCATCTTTTTCAGTTTGTTTTTCTGCTTCAACACGCATTATTGATAGAATGAATTCCTCTATATCCGCTTTGTACAACTGACTCTTTTCTGCTCGCTTTGGATTGAAAGCTTGCAACCTGTTTATCAGTTCGGAAGGCATTTCTAATTCATCGTCTGTATCAGATTCGAGCACACAAATTTATTCTTCTTCAATCAAAATATAAGAGCTAATATTTCAGATGTGCTTTTTACAACCACAGGATTGTTATTTGAATCGTAAAAACAAAAAGCATGTTCTTTGCCATAAGCAACACTGTACTTTGTCACCATTTCATCTACTGCATCATCAGTCCTCGCCCAATGTTTTAGGTTGATTTTTTCATATATAAAAATTTTAAGTACATTCCAAAATGGGCTATCCATAAGCTTCTTCAACTGCAATTCAGTGAACCACACTTTCTTTTTATCTTTCTTTCTGGATTCTTCATCCTTCTCAAAATGAGTATTGAAAAACTTACATAGACCATTAAAACTGCATTTATACCTCCATCTACGCTGTGTTGAACTTGATTTGACTACAAAAACCGAAAGAAGCACAATCAAAATATGTTTCATACTTGTTGTGGACACACTTTTGGTCATCAAGCAATACCAGTTTCATACAAAACCATGGATGAAATCACACAGGCATGCATACCTATATTGCACATTAAGCATCATTAATCTAGTAAAAACATTTAAGTTTCGAATCCATTAAAATGAAACAGAAATCATGGAAATGGTTATAATATAATAATACCTTTCTTTACGGTAGCAAGGGTCAAGTCTTCTTCGTCTTCGTCTTCATCTTCATCTTCAGGTTGTTTTCGTTTCTTAACCTGTGATCCAATATTTCGCTTGCCTACAAAAAATAAAAGCACAAATCAATATATGTTTCATACATGTTGTGGACACACTTTTGGACATCAAGAAATACAGAATTAACTTGTAATCATGTAACTAGTAGTACTACAAACTACTAGTTAACTTCCCTACACACTTGTACATGGAAGAAATCATACATTCATCTATTAAAAACAGTCAAGTTGTTGAAACAGATATCATGGAAATGGTTACAATATAATAATACCTTTTTTTACGGTAGCAGAGGTCGAATCTTCTTCATTTTCAGGTTGTTGTTGTTGTTTGTTATCTGGTGATCCACAATCTGGCTTAACTACAAAAAACCAAAGAAGCACGAATACAAATATGTTTCATATGTTTTGTGCGCACAATTTTGGACATCAAGCAATACAGAACTAGTAAGAAGTTAACTTGTAACCATGTAAATAGTCCTACTTTTTCGGTACCTTTCCGGGAGCTCGTTGCTTTGTTTTTGGTAATCGTCTCACGGGTACTTGTTGTGTCTTGCTAACCATTGTTTCTTCTTTAATTTTCTAATCTGTGAAATCAGAAAAAAACAGATTAACAGATTTAACCAATGATTGAACCAAGAAATCAATTAGATTAACAGATTGAAGACACGGATGATGATAAAAGACTAACATATTAACAAATCGTATTATAAAAAAAAAAAAACCCTAAAATCGATTCACAGATGAAACCCTAAAAAACAGATGGTGAAAAAAAACCTAAAATCGAAACTGATGATGATAAAAGACTTACGCAATCGATAAACTGATGATTGAAACCCTAAAATCTATTAATCTCTTCTTAATCGATTCAGCTGATGGGAGAATAAGAGAGAAGAAGACTGCAGCTGAGAATGAAAGAGAGACAGAGAAAAGAAATGGATATGAAATGGAAACTCGAGTAGATGGGAGGAGATAAAGACCAAGGGAGAAACATCCTCTAAAAAATCATCACCATGTGAATGGAGAAACATCAAGGTTGTTCTCTCGAAATATGTTTGGGTCCAATACATCTGAAAAACCCTTGTTTACAATTACTCTTAGCGTGCAGCTGCTATCCACGGTGATACGGAAAGACCTTAATAGCCTTATAGTTTTGGTGTGGGGTGGAAAAATCTGTCACGCTTGTGAATGGCACGCGCGGAAACCTGTCAATTGTAAACAAGGTTGTTCAGGTGAAGAGAGCTACATCGAAATATGCTGTTGGGTCCAATACATCTGAAAAACCCTTGTTTACAATTACTCTTAGCGTGCAGCTGCTATCCACGGTGATACGGAAAGACCTTAATAGCCTTATAGTTGTAGATATTCCCTGGTTTCTAGTTGCGGATATTTCCTTCACAGGTTGGTGTTGGGGAATATGCTGTTGGGGACAAAACATCTGAACAACTCTTGTTTACGTTATCGATAATTTGACGAGGTCCAGTGACTTCTCCAACGTCCAACCTCGTACATTTTATCTATTTAATCGGATTTATTTTCTTTTTATTCTTTACAAAACTCTTAAACATAATTTGACTATTAAATGTTAGACGACCTTTAGGTTTGGTGTTCGAATCTTTTTTGCACCTTAATTTGTTTTTTACTACTTTGGGTTAAGAGGCAAAATGCCCCAATTTCGATAGTCAACTTGTTAAAATGCCCCAATCCGTTATGTTTTCCGTGTGTAAAAATTACTTATATATCCTTCATGTCTAGATTCAACGTATCTGCCACATGCGTGACACGTACGTGTAATGCAATTTTGACGCCTTTGCCCTTCAAAAATTGGGGCATTTCCAGAAAGTCCTAAACGGTTAGATTTGTTACACCTGTCAGGGCATTTTGAACGGACGGTCAGAGATTCCGACCGTTGTTAAAACGGTCATTTTTGGGGAATTTGTGGCTATATATATTGTGATGATTTACATCATTTCTCACCACAATCTGCTATATTTCACCAAATTTAATAGCTAGCTCCAGCATTAAAATGGTAACTTCAATTTTTTGTTTTAAAAAAAGAATAATCAAGATTTGTATTATAGTAATGATTCTAATTATAGTTAATCAAAATGCAGGAATGTGAAATGTGTAGCGATAATTATCATGAATCCATGGATTGTCCTTGGATTTACTCCCGGTGTAAACTAGTTCCTTGTAATGGAATTCGAAAGCTTCTAAAGGTTAAAGAAGGTGTCAATTCAGGGAAGAAATTCTTTTCTTGTTCTAATCCTATGTGTTCCTATTTTGAATGGTTTGTTGAAGCTGCGATGCAATTAAATCCATGGCACCTCGGACAAGGGAGGGTGTGAAGCTTGTCTTTGTGATCATAGATTTGTTGATTGTCCTTGGTCACGCCTCTCCTTGTAACAACCCCAAATGCCATTCAACTAAGGTGAGGATGTTAAACATAGTACAAACATCATGGAATTATGGTATTGGGTATCTAAAATGCAAGAAGTGTGAAGATTTCCAATGGGTTTCTGATGCAATCTTTATGGAAAAACAGAAGCAAAATGATAATTATGAAGATCAAATTTGTGCACAGTTTAAAGATAAAGTGAAAGTAAAGTGCAGAATTAGAACATAATGTCAGTTATGAGCATGTCAACAAAGTTAATGTAACAGATTTCAACAAGGCAATGTAACAGATTGGAAGTATTTCAAAGTTAATGTAACAGACTGTCAACACATTGTCTCCATACTACAATAGATTGCAAGATTCATAAATAAAAGAGCATATTGTCAACACACTTAAAACAGAAAGTAAAATCATCTAATAACAAACTTCATAAGTCTATAAATGAAGGTAGAAATTAGGGAAAACAGAACCCAACATTTCTGATATTACTGATATTTAGAGTTAGGCTTTCTAACCCTTTTTGATGGTGGCTCAGAAATATTGATTGTTTGCCTAGAGATATTAACAGTACCATGATAAGTTTGGTTAAAACAGGCAGATGAAGGTGTAGCAGTAGATTGATGTGGTACCTTCCTTTTGGGTGCAGTGGAGGAGGATGGTGCAGTAGCAGATGCTGGTCACTAGCTTTGTTGGTCACTTCATACACTTTGAGCTCTTCAGATGGATCAGACTTATAGTTACCTCTAAGATTGGACATAACCTCAATGAGATCTTTTCCAGCAGGATTAGACTTATTTTTGAAAAGAAAACCTTCTTCCAATCTTTACCTCTAGTTTATGTGTTTTACACAGATGTTTCAGATGGTCTTGCTTCAGGTTTGCCCTAATTCCCTGAAGATTCCAGGATAAAACCTTGAAGTCATCCCCATATTTCATATCATCCATGACCATATTTTGATAAAAGGGAAATAGTCTATTAAGAGTACATTTCATGAATAATCAAATATGAAAAGCAGAATAGATGATAACTTTTTTAAAAACAAAGCAAATTGTGAACTTTTTGTTTAAAAAATCTATAGTAGAAACTAGTAAATAAGATGACTATATAGCATTTGGTTATCCATTCAAAAGTAACGCAGTTGATGACTGAGTTATAATAGCATTTGTAACTAAATATTTGGTTATCGTGAAATACCTCATGAATAATAGTATGTTGCACAGGAAGAGCATTATCATAACCAATACCAGCTTTGGCCATCTCCATTTCCTTCCCCACACCATTTTCAACTTCTTCCTCAAAGATACTCCAACTGAGTTCATTTTCTTCTTCGTTAGTAACAATCTCAGCTGTATTTCGGCATTCCCCAGTCATATTCATTAGACGATTACTGCCATTTTCCTTGATCATTACCCAAGAGTCATCAATCTTTCTTTCCGATACTGAGTACTGTCCTAGGAGTCTAAACCAGTCATCTTGTCTCCTTTTCTGTTTCAGTTCTTTCTGACTAACTCCATTGTTATCAGTAATTGGAGATTTACCTTTAAGTAGTTTTCTTATTTCTGCATTTACCCTATCTTCATGGTTACTACTTCTTGCCTCACCAATATTTTCTCCAGTTCCACATGCAGCACTTCTTCTGTCACCAATAACTCCGACTCCAGACATCACTTGATTGTTGAAAATAAAATTATCCTCATCATCATTAATCCTCCTTTTGGGGCCTTTTCTTTGGGAATTTTCTTTATCAATATCACTATCATATATTCTTATTCCAACAGCAGCAGAGGTTAGATTTTCCATACCCTTATTGTAGACAAACACCTTAGGGCAACTTCTGTTGTAAGCTGCTCTTCTGGTTCTACATTTTTTATCTGAATGAGCAGCATCAACATGCCAGCACTTGAAGCAGGTACCATGTGGAATTACCATAAAGAAAATCTTTATGTTGATAGTTTCTCTATCATTTGGATCAATAAGAATTACTTTCACCTTATGTATGAGGGCTTTTCCTTGAGAAATGTCAGCAATAACATGAGCTTGATACTCTCCTTGTTCATTCAGTGGGCCAATTAGAGTAAGTACTTTACCAATTTTGTCTGCAACTTGCTTTGCCACAAAGCCCTTTTCAACCAAATCACCTCTTAAATTGAATTTGACCCAATAATCCTGAGCTGTAAAGTCCACTTCTTCCACTCTAGCTTCATTGTTACACATTCTCATAGAAATAAGAAAGCCATGGACTCTGTTTGGAATTGAGTAGATAGCAGCAGCAAAGTCAGCAGCATTTGAAAATCTGATGATGAAAATCCTAGGATCAGCTGTTTTCTTAACAATGATTCTTCCAGTTGGTGACCAAGACATATTCAGTGCATGGACAACTTCTCCTGACTTGAGACCTCTAGGATGATCATTTTTCTTAATTTCCTTGAAAACTTTAGCAATCAATCCAGGAAATTTTCTATTTTCTATATCAACTGCAGCATTCCTAAGAAATTCAACATACTTCTTAACTGAAGTTGTGAGAGGGTTATTATTATCCTCTAGAACAAAGAACAAAACAGATGTTGGGTTTAAGGTAGTATATGCTACTATGTACTCATGATTGATCTGAAATTGCAAGACAAAAAACTAATTTTCCTGTTAATCCAAAACATAATGGTCCAATCAATCAAAAAATAAAAAGTGGTCCTTTATCTCTCTTGACTATTGTGTCACTGTAACAGACAACTTGCTAAATAAAGTAAAAGGGTTCATCTTTATGGGGTTGAAGAGAAGACAAAAGTAGTAATATTTAAACACTTCAAACTAAAAAATGAACACAGGTGAGCAGATCCAACAAAATCCTCAATCAATCAAGCAATCATTAATTTAATCATTCAACATGCTTCCCAAAAAAAAAAAAGAAAAGAAAGAAATCAATCATTCATCTAGATCCGAATGTTCTACTTGTTTGTTACACACACACTAAGTGATAACTATAAATTGCAACAATAAAATCGTCGAAATACCAATGAGAAATTGAAGTCCAACCAAGATTCTAAGCTCCAACAACCTAATACTACTGAAGTACAAGAGTAAATGGATCCGGAAGTACTTACGTTTTTTTTTTTTCGCTTCACCATTGATGAACTCAACAACTTCTTCAATTACCACAAAAGATCTTCAAGACAACAAAATCACTTCTCTTCTTGTCCAATTTAATGCGAGTTAAATCCCAACCAAGATGAGTAGCCAACACAGTGAAGTGGGAGTCTTTTTTGTTTTGTTTTGTTTTGTTTTGTTTTGTTTTGTTTTGTTTTGGTCGACACTGGGAAAGTGGGAGGCTCATTTGGACATCAAGTAGTATATGCCACTTCTCTACCCTAATCATAACACGTGCCTACATCTGGCTAATCTCGACCAGTTTTGGAAAATACGACCGTTACAAGGTATATTCCACTTCACTTATATTATTTTATTTATTATCAACTCAACTTTAATACAATAAATAATTTAGCAAGTTTGAGGCAATGCGACCAATTTACTCCTTGAATTACTGAATAAACACAAATCTATATGATTTGGTCTGGGGTGGAAGCATCAATCACGCATGTGAATGGCACACGAGGAAACCTGTTCTTGTAAACAAGGTTGTTCAAAGAAGAGAAATGCCCGCATCGACGTATGCTCTTGGGTCCAATACATCCGAACAACCCTTGTTTATGAATATTCTTAGCGTGCAAGTCACTGTTATCCACTATGTGATACGGAAAGACCATAATAGGCTTAGAGTTGTAGATATTCCCCGCATGTGTTTGAGTGGATATTTCCCCGTCCTACCCTTTCGACAAAAGAGAAAACTTTATTTTTCTTCTTTCATAATTTCTTTCTAAACAAAAGACAAATCACATCACGTGGAGGTCAGTTGCTTTGTGAAAAGGATTGATGATTAGGGTTTATATCCAATCCCGTGGGCAAAGAAGTGAGCTAGTATTTGGACCCATTGAAGACCCCAAGAAACGGATCATCAGATCTTTAAATCTTGATGATAGTTGATTTCTACTCTTCAATTTAATGACTAAACACATATTTATATGATTCAAACAAAAATATATAGTATTAATTTGACAAAGCACAATCCCCTTCAAAAATAAAATAAAAATAAATAGGATTTTCAAAGATTAGTGCAAGTTCTAAAACATCCGAACAACCCTTGTTTACAATTATACTTAGCGTGCAAAGACTTATCCACGGTGGTACGGAAAGACCATAATAGCCTTAATAGTTGTAGATATTCCCTAAGTTTCTAGTCATGATATATCCATGCACAGTTTGAGTGGATATTTCCTTTACTGGGCGCTTATACCTATAGGAGGTGTTGACTGATGGAAAGCTAAAAGTCAAAAGGTGGATCGAAAGGGTTTCATAAATAATTTAGCAAGTTTGAGGCAATGCGACCAATTTACTCCTTGAATTACTGAATAAACACAAATCTATATGATTCAAACAAATTTATCTTTAAATCTTGATGATGGTTGATTTTCTGCTCTTCAATTTACTCTTCAATTTACTGACTAAACACAAATTTTATACGATTCAAACAAAAATGATAGTATTAATTTGACAAAGCACAATCCCCTTCAAAAATAAAATAAAAAAAATAGGATTTTCAAAGATTAGTGCAAGTTCTAAAAAATTGAGAGTGTTGAATTTAAATCAACTGATTAAATGAAATAGGCAAAAAGAACATTTCAAATAGCAGCAGCCAGTGCTAGTTCATTGGCTGAGCGCATGCTTAGGTAAGCGTAAGGTGAGGTGTTCGAATCTTGCGTCACTGTTTTATTGTTTTTTATTCCCCTAGAATCCTGGGGAAGGGTGTCGAGACATTCTTCACATACATGTCCCGACACCGTATAAGGAAACCATAATATGTTACTTGACTATCCATAATTATTTACCTATTTATAATGTTAATAAAAATGCAAGTATTAAAAACTGCCCAAAATTGTTAAGAGGATTGTAAATAGGAAATATAAAAGGAAAATTAAAAAATAAAAAGGTTAACAGGTAAATAAATAAGAATACACGTCTTATTGTTTTGTTTTCTTAGATTCTTTGGGCAAGGGTGTCGGGACATTCTCCATGAACATGTCCCGACATCTTTTATAATTTCATAAAAATTACTCTTTTTTTTTTATTATTATTATTATTGATAAAATATGTGTTCATTTATTTTAGTCACGCATGTGAATGGCACACGAGGAAACCTGTCAGTGTAAACAAGGTTGTTCAGGTGAAGAGAAATGCCTGCATCGACGTATGCTCTTGGGTCCAATACATCTGAACAACCCTTGTTTACGAATATTCTTAGCGTGGAGCTGTTATCCATGGTGATACGGAAAGACCATAATAGCCTTAGAGTTGTAGATATTCCCTGCACAGGTTTCTGTGGATATTTCTTGTACAGCCCCTTCTGACAAAAGAGAAAACTTTATTTTTCTTCTTTCATAAATAATTTCTGTAAATAAAAGACAAATCACATCACGTGGAGGTCAGTTGCTTTGTGAAAAGGATCGATGATTAGGAATCCATTGAAGACCCATAAAAATGATGAAAGAAGCTATGAAGATCCTGAACGATCGTGTCAACTTTTTGGGATTATGTATTAGTCATTCATACAATGAATAATCAGGCTTCAGACATAAAAGTGGCCGTATGCCCATGTGGCCATGCCAAACTATATATTATATTTTCAGTTCTTTAAATATATAGAATGTCTCTGTTATCTTATGATAATCATATCTATTCATCCGAGGACCAGAATCTGTTGTTGTGGACCTGTGGGATTCCAATATTTCAATTCCTTTGAATGAAATTAGACAGAACTGAAAGTGAAAGCCTTGTGTAAACTCTTTTTCTTGCAATGAATGAAATCTAATCTAATTTCACTCATTTGTAAAGATAAAACATGGAAACTTATAGATTATATATATACCTTGGATAGATGCATAAAAACCAGCCTAGTTGGCCAGAATCTAAATGAACCAATTTGACAGGTACCTCCTCAACATCCATCATGGTGATACTATGTATTTTGATCTTATATCAAGCAACAAAAGAAACCCTCCTATATAATTTCAAAATAAGGAGAGAGATATTCCTTTCACTTATCACCTTTAATTACATTACATGATAACGTACAAACTGTGGAAAGATGCAAACTAATCTGACACCTGCATTGGCTCTTCTGCTAAATCAAATCAAAGTAGTAACGCGTATTACGAACTGATACGTCACTTCAGTGTAAACCTGCAAAGTTTAATTGATACCTAGGGGAAAATGCTTTTTACCTCCTAGGCATCCAAAGTAGGTAAAAAGGGTGCAGATTTGACTTGTCGAAATAATGTCGGCAAGAAATGAGTCTGGGCAACTATCAAAGCCATATAGGCATGAAAATAAAAACAAATCCACTGATGGTATGATACTACTTCTCTGTATATAAAGAAAACTAGGCTTAGTTCTCTATATATAAAGAAAACTAGGCTTAGTTGAAGCCGCAAGTTTTTTTTTCAGTTTTGTCCTTATCATAATTAAATATTTGTTCTTTGTAGTAAAAATGATTAAGGGCATAATATTTTTCTTTTATACGACTACATATGTATCATATGTGCTTTGTTACATCAAGCGGAATGCTTGAATGCCTTCCTTCACAGTGGCCTTTCTTCCCTCCGAAAAATTCCACAGTTTCTTCTGTCCATCGTCCATCTTTACTCCAATGCCATTTGGCAACATTGAACGGTTGTCTTTTTCCAGTTTCTAGAATCATGAAATGAAATAATTAGTCTTTGTTAACAAAAGTAAATACATCAATTTGCCAAGTTACAGGTCTATAATCGAAAGGAGAAGAAAATATAGACTGCTCACTTTGATTAGATATTCTAGAAGTTCCTGAAGCTCCATATCTTTTTCCATAATCTTATCGGTGAGAGTACGTGCCTGTTACATAAGAAATAATATATAATTTACAAATATCTTCTCATAAATCAAAAAATGATGAATGAAGAGGTAAAAATCCTGAACTATCACCGTTGCTGGGAAATCATATTAATGACACCAACAAATCAGTATGATATAATCATCTAATCTAACTAATATAAAGAAAAGAGGTATTTTTGGTGAAGCCTTTTCACATGACAATAATACCCCCAGTAACTAAGATTTTAGTTAATATTTGTATATTTACATGAATGCTATTGTTTTAAAAATAGATCAAAAAAATTAAAACTTAGATATCTTTAAAACTACACATCGGATTTTTGCAAAATTAATATATTTGGAAAGCTCTTTAAATTATCTACATAATGAGTACAAATAATGATATTAAATTTTTATTTTAAGATTTTTTTCCCCATTATTATCAAATTTGGTGTTGTTAAAAGAATCCAATTCAACCATGTGCATCGCACATGTGTCCTTACTAGTATTATTAATGATAAGGAATACTTTTTAGTATAAACTCGTAAATTTACTAATACCTTCTTTTTGTTATATACTAATTTAATTAATTAATAATTATAATCTCAAAATTTTAGTTTTCCCCCAAAGCAAAATAAACCCGAATTCTTGATTTACTCTAAAATAATTTTTTTTCTTGTATATTCTAATTGGGCGTTGCTTATATTTAAACCGAACTGACCTAATTGTTAATGCATGAATAATGTCATTAAGAAGATAAACAAAATAACTTTTTCACCAATAACTTCTAATTATGCTAGCAGATTTTTTTTTAATCATTAAGTAAACATGTTACCTTTTCCTTCTCCGTGTTGATCCTTTCTCCAATGGATGACAGAAGTGTTTGCGATTCTGCGATCAGTCTCTTGATTTCTTCATAAAACAACACCAAGCAATGAGTTTATATTAATATAATTTCAAATAAAGGAAAGTTAATAATTTTCGATCTAAACCTGAATAAAAATGTTGAAATATCAATTGTTTCATACCGTTCGCCTAGCGAGAAGAATCCATCTCGAGAGATTTTTTTGTTTCGAACAAACAAATGAAGGAATAAGATTGCTTGAAAATTTTTGGGAGAAAAACCTCGTAAGATTGCTTGAAAATTTTAGCCCAAGGAATAAGATTGCTGCTTTATAAATAGATTGAAAATTGAAATTCCCCAATAGTCATGACTCCTCGTTTATGCAGCTCAAATTACATTCATTGAATATGACTTTTGACATAATTTCCATAATTTGACTACTTTGAAAATTGGCCCCGGGGTAAAGGAATCTGGAAAACCCTTAACAACCCAAAGACTTCAAAAAGCCGTAATTAATAACATACAAATCCTAATTAACCTAATGCAACTACAACATTTAACTTACTTACCATAAATCAATATAAATCGAAATATGCTGTTGGGTCCAAAAAATCTGAACAACCCTTGTTTACAATTATACTTAGCGTGCAGCTGCTATCCACGGTGATACGAAAAGACCATAATAGCCTTAATAGTTGTAGATATTCCCCGGTTTCTAGCTGCGGATATATCCTGCACAGGTTTGAGTGGATATTTCCTTTACGGCGCTTATACCTATAGGAGGTGTTGACTGATGGAAAGCTAAAAGTCAAAAGGTGGATCGAAAGGGTCTCATAAATAATTTAGCAAGTTTGAGGCAATGCGACCAATTTACTCCTTGAATTACTGAATAAACACAAATCTATATGATTTGGTCTGGGGTGGAAGCATCAGTCACGCATGTGAATGGCACGCGCGGAAACCTGTTCTTGTAAACAAGGTTGCTCAGGTGAAGAGAAATGGCTGCATCGAAATATGCTGTTGGGTCCAATACATCTGAACAACCCTTGTTTACAAATATTCTTAGCGTGCAGCACTTATCCACGGCGCTTCGGAAAGACCATAACAGCCTTATAGTTGTAGATATTCCCTAGTTTTATGTACAATTTACACATGAAACCAGCCTATTATTTAAGAACGGAGGGAGTATATGTTTGTTTTTGAAGCGTTCATTTATTTTTTTGATAATTTGTTAATAAAAAAAGCTAACCAACAGAGAAGTTTTGATCTCTGGCTACAAGGCTACAAATGTTTGAAGGAAAACTACCAGTGCGTCAGCAACTTGATTGTCATTCCTCCTGCTTACATAAGTGAAAATGCATAATTCAAAACTAATACTAAGATATTTTATTTCTTTAATAATATGTTTCTGTGCTCCCAGTGTGTGATGCAATCTTTCTCCATGATGGATTGGCTCTGAATATGAATCCTTTTAACCGAGAAGCTTTAGCCCACAAATGCGCCTCTCTCGATCGCTTAGCATTCCTCCTCATATGGATTTAAGCAATCTGCTGAGAATTCCTTTGATTCCTCCACAATGACCTTAGTACTAGTTCCATAGTTCCTGGATTTAAGAAATATGAATCCTTTTGACTGAGATTACACAGGATTCTTCAGGACCTCATCTGTAATCGGTTTCTCCATATAAGTACCAGAACCAAGTGAGACTATGCTCTCCACATAAATCTGTCGACTATTGTTTATAGCAATATCACGGACCACCACCGATGTAACTCTTTCGTTTTTGGTTCATATAAAAGTATTTGCTTGCCAAAGTATCTACTAGAATTTCACCATTGTTAAAGAACCACAAAGTGGCTTCCAAAACGGAATTTCTTGCAAGGGCAAGGGCAACGCGATTGAGTTGTGGTATACTTTCCGATCCAAGAGTCCTTCACTCCATACTCCCGCATCACCCACACATCAATCCTAATCAATTCCAGGATACAAGCTATACCAATGTAGTCTCCCCACACTCCCACATTTTTATAAACTTCTCCGTAGTAATCTTTAGGTGGCATTACATTTTCAGGTAATGGCATATTCACCACTATCTCATTACTAATATCAAAAGATAAGATAACTTCTGAGAACGTTTTGTTAGTGTAGAGACCTCCCAACCAATGAAGACGTTCATTGAAAAACACACCACGATATCCTTTACCACTGCGAAATAAGAAGGTACCACAATACTACTACTCCATGAATCGATTTCACCGTATAAACATCAATTTTACGAAGAATTATATTCATAGTCCTGATATCATCACTAATTTATAATCACCAATGCTGCTATCATAACCAAATCCACAGGTAACATCGCCGTAATACTTTCCAGGCATTTTAAATTCCTTAAATTCTCTTGTCAATGGGTTCAGAACACAAAATCTAATATCCACACTAAATTCCTGTTCACAACTAGGTCTACTAATCCTCATTATTCTTGAGCAAATCAAGCCATCAGATGAACACATATAATCAAGAACATAATGTATGGTAGATTCAAATGGGTAATTTAACAGAACAGCTCCATCAAAATCAGCTGATGCTGTTGTTGTGGATGAGGATGATGGTGCTGGTAATAATAAAGATTCGTAATCAATACCGATGGAGTAAATCATTGGGTGCTTACATAAAGGGTAATGAACAATCAAGAGTTTAGGGTTGTTGTTCTTGCCTTGATTGGTGCGATTGACATGATTTTTGATGAAACTAAGTTTAGAAAGTAGATTATTAAAAAACTTACATACACACCTCGATGCCAAGATGGATTTCGCTGGTAACTTCAGAAAGATCTCATCATGAACTTCTTCAGGAAAATTTAAGAATTCTCGTTGCTTGAGTTCAGATCTGGCAGGAGATGAAATGCTCATTTTAGGTGCAGGATGGGTGAGGGTTTTCAAAATGGGACGATGAAATCGAGAAGACGAGGAGTTAGAATTTAAGCAGCGAGTAGCAGTGGGCCGGGCTGCTAGAGTGAGTGGTGGTTTAGTTGATCAAATTAATTTTCATTTTATTCTATTAAAAAGAATTGACTATTACATTTTCAAATTTTAATACTTTTATTTAATAGAAAAACCTGCAAAGTTTGCTTTATTACCTAGCAAAACAGATTGGAATAACTCATACCCTATAGGTATTTTATCTGTATTCAAGCAGATAAATCTGCTATTTAATAATCAATACAACCCACTTTCGTATTAAAAAAAAAAAAATTAATAGAAAAACAAAACGAATACAACTAGATGACCGCTGCCATGGTAGGACGGTCGACCGAAAATATTATTTATTGACATGACATGAAAGTATCATTTTTCCTGACACGGTAGGAAAGTATCATTTTTTCTTGACACGACGCGAAAATAACATTTTTCCTGACACGGTGTGGAAGTATTAAAGTATTATTTTTCCTGACACGGGGTGAAATTGTCATTTTTCCTGACACGGCATGAAAATATCATTTATCCTGACACAGGTAAAAGTACTTATTTTTCCTGAAACAGAAAATCAGCCAATGCATAAACCAAAATATGGCTGCATAATGTGTTATGCATCCTTTTTGGTGGTTTGCATAATGGCTACGCATTAAATTTTCGAAAATTGTGCCTAAAATGATATACATATCCGAATTTTCTGTAAAAAACTCTAAATTTGATATTGTTGTTTATATTCATAGTGTGATTTTTTTAAAACTTTTTCAACGAGATAAAATTTATAAAATTCCAAGACACGGATTTTTAGATATTTATATTAAAATTTGGTTGTCAATTTGTAAAATTACTCTTTTCTTTTTTAATTATTAATAAAATATCTGTTTATTTATTTTACTTACTTTTATATTGATGTTGGAAGTATGCCTAGAGAATTAAAGATTTATTATTATTATTATTTTTTTTTAACAAAAAGAGCAAAGGTGCTTAGGCAAGCGACCCACTCATGGTTACACCATAGATAGCACCCGAGCTAACTCTAGCATCAGAAGTATCCTCCAAAAGATGATCAACATTATTACAATAATCTCTGTGAGTTTTTGATAAGGGTCTTCTGTTGAGCCAATCTCATTTTGATGGCAAACTCTTCAGCTGCATCTCTATCAGTATAGTGGTGGATATGAGTTGGTTTTTTTGGGGGACTTGTTGGGGGGTTGCTAGTTTTAGAAGAGGATGGTGTGGTGGGTGTTGATGGGTAAAGATTTCCAGAAGTGGAGGTGTACTGGTTAGTTGGGGTTTTCTGAGGTTCCTCTCTTTCTTCAATGCATAGAGGGCCTGGGTGGTCAAAAATTCTACAAACCTTGCAAAAGGATATACCAGTGAGAGCATAGGCAAGTTCCAACCAGTGAGAAGTATTAGCGTCTTCATAGGCATCAATACCATACTTTAGAGCTCTGGTTACATCAATGGTGAGGAGGACTTCAAGATTATTGTCATCATCATCGCTTCCATAAGCTTTCTTTGATTCTTGATAGATACCAGCTGGTCTTATTAGATTTCTTATGTCAGGGATAATGTGGGTAGGGATTCTCTTCACCAAAGTCCAGATCCAGACTTTGTAGAAGTTTGTTTCATCAATAAAATCTGGGCCTGAGGTTGGAACCTCAGTGAGAACAATTAGCTTGTCAAAGATGCCTCTGGTTCCTCCTTTTCTGAACACTTTGTAGTCTTCAATACTGTTTAATTTGATTGAGTAGTAATTCCTCCTTTTCTTCCATAAGGAGACATCAGCATTCCTTCTAAGTTCCCAGTTATTGTTGATGAATCTGGATATAACTCTTGTTTCATGTGATATTGTGCTGCAGTACCTTCCAATGAAGACCCATTTCCAATCTAACTTTTTCTTTGGTAAGACATTTTCTTGGTTAATGAAGACCTTTGGGAATAAATCCTCAGGTATGTTAAGGGAGGAATTCATTTGCTTTACAAGATTGTCTATATTTTCAGTGGTCTTGGTTCCTGAAGAAGAAGCCATGGAAGAGAAAATAAGGAGAGTCATACTTGTTATATCGTATATGAGGTAGTTATCAGGGAGGGTGTTGGTGCTGGAGGGAAAGGTTGTTTTGTAGTGGTAAACTTTAATTTGAATTTTGGATTGTTGAGCAGAATGGTTCAGAGAGTACAATTTGTAGTTTTGTTGCAGTTGAGTAGGTTGTATACGGTGCTGACCAAGGATGGCTGTCTTTTATAATTTCATAAAATTACTCTCTTTTTTTAATTATTATTATTAATAAAATATGTGTTCATTTATTTTAGTCACGCATGTGAATGGCACACGAGGAAACCTGTCAGTGTAAACAAGGTTGTTCAGGTGAAGAGAAATGCCTGCATCGACGTATGCTCTTGGGTCCAATACATCTGAACAACCCTTGTTTACGAATATTCTTAAGCGTCACGCAAATTATCCACGGTGATACGGAAAAGACCATAATAGGCTTACGAGTTGTAGATATTCCCGCACAGGTTTGAGTGGATATTTCTGTCCTACCCTTTCTCGACAAAGAAAACTTTATTTTTCTTCTTTCATAATTTCTTTCATTAAATAAAAGATAAATCACATCACGTGGAGGTCAGTTGCTTTGTGAAAAGGATTGATGATTAGGGTTTATATCCAATCCCGTGGGCAAAGAAGTGAGCTAGTACTTGGACCCATTGAAGATCCCAAGAAACGGATCATCGAGATCTTTAAATCTTGATGATAGTTGATTTCTACTCTTCAATTTACTGACTAAACACATATTTATATGATTCAAACAAAAATTATAGTATTAATTTGACAAAGCACAATCCCCTTCAAAAATAAAATAAAATAAATAGGATTTTCAAAGATTAGTGCAAGTTCTAAAAAATTGAGAGTGTTGAATTTAAATCAACTGATTAAATGAAATAGGCAAAAAGAACATTTATTTAATTCCCTAGACTAGAAGAGAGTTCAAAAGGATGCTAATAGGGGAACCACTGATATAACCAAATAAACTACAAATTCAATGACAAGACAAGACTCTGCAATTAGTATCAAACCTGTGCTGGCTGTCTTATTGCATCGTCTGAAACAAAGTAATGCATGCGTGAAAAGCAATATTTATTGATAGACCTCTTTCCGTGGAAATCTGACAAAATTAGCATCGACACTCTTCTTTGAAATCTGACAAAATTAGCATTTATTTTTCCACACTACATTACCTTTGTCAGCGGTTTTGTGATAGACACATACGGGTACTTTGCCTACTTGATATTTACAAGCTTATTTATCATCTTAAAAAAATTTACTCATTTGATTTGTCTTTTATTATTTTTCACAAAGAAACTGACCTCCACGTGGTGGAAAATCTGTAACATTTACTTTACTTGTTTCGTAAGCGTGTCTCGAGTCGACACTCTTCTTTGAAATTTTTGTCCCACGCGGACAGCATACCGCGTTCCCTTCAAAGATATTAGTATGGGAAAATGTTAGTGATTAAGTCGGTGAAAAATCCGAAGTGGATATAGACTTATTCAAAGCTTTTCACGGAAACATGCACCGAGCTGGAATCCAATGGATAGGGAGTGGGGACGAGTGGGCTATGATTCGGTGGGTGAATCATTTTCGAATTAAAATGAGCCGTTGTATTTCGAGGGCTGGCACGTGGTAGAGGAATCGACTATTTTGTTTGGGATCCCAAGACCTTAAATTTATTCCCCTGAGGAAAAGGAAACTCTTCGAAGACAAAACAAAATTCCTCGTTTCATCAAACCAAACCAGGGAAGAAAAAAAAACAAACCTTATTTTCAATGGAGTATTTCAAGAATCTCCCCATGGAAACCACGATAGACATATTATCTCGTTTACCTGCTGAATCGGTTATGGATTGCAAATTAGTATCTAAAGGTTGGAATAAACTTATTTCTCATCCATCATTCTCTAAGATCCACCTAAATCGTCTTATTGATTCTGGTAAGTTGAGTTTTCTTATTAGCAGCTTCAATGAGTTGAATTTCCTTCCTACACCCAACCAATTTTATTATTTTGATTATGGTAAGAACAATAACATCGTTAGCAAGATCGATGTGCTCCCTCAAGAGACATCTAACTTTACTATTGTTGGTTCCTGCAATGGTCTGGTTTGTCTTTTCAATTACGATGATACTATTATTATTAGTAACCCCATCATCAAAGAGTATGTCATTCTTCCCAAACTTACGCCACCTGCCCATAGAGATGAAAGTTTATTCAGCGGGTATATGTTCTGCGGATTTGGTTACCTCCCCAAAACTGAGGAGTACAAAGTTGTCAGAATGTATATGTTACTAAAAGATTCCGATTTTGTTGAAGTCGAAGTATACACTCTTGGTAGTGGCTGTGAATGGAGAAACATAGGAAACTTCGAGTACACTAGGTTTGGAGGCAAAGTGGGTGTCTTTGGACATGGTGCTCTTTATTGGTTATGCAGTGCAAATAACGTCCTTGTCTTTGATTTGGCCGATGAGAAGATTAGGGATATTCCACTACCTGCGATTCTGAAACGCGACAACTGTTTAAGCTTTATTACTATGCTTGGTGTTTCAGTTTGGCCTTTGGGCGATTATTTGATGTGTGTAGAAAATAATCTGGTGGAAGGTGTTAGGATGAACCGGTGGTTGTTGAAGATGGAAAGTCGTATGGATGATATGAAAAGGGAGGTAGGTTGCAATTGGGAGAGTTGGGGTGAAGAGTTAAGCTTAGCTGATGCAAGCATTGAACCATTTGCCTTCACGAAAAGTGGTGCGGCGCTGGGGATTAAACATATTAACGGACGTTCCACTCTCCATCGTTATGACGTAGAATCTTCATCTCTTGAGACCCTTACTGGTATTGATCAACATTTTGTTGGATTTCCCTCCCATCACATGAATACTTTGGTTTCTATAGGAGCTCTTGGAGAACCAATACAAAAGTCAAGAGCAGATCTTTAGGAATTTCTTTTAGATCAACTTCATCCTCCACCTCTCCATTCCGTTTAGGTCAACTTCATCCTCTCCATATCTTTGATCAACTGTATTAGCGTTCCTGGGCTAGTTTATTCTGTTTTCTTTAGATTTATATGTTGCATTTGAACTTGGAGCTTTACTTTGTTTTGATATTATTGTCAGTAAATAGTTGGGATCCTTCTTGTTTTCTTTAGATTTATTAATTGCATTTGAACTTGGAGCAACTAGAAAACATCTGAGAAATGTAATGATAAGAGAAAAACCAAACATTGAATATGATCTATCTACTACTACCTGCATACATTGACCCAAAAAGAGAAGTAGCAACAATGCTAATAAGGGGTGATATTCCCCTATTAGCAGCCATGAAAAGTAAGTGGGTGCAATCTCCGATAGAAGTACATACATGATGCATCAGTCTTATGGATATGGACCAACTCAGTGCCTCAACAGTCCACACTTTGAAGCTAGTCTATAATAACAGTCAACGGCTATAGTTATAAGGCAGCAAAGTAGTAGGCCTTTTGTAGGACAAGAGTTACACTAGAATAGCAATTTCGTGCTTCAATGAATAGCAATTTTATATGACTAGCCTATTCTAGACACAAGAAATGTTCTTTTTGCCTATTTCATTTAATCAGTTGATTTAAATTCAACACTCTCAATTTTTTAGAACTTGCACTAATCTTTGAAAATCCTATTTATTTTATTTTATTTTTGAAGGGGATTGTGCTTTGTCAAATTAATACTATAATTTTTGTTTGAATCATATAAATATGTGTTTAGTCAGTAAATTGAAGAGTAGAAATCAACTATCATCAAGATTTAAAGATCTGATGATCCGTTTCTTGGGGTCTTCAATGGGTCCAAATACTAGCTCACTTCTTTGCCCACGGGATTGGATATAAACCCTAATCATCAATCCTTTTCACAAAGCAACTGACCTCCACGTGATGTGATTTGTCTTTTATTTACAGAAAGAAATTATGAAAGAAGAAAAATAAAGTTTTCTCTTTTGTCAGAAAGGGCCGGACAGGAAATATCCACTCAAACCTGTGCAGGGAATATCTACAACTCTAAGCCTATTATGGTCTTTCCGTATCACCGTGGACAACAGCTGCACGCTAAGAATATTCGTAAACAAGGGTTGTTCAGATGTATTGGACCCAAGAGCATATCATTTCTCTTCACCTGAGCAATCCTGTTTACAAGGATAGAACTTTTCTCTCTGTTTTGTTTTATCTGTTTTGGAACAGAGCTATCAAACAGCTAGGTCTCCATCATCCCTCTCCCATGTTGCTGCTCCATCAAACAGCTAATATTGCAGTGCACAAATTTCGAACAAAGCTATGCTATGATTCCTATCAGTCCCGTGACGAATTTTCAAATTAAAGCTGATTTCCCCTGTAAGCTTCTTCAAACCCTTCCCATCAGTCAACACCTCCTATTAGTCAAAAAAAAGACTCCCACATCACTGTGTTGGCTACTCATCTTGGTTTGGATTTAACTCTGCATTAAATTCAGACAAGAAGAGAAAGAATTTAGTGAAGCATAGCGGTGTCATAGAATTTATCTTCATGGCCTCCTATAAATGTTGAATCATTTTGGTTTGTTGTTGATGTTGCCATGTTGGATACCACTTGAACAAGTGAAACCCCAGATTAGTTTGTTGTTTATTGTTTTGGAAAAATGTCTGATTTTCCTGAGGAGGTTTTGGAGTTGGTATTTCATTTCTTTACATCACACAAAGATAGGAATGCTGTTACTCTTGTTTGTAAGTCATGGTTTAGAGCAGAGAGAGGGAGTAGGGAAAGAGTTTTTATAGGAAATTGTTACTCCATTACTCCTGAACGGTTGATTACTAGGTTTTCTAGAGTTAAAGCTCTTACGTTGAAAGGGAAACCTCATTTTGCTGATTTTAATTTGGTTCCTCATGATTGGGGAGGTTCTGTAAGTCCTTGGATTGAAGTTATGGCTAAGAGTTATCCAGGGCTTGAGGAGCTACGGTTGAAGAGAATGGTTGTCTTTGATCACAGCCTTGAGTTGTTATCTCGTTCGTTCCCCAATTTCAAGTCGATCGTACTTGTTTCTTGTGAAGGGTTTACTGCGGATGGCGTCGCTTCTATTGCTGCTAACTGCAGGTGAAATATCTTTTTGGTTCTTATCTTATTTTGATTGAATGCTCATGTCCAAAGTAATGCGCGGGTATGTCTTCATGAATGTTGTCTCTTAGGGAAATTGCATTAAAAGTACAAATTCATATGCACCATCAGTTCGAGCCTATGGTTGCATTCGTTTCAATTGAATTTTGAAACTTCAGGAATAAGTATGCCAAATCCATCATTTGACGACCATAGGGATAGATGCATGGTTGTCAAATTTTGGTTAAATTTTACATTCTTTAAAGGTTCTCCTTACTTTGGTATGATCATGAAGGTGGTTCTTTAAATTTTACATTTTCTGTTTTCAACTTGACCCAACCATATGCTGAAAACAGAAAATGCACCTGTTTTGTCGTAGATATTGCAGTCGCACTATGCACCTATTCATGAGCGACATTTGTTTAAAGCAGCTTCTAATTCATATGCTCTACATTTAAAGTGTAATATGCTAAACGTTCTTTCGCTGTTAAAACTTGATTCTCATGGTCTTAGGTAAAACTGTACCTAATTTTCAAAGACACCCAGAAGGCGGAAACTTATAATTCTGTTCACCTGGCATGTTTTGTTTATGTAGGAATCTTAGGGAGCTGGACTTGCAAAATTCTGAAGTTGAGGATCCAAGGGGCCAGTTGCTGACCTTTTTTCCGCACACATGCACTTCTCTTGTCTCTTTAAATTTTGCATGTCTAAAAGGAGAAGTTGATTTGGGTGCTCTTGTGAGGCTTGTGGCAAGATGCCCAAACTTAAGAAGTCTGAAGGTAAACCGCTCAGTGCCCCTTGAGATGCTCCAGAGAATCCTCACTCTTGCACCTCATCTCGTTGACTTGGGGACTGGTTCATTCATCGGCAAATTCAAGCGCGAGACCTATGAGAAATTATCCAAGGCTGTCTTTGAATGTAAATCTGTTAGGAGTTTGTCAGGGTTTTTAGAGGTTGCACCTGCCTGGTTACCTGCTATGTATTCTATTTGCTCAAACCTGACTTCCTTGAATTTGAGCAATTCACTGGGAATCGGAGTTATGGACCTGAACGCAATAGTTCTTCGCTGCAACAAACTTCAACGACTATGGGTTTGATCTTTTAACACACTTTTGCTAATGTTATACTTGATTTCACCTCATTATATTTATGATTAAAATTTTCATTTCATACGCAGATATCGGATTGTATTGGAGACGAGGGGTTAAAAGTTGTAGCTTTTAATTGTAAAGAGCTGCAGGAGTTGAGGGTGTTTCCATCCTTTCTTTACGGCGGAGAGAATGCATGTGTAACAGAACTTGGAATGGTTGTTATATCCATGGGTTTCCCAATGCTTAATTCATTGTTGTACGTCTGTCAGCAGATGACAAATGCTGCTCTCGTAGCTGTGGCTGAGAACTGCCCCAATATTGTTCGCTTCAGATTATGCATTCTTGAGCCTAAAAAACCTGACCATGTCACCTTGAAGCCACTAGATGAAGGCTTTGGAGCAATTGTTAAGTCTTGCAAGGGGCTCAGACGATTGTCACTTTCTGGTCTTTTGACCAACATGGTTTTTATGTGCATCGGTGAATATGGGCAACAGTTAGAGATGCTTTCTGTTGCCTTTGCTGGGGAAAATGATATGGGAATGCTTTATGTGTTGAATGGGTGTAAGAAACTTAAGAAGTTGGAAATCAGGGATAGCCCTTTTGGTAATACGGCGCTTCTCGAAAAAATGAGAAAATATGAAGCAATGCGATACCTTTGGATGTCATCTTGCCCTGTTACTCTGGGAGGCTGCAAAACTCTGGCAAATACGATGCAGGAGCTTAATGTGGAGATCATGAATGAAAAGCAGGAGAAACTTGATGATATTCAGAAGGTAGATAAGTTGTATGTATACCGATCCCTAGATGGACCTCGAAGGGATGCTCCAGATTTTGTTTGGACCTTGTGAGATGAACTACAATACATATGCTCTTGGGTAATCTTCCTTTAGCAGTCATGCTGGATAGGTATACATAGACGGTACCTGAGTCTTTTGTTCTTCATGAGAATTAGGACTTAGCCTCTGTCTCCAACTTTTTGAGATATAAGACTAGCCTCTTCTAGTCAAGGGAATTAAAGAAATGTTCTTTTTGCCTATTTCATTTAATCAGTTGATTTAAATTCAACACTCTCAATTTTTTAGAACTTGCACTAATCTTTGAAAATCCTATTTTTTTTATTTTATTTTTGAAGGGGATTGTGCTTTGTCAAATTAATACTATCATTTTTGTTTGAATCGTATAAAATTTGTGTTTAGTCTGTAATTGAAGAGTAAATTGAAGAGCAGAAAATCAACCATCATCAAGATTTAAAGATAAATTTGTTTGAATCATATAGATTTGTGTTTATTCAGTAATTCAAGGAGTAAATTGGTCGCATTGCCTCAAACATGCTAAATTATTTATGAAACCCTTTCGATCCACCTTTTGACCTATGTTGCACGGACACGGACACGGTACAAAGGTTTCGACACGACACGGTTACGGGGACACGTCACATCTCAAAAAAACGGGTTACGGGGACACGTTATATATATTATTCACATAATTAAAATAAAATATTACTACAATCTACGCAACAAAATAATTACTCTTATTTTTAAAATATTTGATTACTAATTATATAAAATTAATAATAATATAATAATGGTAAATTTTTTTATGAATAATGCTTGGATTTGACTAAAATAAGAATTAATTAGCGTCTCATTTAGTTTATTTTGATTTTCCAAATCAAAATAAATCATTTATGACGTGTCCGAAAGTGTCCAATTGGTGTCCGCAAAGTGTCCAATAACAATTTTTACGCGACACATGATGTGGCGTGTCCATCGAGTGTCGAGAAGTGTCGTAACCGTGTCGTGTCCGTTTACGTGTCCGACACGGTTATGGCATCTTTCATGGAGTGTCCGTGCAACATAGATTTTGACTTTTAGCTTTCCATCAGTCAACACCTCCTATAGGTATAAGCGGCCGTAAAGGAAATATCCACTCAAACCTGTGCAGGATATATCCGCAGCTAGAAACCGGGGAATATCTACAACTATTAAGGCTATTATGGTCTTTCCGTACCACCGTGGATAAGTGCTGCACGCTAAGTATAATTGTAAACAAGGGTTGTTCAGATGTCTTGGACCCAACAACATACGTCGATGCCGCCATTTCTCTTCACCTGAACAATCCTGTGTACAAGGATAGTTTCCGCGGTATTAGTGAACGTGAATTAACAGGTGTCCGTCTTTGGGTCCCGCGGTGTGAAAACTTTTCTCTCTGTTTTGTTTTATCTGTTTTGGAACAAAGCTATCAAACAGCTAGGTCTCCATCATCCCTCTCCCCTGTTGCTGCTCCATCAAACAGCTAATATTGCAGTGCACAAATTTCGAACAAAGCTATGCTATGATTCCTATCGGTCCCGTGACGAATTTTCAAATTAAAGCTGATTTCTCCTGTAAGCTTCTTCAAACCCTTCCCATCAGTCAACACCTATAGTTACAAGGCAGCAAAGTAGTAGGCCTTTTGTAGGACAAGAGTTACACTAGAATAGCAATTTCGTGCTTCTAAGGAATCAAGTTGCTGACGCCATCTCAATTTTTGGTTCCAATAAATCTGAACAACCCTTGTTTACGAATATTCTTAGCGTGCAGCACTTATCCACGGCGCTTCGGAAAGACCATAATAGTCTTATAGTTGTAGATATTCCCTGCACAGGTTTAAGTGGATCTTCGGGAAACAGTCTTCTGACTTGTTGTAAGCTCAACAGGATTCAATGTTATCGTGTCGTCAAAAAGCAGCCATAACAGTGGTATTCCATATATAAAAGGAGGCATAGATCGTGGATGAAGTAACAAACAAACAAGAATTGTAGTGGAGACGATCATGTAGAAAAATGGTGTTTTTCATATATATATATATATTTGTATTACAGTAGCTAATAACAATGAGACTATGTAGGACGAACCTTTTTGCACCATCTAGGTATGTGGTCTGGTGTGAATGCATCTTCATCGGTTGAGAATTACCTATTTTGCAGTGCCCCATTTGCTGATTCATGTGAGATAGCTACAACCTCAACAAAGTCAAATGCTTCAACATCACCTATCTTCTCACTTGCATTGAGGTACTCATTTGTGTCTTTGCTGATTTTTTCTTTATGTACTAAACCAGTACCTGTTTCTTGTTCAGTTTCTTCATTCTCTTCTTTCTTCTCTTCTCCCTCATCTTCTTTCTCATTTTTATCAGCGTTGATAAGACCACTTTGTTCTTCACTCTGAAGATCACATTGTTCTTTCTGCTTATATCTTCTTGGTAGTTTCCTTGTGAAATCAAATATATTTTTCAATGTTTGTATGTACACGTTACCCAAGACTGACTCTGTCTTACCTTCATCCTTCATGTTTTGCAGATGATTTTTTCGTTCTTCAATGAAATTAACTAGCTGTGTATGATCACTGAGCAATTCGTCCAAATCTTCCTCACAACCCTTGTTCAGCATTTCAGATTCGTATAGATCCTGTTTCAGTATATCTGTGTCGTTGGCATATATGTTCTCTTGGTATTCTTCCTGTATGAGTTTTTGTTCTTCAGCTAGGATAGGATTTGTCAATTTTGGTGACATCTGCACATACATATACAACATAATAAAAAACCTAAGTCAAATAAAAAATACATAACACCCGTACACTGTGTAAAAACACCTAAACCCTGTACCTTACTCATTGCTCCATCCACATTATTTTCAATTGTAGTACTAATTTCGGCAAGTTTCCACCTCATGAACCTTGGAATTCCAGAGTTCACTGGTTTCATACTAGGATTGTGTTCAGCAAACAGATACTGCATAAGAAACAGTTGAGAGTTAGAATTTTTCCGACTTTTTTTTTAAGTAACGAGTAAGGTTGGCAAAAGGTTGATCAAACTTACCAACAAATGGATCGAACATCCAGAAACTTTTTTCTTCAAAGGTTGCAGTATATGACCTCTTATTTTTTTCATAAGATGAGAGTGAATAAGATCTGCCCAACAAGTCCTATTCATTTTGTGCAATGATGTAAAGTACCCTTCAAATTTTGTCCGACTCAAGCTCCCGCATTTTCGGGTGAAGAACACTGTTACACACAAGTAAAGCGTAAATAGTTTTACCAAATCCTCTACACCCTCTTCAGTTTGTTGATCTGCAGGGACTTTCATTATTGCTAGAATCGACTGCTCTATAGGCACTTTACTCAACCGATTCCTACGGTCAAGTGGAAGAAAACCTTGCATCCTCTCTATTATTGGAACACCCTTTTCTTCAGAAGGCGTTTTAATTTCTTCACCTGTATCAGATCCTGAGCACCGTATTTTCTTCTTCTTCTTCAATCCAAAAAAAGCAGCTAACATTTCAGATGTGCTTTTTACAACCACAGGTTTGTTATTTGAATCGTAAAAAACAAAAGCATGTTCTTTTCCATGAGCAAGACTGTACTTTGACACCATTTTATCTACTGCATCATCAGTCCTCCACCAATCTCCTTGCTCAGTTTTTTCATAAATAAAAAACTGTAGCACATTCCAAAATGGGCTATCCATAAGCTTCTTCAACTGCAATTCAGTGAACCACACTTTCTTTTTATCTTTCTTTCTGGATTCTTCATCCTTCTCAAAATGAGTATTGAAAAACTTACATAGACCATTAAAACTGCATCTATACTGCATATGAGCGGTTGAATCTTTTCCATCTTCAGGTTGTTTTCGGCTATTATCATGTGATCCACAATCTGGCTTGACTACAAAAAACCAAAGAAAAATATGTTTCATATGTTTTGAGCGCACAAATTCGGACATCAAGCAATACAGAACTGGTAAAAAATTTACTTGTAATCATGTAAATAGTCATACTTTCTCTACAAAGTACAGATTAAGTGGTAAAAGATTAACTTGATGAAGTGTTTGACTTAAGATAAATCATGTAAATAGTTAGCATTTAACTTCAGATTTAACAACAACAGATTCACCACTGACAATCACAAGTTGTTTGAAGTTGGCATTGGAAATCAAAAACCAAATTGGTTAAATGCTAATTAAAATGTATGAAAAATCTCTTTCTTGACAAGATTCTCCAAAGAAGTATACTGAATACCTAAATCCCAAATTGTGCTTTGGACATGAACCCTAATTATCCCTCAATCTGCAATGCTTCTTAGTGTCACCAAAATGAAAATTGATCGAAAACCAGATCAAAAACCAAACCAAGCAGAAGCAGATCTAAGAAATCAAACGAAATTGAAGCAGAAAGATCAAATTGAACTTTTTAGACATTGATTCACTCAAAATCATGGATGAAATCATACATGCATACCTATAAACAACCCTATTGCACAATAAGCATTACAAATCTAGTAAAAAATTTAGTTTGTAATGAAACTGAAACATGGAAATGGATAGTACCTTCCTTCACTGTAATGATAGATGAATCTTCAGGGTTTTTTGGTTTCTTCGCAACTGGTCTTTTCGTTACTACTGATCCCCTTCTTATCGGTAATATCGACGACGGTTCTACCACTTCTTGTTGGTTCACCACTGTTTCTTCGTTCATATTCTACTTTTTTTTTTTTTTTTGGTTTTGATCAATAGGTTTTTAGAAGATAACGATTTCTCATGTCTGACTGTTGTTTAATTTATTTTTCAATCTCAAGAACCTGGCTATTCTTCAAAATTAGAAAACTTAAAAGACTGGTTTTTCTCTGGTTTCAAAAAGGATGTCTCTCCTCTGCTCTCCTCTGCTCTCCTATTAGCATTTTCCAATATATACATCAAAAATTCTTAGTGTACCGCGGAGAAAAACAAAATTAAAACCGCTCCTCAGAGCATCCACAGTGGGAGACCAAAACCAAAATTTTGGTTTAGTCTTTCTCCCGTAGTGTGTGAACACGGACTAAACCCAAAATTTGGTTTTTTTTTGCTCTTTAGTCTTTGGTTTATGATCGCACCACTGCAGTTGCTCTCAGTCCTCACATCATTTCCTATAGTGGCCCCCCTGCTAATCCCATCCGGCGGGGCCCACATTTTTTTTTGAGGGGTCAACCCCTCCAGTCCAGACACAGAGACCTCCCCTGCACAACTCTCGAGAGGCGGGCCCCACATTTTTGATAAATATGTCACAAATTCTTGACATACCGTCAAGATAAACAATATACAAACCATTTAGACACAACATACCCCTAAATGGGACCCCTTGTTTTCTTTTTGGTGTGGGCCCCACCTATTCTATATCTCTACACGGTTTTTATCTTGTCTAAATAGGCGTTACGTGTAGAAGCTCTAGGGTCATTGCCTAAGGGATTGAAGTGTTTGACTTATGTATACTACGTACTCTTATCCAATTTAATTGTCTTGTCCAGTTTGGTAATTGACATGGTGGTAACGGTTTGCACTTGGAGTGTTTAATTTATAATTATCCTTTTAAGTTCTACGGAAAGGCTAAGGAAGCTTGTGACTTCACTTATTCACGGAAAAGAATCTCAGTTTTAGGATTTTGAAATAGGGGCAAAAGTAACACAATAACACATTAACACTAGGCACACAAGTTAATCTCAGTTTTAGGATCTTGAAATGTATCAGCATATCTGCATGTGAAAAACAAAATGACAGCATAATGTTGTGGGTGAAAAGGAGATCACCCCATAAGTTAATCTCATAATCTATTTTTGACCAACCAAATTTTTACCGAAAAAAGAAAAAGAAAATTACAAAATCAAAATAAATACTCATCATGATAATAAGTTCATCTCTTAACTAGTGGAGTTGCTCAGGGTTCAGGCTTTCTTTCTGTACTAATCACCTATCTTCTGGGGGGCCTTTTGTATGAAGGTCCTTTAGGAACCTTCAGTGGTGGTGGGTTCATAATGGTTCGTGTTTCCTGACGCCATTCTGTCATGCTGGCCATTGGGTTAATAATACCGGCATAGGATGTACTGTACTTCTTGACAGTGTAACACTTGTGAACATATCTATAAAGAATAAAAACCGTGTTAGTAACTTAGTACCTAACTGGATTTTTCCAGGTTACTATTGTTATCGGTAAACCACTTTTCAAAGAAAAAAAAAAGTAATCCAAAGATGACTTACCGTTTAAAGAGTGGTGGTTTGTTTTCCCAAAGAACAGCCATAGCGTGCACACAAGGTATACCAGATATCTGCCATTCCCCGCAGCTGCACTGTCTCTGCCCCAGGTATACCATTTGTCCTCTTTCAAGCTCGACTAAATTAGCGTGCACACAAGGTATACCAGATATCTGCCATTCCCCGCAGCTGCACTGTCTCTGCCCCAGGTCTACCATTTGTCCTCTTTCAAGCTCGACTAAATTACGGAATTGTTCTTTTAACTTTTTACTTGCTCTTGGGACGATATCTTTATTTTTCCACAACCATCCATTCCTTCTCCTTCTTCTAAACAAGCGAATAAGCTTAGCTTCAAAACCTATAACCCACTGGCATATGGGCAAACACTTTAAATCAGTAATCCACTTGTTAAAAGCCTTGCTTAAGATGTTTGTCATTTGCGGGCAACTGGCAGAAGGGTGATACAAGTGCCTAGCCCAATTTTCCCGTCCACCTGTTTCAATCCAGCGCCTTAGACGGTTATCCAACTTTTCTAGAGCATCGTTGTGGTCATTCTCATTGTAAGCTTTTCCGGCCTTTAATGCTGCACTCCGAAGATTTCCATGAAAATGCCCAATATGACGCAGCATCTGACGACCGCATAATCTTTGAAAACAAGTTACACCCTGGAAGTTCTTTTCAACAGCGGATTGGATGCCTGTAACAACAACACTTCAGTACATTGGACACATCCAAGACATATGCATAACTGATAAATATAAGAATTCAATGTCTCACCATAGGTAAAATCGTGAATAAATGTAATTGGCCTGCTGGTTTTGGGGTCCATCAGGTATGGTGCGATAATCGCTAGAAATTTGTCCCATTCTTTCATGTGTTCTGTCCTGCAGATGTAAACCGCAAGAGGATACATGCCATTGTCAGCATCAATTGAAGCAGCAGTCAAAACTGTTCCACCATACATACTGTCTAAAACGGACCCATCTAAAGCTATAATAGGTCTGCATCCATCCATGAACCCCTCAAGAGATGCCTTGTAGGCAATGCACAACCCTTCAAACTCTTTAGTCTTCGGGTGGCTACTCCAAATTGCAATGCTCCCTGGGTTATTTTCTTTAATCTGTCGGCATAACTCAGGTACTAAACTGAGATCAAGCAAACACAAAAAGAATCACATTAACAACATATGCATGGCTAACTACAACAATTTAACAGACACAAAAATTGGGGAGGCAATAGAGTTACTTGAAGCTGTTTATATAGGATCCATGGGTCTGTACAAGGCAGCTATGCAGTGCTTGGCGCACAGTCGCGGTTGGTAACTTAACATTATCATCCTCCATCAAGATTTCCTTCCTAATGATTTTGGCTTTACACCTTGTCCCATCTGCAATGTATCCCATGACTTTTTCTCTCAATATTTCTTCTGGCATGGGGATTTTTTCGTCATCAGTATCAGTATCACCACCAGACCACTCGTAATCTGGACTTGAAAAACCAGAGTGATAATCATCATCAGTGTCGCAGCGGTCAATGTCAAATACCCGGTCTTCTTTTACAGGAGGGTACTCATCAAAATCACTACAGTAACCAAAGAGAAACTCTTCTTCTGAGTGTTGGTAGGTCGGTCAAGGTCTAGATTAGGAAATCTAGTTGGTTAAAGAAACCAAGTACTTGTGTCCTAAGTATAGCAGCTTAAGAGGTTTGTCTCTTAGAGCTAAGTTAGGAAACCCTATACTTGTAGGAAAGTAATCCTTGTTAAGGAATGTGTCCAGTCCTATTGATGTGTATAAATAGCCATAGAGAGAACTAGAGAAAACACACCAGAACTAGTAAGAGTTCTCTTCTTATTTGCTTAGGCTTTGTATATTCCAACCTATACGGTGATATATAAAATTGCTTATTCCTTCCCGAGGATTCAACCTCGTTAAATACTTGTTCCTCTTGTGTGTGTGATTGTGTTCTTGGTGATATTGAGATACCTCGTAGTAGTGCAAACCTAACGCTTCCGCAAGCTTTGGCGCAACAATTGGTATCAGAGCAAGGAGACGCTCTTGGATACGGGTACTCGAATTCCAGTTGAAGTAAAGGTATTTTTTTGAAGATTTCTTGAGGTAATTCTCAAAGGTTCTGTTTTTTATCTATATTTGAACAATGGTTGACGGGGACGAAGATCCGAAAAATCCTTTAGGAGAACATTCGGAGCCCACAAGTAAAGATAAAGAAACAAAAGAAGAAATACTGCATTCACATAGATCACAACTCAAGGTAGAAAAGTTTACAGAACCAATAACTTTGGTTTATGGAGAACGGACGTAATGGATGCTCTTGTTCACCTTGATCTAGAAGAAGCTCTAGAAGGTCGGCTAGTGGAGATGTCTGAAAAGCAGTGGAACAAGATGAATAAATTATGTCTTGCTTCGATACGAGGGTGTTTAGCAACTGCAGTAAGAGTTAATTATCAGCACGAGACTTCAGCTAAGGATCTCTGGGAAAAGCTAGAGAAGGAATACCTTGTGAAGAACGTAGCAAATAGGATACATCTTAAAAGGAATTTGTATCGCTATAACATGAAGAGAGGTGCAACTCTAACCGAGCACCTAGATTCATATAATAAACTTCTTGCTGAGTTGGTTAACTACGATGAGAAGATCAACGACGAGGAACAAGCTTTGTGCCTGATAAATTCTCTTCCTGAAAAGTATGAACCCGTGATTAAAGCATTAATGCACGGCAAGGACAAGATGACATACGCAGAGGTCACTACAACATTGCGTAGTGAGGAGTTCAGGAAGATGGATCGTAAATACCTTGCAAGTGAAGCTAACAATGACTTGCTTCTTGTAAGAGGTCGTTCAACGAGACGGGGAGAAAGAAGAATGGTGGTTATGGTAAAGGTAGAGGACGTTCTAAGAGTAGGACGCGACTGCAAAAAGATGAGTGTGCTTGGTGCCATGATTTTGGTCATTGGGCTAAATATTGTACCAAGCGTAAGGCAAGAGAAGGAGATAATAGTAATACCGAGGTGAACATTACTAAAGGTAATGAAGAATCAGATGATGCTTCGATTTCTCGCTAATCGTGACACCATCACCAAGCTATTACGGATGGTACATGGGTATTAGATACTTTGGAGCAACATATCATATATGTCCATATCGTGACTGGTTCTCAAGTTTTGAAGAGCTTGATTGAGAAGTACGTATGGGAAATAATCATACCTGCAGGGTGATTGGGATTGGTAGTGTTCGTATCAAGATGCATGATGGTATGATTAGAGAGATGAAGGAGGTAAGATTTGTACCTGCCATAAAGAAGAATCTGATTTCACTTGGAACTTTAGAAGCTAAGGGCTATAAGATATTCGCTGAAAATGGTGTTCTAAAAGTAATCTCTGGATCTATGGTAATCATGAAGGGCATACGTCATCATAACTTGTACTACTTGATTTGGAGTACAACAACAGGAGATGTGTCTATTTCTGAACACATCGAGAGTGCGAATACCGAGAAGACAAAGCTATGGCACATGAGACTTGCACATCCAGGTGAGAAGTCGTTGCATAGGTTGATTCAACAAGACTTGTTGAAAGGTGCTATTGCCCTGCAAGTTAGCATTTTGTGAACATTGTGTTAAGGGCAAGAAAACAAGAACAAGCTTTGGCACAAGAATTCACAACACTAGTGGAGTTCTTGACTATGTTCACTCGGATGTTTGGGGTCCTTCCAAGAATGCATCATTGGGAGGGAAACATTGGTTTGTGTCATTCATTGATGATTATTCTAGGCGCGTATGGGTGTACACCATGAGGCATAAGGATGAAGTCCTAGAAATCTTTGTGAGGTGGAAAAAGGCAACTGAGACTCAAACTGGCAGAAAGATCAAAGTACTACGTTCGGACAATGGTGGAGAGTACAAGAGTGATCCGTTCTTGCAAGTATGTCGGGATGAGGGGATAAAGAGGCACTTCACGGCTTAAGAAGACACCGCAACGAGAATGGGGTAGTCGAACGCATGAATCGTACTTTCTTTGGAGAAGGTACGATGTATGTTATCTAATCTTGGATTAGGTAAAGCGTTTTGGGCTGAGGCAGTTACATATGCGTGCTTCCTCATTAATAGGTTGCCATCAGCTGCATTAGAAGGTAAAACTCCTATGGAGAAATGGTTTGGTAAACCAGCTTATGATTATGACTCAATTCATATCTTTGGTTGTCCTGCGTGGTATCATGTTAGTGAAAACAAGCTTGATAGCCGTGCCGTAAAAGGAATCTTTGTGGGTATGAAAAGTGGAGTGAAAGGGTTCAAAATTTGGAATCCAGGTAGAAAAGAAGATAGTCATGAGTAGAGATGTCACATTTGATGAGATGTCTATGGTAAAGTCTTGGGGTTCTCGGCAGGTGGAGAATAGAAGCACCAATACGAATGAGCCTTTGCGGCGGGTGGAGATTGATGCAACTCCACCAATTCCGATTAAGTCTCAGATCTGTTCGTAATACTTGAAGACATTGGGTCTTCAAGAGAGGTAACTACTGAAGTTCCAAATGATAGTGACACTATTGAGGAAGAGGAACAAGAGTCAGTAGAAGATACAGAAGCTACGGTCATGGAGACCATAGCAACCAGTAAACCGAGAAGATCAACCAGGAAGCTTTGGTTGGATGAATGATTACATTGCTTATGCATTACCAGTTGTTGAAGATGGTACTCCTACTTCCTATTTAGAAGCGATACGCAGCAAGTGCGAGTATAAAGAATGGGAAGCAAATGCGGGACGAGATGGAGTGTCTTTACAAGAATGGCACATGGATTCTTATGAAACTTCCGAACGGTAAGAAGGCCATAGGGTGCAAGTGGTTATATGCTAAGAAAGAAGGATCTTCGGTGAATCAAGTACGCTACAAGGCAAGGTTAGTTGCAAAAGGTTATGCCCAAAGAGAAGGGATTGACTACAATGAGGTGTTCTCTCCGGTGGTAAAACACTCATCAATCTGTATTTTGTTGGCCTTGGTAGCACAATATGATTTATACCTAGTTCAGCTTGATGTTAAGACAGCATTCTTACATGTATGACTCAGCCGAGTGGGTTCAAGGTTGCTTTGGAAAAGAAGATTGTGTATGTAAACTAAAGAGATCGTTATGCGGGCTGGAGCAGTCTCCAAGACAATGGTATAAGCGATTTAACCAGTTTATGATAGGCCAAACATACACAAGAAGTCACTATGACCATTGTGTATACTTCAAGAAGCTACGTGATGGGTCTTTCATATATTTGCTATTGTATGTCGATGATATGTTGATTGCATCGAATAACAAGAAAGAGATTGATAACTTGAAGTGCATGTTGTCATCTGAGTTTGAGATGAAAGATCTGGGAGAGGCTAAGAAGATTCTTGGTATGGAGATTCAACGTGACAGAGAGAAGGGTAAGGTTTGTTTGTCTCAGAAGGCATATTTGAAGAAAGTGTTACAGAAGTTTGGTGTCTACGAAGGAACTAAATCCGTAAGTACTCCCCTTGCTGCTCATTTTAAGTTGAATGCGCGTATGTCTCCCACTACTAAAGAAGAACGAAAGTATATGGCCCAAGTCCCATATCTTTGAGGCTGTTGGTAGCTTGATGTATACGATGGTATGTACAAGGCCGGACATTTCACATGCAGTTAGTATGGTCAGCCGTTATATGCATTGTCCTGGTAAGGGACATTGGCATCTTGAAATGGATTTTAAGGTATCTTTATGGTACAGTTGATGTTGGCTTGGAGTTTGTGAAGGATAGAAGAAACAATCAGTTATGTGTTGGGTATGTGGATTCTGACTATGCTGGTGATTTGGACAAGAGACGTTCAACTACAGGGGTATGTATTTACCATAGCAGAGCACCGATTAGTTGGAGATCAATATTGCGATCTACTGTGGCGCTTTCGACTATGGAGGCGGAGTATATGGCAGTGACAGAGGCATTTAAGGAGGCTATATGGTTACAAGGTTTGCTAGATGACTTAGGAGTTGTGCAAGATCAACTGCCGTGCATTGTGATAGTCTAAGTGGAATTTATTTGGCTAAGAATCAAGTGCATCATGCTAGAACCAAACATATAGACGTACGGTTTCACTTTGTGAGAGAAATTCTTGAAGAAGAAGACATTCTACTTGTGAAGATCGATACCAAAGACAATCCAGCTGATATGTTGACTAAAGTAGTATCTGGGATCAAGTTTCGACATTGTTCGAAATTGATCCACATCCTTCCTGTTTGATGAAAGACCCTTTTAGGGTAGAGTTTTTTAGAAACCTGGTGGAGGTCTTCTAGCAAGACCATTTGAGAGAACTACGGTCGGGTTTGATTCCTATTGAGGATACGTAGGCAGCCAGTGATGGTTCAATCGACGTTGGAAGATGGAGGTGATTTTATCTATTGATCGTCTCATGCATGAATGCATGATCCGAGGTGGAGAATTGTTGGTAGGTCGGTCAAGGTATAGATTAGGAAATCTAGTTGGTTAAAGAAACCAAGTACTTGTGTCCTAAGTATAGCAGCTTAAGAGGTTTGTCTCTTAGAGCTAAGTTAGGAAACCCTATACTTGTAGGAAAGTAATCCTTGTTAAGGAATGTGTCCAGTCCTATTGATGTGTATAAATAGCCATAGAGAGAACTAGAGAAAACACACCAGAACTAGTAAGAGTTCTCTTCTTCTTTGCTTAGGCTTTGTATATTCCAACCTATACGGTGATATATAAAATTGCTTATTCCTTCCCGAGGATTCAACCTCGTTAAATACTTGTTCTTCTTGTGTGTGTGATTGTGTTCTTGGTGATATTGAGATACCTCGTAGTAGTGCAAACCTAACGCTTCCGCAAGCTTTGGCGCAACATGGTTGTCTATGTCTATACACCTTGTGGCCTTCACCTTCTCCTTGCCCTTTTTCCTCTTAAACAAATCAGCAATGGGAAGGTTGTCATCACTAGTATTGTGCACGTCGGAATCTGGTGTGACCCTGCAAACAACAGAACACCTTTAGACCACAGGAACAACAAACGATCAAATCAAAACTTTATGGAGAGGGGAACATCTGTTGACTAAATAATAGGGGCATTGATGTCCTTCCATGATGTTGGGAACAAAGAACAAAACAGATGTTGGGTTTAAGGTAGTATATGCTACTATGTACTCATGATTGATCTGGAAATTGCAAGACAAAAAACTAATTTTCCTGTTAATCCAAAACATAATGGTCCAATCAATCAAAAAATAAAAAGTGGTCCTTTATCTCTCTTGACTATTGTGTCACTGTAACAGACAACTTGCTAAATAAAGTAAAAGGGTTCATCTTTATGGGGTTGAAGAGAAGACAAAAGTAGTAATATTTAAACATTTCAAACTAAAAAATGAACACAGGTGAGCAGATCCAACAAAATCCTCAATCAATCAAGCAATCATTAATTTAATCATTCAACATGCTTCCCAAAAAAAAAAAGAAAAGAAAAAAGAAATCAATCATTCATCTAGATCCAAATGTTCTACTTGTTTGTTACACACACACACTAAGTGATAACTATAAATTGCAACAATAAAATCGAAATACCAAATAGAAATTGAAGTCCAACCAGCATTCTAAGCTCCAACAACCTAATACTACTCAAGTACAAGAGTAAATGGATCTGGAAGTACTTACGTTGTTTTGATTTTCGCTTCACCATTGATGAACTCAACAACTTCTTCAATTACCACAAAACAGATCTTCTCTGCACAACAAAATCACTTCTCTTCTTGTCTGAATTTAATGCAGAGTTAAATCCCAACCAAGATGAGTAGCCAACACAGTGAAGTGGGAGTCTTTTTTGTTTTGTTTTGTTTTGTTTTGTTTTGTTTTGTTTTGTTTTGGTCAGACAGCTGGGGAAAGTGGGAGGCTCATTTGGACATCAAGTAGTATATGCCAGCTCTACCCTAATCATAACACGTGCCTACATCTGGCTAATCTACGACCAGTTTTGGGAAATACGACCGTTACAAGGTATATTCCACTTCACTTATATTATTTTATTTATTATCAACTCAACTTTAATACAGTAAATAATATAGCAAGTTTGAGGCAATGCGACCAATTTACTCCTTGAATTACTGAATAAACACAAATCTATATGATTTGGTCTGGGGTGGAAGCATCAATCACGCATGTGAATGGCACACGAGGAAACCTGTTCTTGTAAACAAGGTTGTTCAGGTGAAGAGAAATGCCTGCATCGACGTATGCTCTTGGGTCCAATACATCTGAACAACCCTTGTTTACGAATATTCTTAGCGTGCAGCTGTTATCCACGGTGATACGGAAAGACCATAATAGGCTTAGAGTTGTAGATATTCCCTGCACAGGTTTGAGTGGATATTTCTGTCCGGCCCTTTTCCGACAAAAGAGAAAACTTTATTTTTCTTCTTTCATAATTTCTTTCTGTAAACAAAAGACAAATCACATCACGTGGAGGTCGGTTGCTTTGTGAAAAGGATTGATGATTAGGGTTTATATCCAATCCCGTGCAAAGAAGTGAGCTAGTATTTGGACCCATTGAAGACCCCAAGAAACGGATCATCAGATCTTTAAATCTTGATGATAGTTGATTTCTACTCTTCAATTTACTGACTAAACACATATTTATATGATTCAAACAAAAATTATAGTATTAATTTGACAAAGCACAATCCCCTTCAAAAATAAAATAAAATAAATAGGATTTTCAAAGATTAGTGCAAGTTCTAAAAATTGAGAGTGTTGAATTTAAATCAACCGATTAAATGAAATAGGCAAAAGAACATTTCTTGTGTCTAGAATAGGCTAGTCATATAAAATTGCTATTCATTGAAGCACGAAATTGCTATTCTAGTGTAACTCTTGTCCTACAAAAGGCCTACTACTTTGCTGCCTTATAACTATAGCCGTTGACTGTTATTATAGACTAGCTTCAAAGTGTGGACTGTTGAGGCACTGAGTTGGTCCATATCCATAAGACTGATGCATCATGTATGTACTTCTATCGGAGATTGCACCCACTTACTTTTCATGGCTGCTAATAGTGTGGAAAAATCAATGCTAATTTTGTCAGATTTCAAAGAAGAGTGTCGATGCTAATTTTGTCAGATTTCCACGGAAAGAGGTCTATCAATAAATATTGCTTTTCACGCATGCATTACTTTGTTTCAGACGATGCAATAAGACAGCCAAGACAGGTTTGATACTAATTGCGAGTCTTGTCTTGTCATTGAATTTGTAGTTTATTTGGTTATATCGGTGGTTGCCGGCTAACAAAGTTGACGCAATTTCATAGTCCAATGAAATCCAACTAGTAAGTCTGACTAGGGTTGTCTTTATATTGAACCGATTGAATTTTCATCTTATGTAGATTAATTCTAGCTAGAAATGTGAGCCCGATGCACAAAATTTCGTAGAGAAAGTTCTAGTATTCCCGAACTAGAAGAATCTAAGAAGCTCTCAAGTTGCAATGAAGAACAAAACAGAGGGGAACAAGATAAATAAGTGTATTATTCCTTACAGGGATATAAGTGTTGATGTGGTGGATTGTGAGGCTGAGTTGTGTTTATATTTCCCCAACATATGCAGAGATCTGATTCATCTGAAACTGTTTCAAGAAATGGTGCATACTCGACTATGGTCAAAGATAGACAAAGGGTTAATCTGATGTGGCGGAATGGTGATCAAAATTGGCCACAATGTTTATTGTGCGATGAGGATTTTGATAGGTTTTGGGAGAAGGTCTGAACCTAATGCCGAGGGTTTTATTGAACTCCATGTGTCTCGTATTTAGTCTTGAACCTCCATTGTTGAATGATACTTGATAAATATGAAGTTAAAGAACAACAGGAGCTAATGGTGGCAAATCAAGAAGTGGAAGTTAATGAACAACAAGGAGGTAATGGTGGAAAATCGATGAAGACGAAGTTAATGAACAACATGGAGCTAATGGTGGCAAATCGACGAAGTGGAAGTTAATGAACAAGGAGGTAATGGTGGAAAATCTGATGAAGAGAAAGCAAATGAACATCGGGGAAGTAACGGTGTCAAATCGATAAAGAACCTCACCTAGATGAACAACAAGGAGGTAATTGTGGTGTGCTAACAGCTGCAACAGCACTAGATGCACAAAATGGTTTGGTACCATCAGGGATTTTGTTTTGCACGAGTGAGACCATAGAGAGTTGGCTCTATTTCTCAAACACTTGCCAAATTGATCTCTGAATGTTATCCTTTGGCAAAGTTTGGATCTGTTTGTTTCTGGCTTGTAATTGATTCAAACTTGGAAATGTTTATCTTTTGAACAACTTCAGTGTTATTTTTAGCTTGAACAACTTCAATGTTATCTTCGACTAGGTTATTCACTCAGATGACTCGACCCGAGTTTGTCCCATAGGGGTTATTCACTCAGTTGAACTCGACCTGTTAATGACTACTCTTTGTTTATTTCACGTATATATTTCTACATATATTTCACGTCCTTCAAAGATCACAACACATCTTTTTTTTTTTTTATAGATAAAAGTTCATAAGAAACAAATTACATGATACTGCTAGTTCTGGACTCCAGATTACTAGTCCACTTAGAAAACACATGAGTCTCCTCATAGTTAGATAAGATTAAAACTCCTGTGATAAAAGGTATTAAGTAGTTTAAATTGTTTCCATGCCAATATTTAGTAGAAATACTACCTGTGCTAATCATAGCCAGGTTTACAGACAAAGAATTTGCAGATCTGTTTGACATCACCATCTCCTCTGTCTCACAACTTAGCATCCTTTTGAACTCTCTTCTAGTCTAGGGAATTAAAGAAATGTTCTTTTTGCCTATTTCATTTAATCAGTTGATTTAAATTCAACACTCTCAATTTTTTAGAACTTGCACTAATCTTTGAAAATCCTATTTATTTTATTTTATTTTTGAAGGGGATTGTGCTTTGTCAAATTAATACTATCATTTTTGTTTGAATCATATAAATATGTGTTTAGTCTGTAATTGAAGAGTAAATTGAAGAGCAGAAAATCAACCATCATCAAGATTTAAAGATAAATTTGTTTGAATCATATAGATTTGTGTTTATTCAGTAATTCAAGGAGTAAATTGGTCGCATTGCCTCAAACATGCTAAATTATTTATGAAACCCTTTCGATCCACCTTTTGACTTTTAGCTTTCCATCAGTCAACACCTCCTATAGGTATAAGCGGCCGTAAAGGAAATATCCACTCAAACCTGTGCAGGATATATCCGCAGCTAGAAACCGGGGAATATCTACAACTATTAAGGCTATTATGGTCTTTCCGTACCACCGTGGATAAGTGCTGCACGCTAAGTATAATTGTAAACAAGGGTTGTTCAGATGTTTTAGAACTTGCACTAATCTTTGAAAATCCTATTTATTTTATTTTATTTTTGAAGGGGATTGTGCTTTGTCAAATTAATACTATAATTTTTGTTTGAATCATATAAATATGTGTTTAGTCAGTAAATTGAAGAGTAGAAATCAACTATCATCAAGATTTAAAGATCCGATGATCCGTTTATTGGGGTCTTCAATGGGTCCAAATACTAGCTCACTTCTTTGCCCACGGGATTGGATATAAACCCTAATCATCAATCCTTTTCACAAAGCAACTGACCTCCACGTGATGTGATTTGTCTTTTGTTTACGAAAGAAATTATGAAAGAAGAAAAATAAAGTTTTCTCTTTTGTCGAAAGGGCCTGACAGAAATATCCACTCAAACCTCGTGCAGGAATATCTACAATTCTAAGCCTATTATGGTCTTTCCGCATCACCGTGGATAACAGCTGCACGCTAAGAATATTCGTAAACAAGGGTTGTTCAGATGTATTGGACCCAAGAGCATACGTCGATGCAGGCATTTCTCTTCACCTGAACAACCTTGTTTACAAGAACAGGTTTCCTCGTGTGCCATTCACATGCGTGATTGATGCTTCCACCCCAGACCTAACTGAACTAGAGGATGTTTCTCACCTTGGTCTTTATCTCCCATCTCTATTCGAGTTTTCATTTCCTTTCTTTTTTCAGTCTCTCTGTCATTCGCAGCTGCAGTCTTCTTCTCTCTTTTACTCCCATCAGCTGAATCGATTAAAAGATTTTATGGTTTCAATCATTAATTTATCGATTGCGTAAGTCTTTTATCATCATCAGTTTCGATTTTAGGTTTATTTTCATTGTTTGTTTTTCAGGGTTTCATCTGTGAATCGATTTTGTTAATCTGTGAATATGTTAGTCTTTTATCATCATCTGTGTCTTCAATCTGTTAATATAATTGATTTCTTCTTCAATCATTGGTTAAATCTGTTAATCTAATCAGAATCTGTTTTTTCTGATTTCATCTTAGGGTTTGAAGAACTTTGAGGAACTCTGAAGAACTTAGAAGGTATAATTTTGGTTAATTGATTCGTGTTAATTTCTATTTGTATGATCTGTTTTTGGTCTATTGTTTTGTGTTAATTTCTATTTTATGGTCTGAAAATATAAACTGATTTTAGGGTGTTTGTTTTATTGATTTTAGAGATTAATAGATTTGTGAACTTCGGTAGTTTTCTAGGATTTGTTGTGATTTTCAAAAAATTATACAATCCTTACATTAATCTGCCTCAATGTCTATATGATGTTACTCAAATCTTTTATTTCTCATCTTACTCTTCACTTCTATTTCTTCAACCCCAGCTCTCCAAAGAGCTCATTTTTCTTCTTCCACAGAACACACACACCACACGTATCTTCTTCTAGAATCCCTCACGTTGTTCTTGACATGTTTGAGCCCTCATGTTTGATTGCTTTGGTTGCAAGTTCAATTTCATGTATAACTCCTTTATATCCTGTAAAATTCAGATGAATTACTACTTCACCTTTAAACAATGAGATTTATTACTTCCCATATCTAGGAATTACACAAATGGACGCATACCTACATACCGTTTATGATTTTTTCTATGTTTCAGTTGCAGGTGTTTTTGTCATCTTCCTGTATGATGCATGGAACAAAAATCTTTGTTCACTACAACGGAAGATGGGTGCGCAAACGTGGTAACGATACGTACACCGGAATTGATTTACAATATGTGCTTTCCCCAGGAAAGTGCAGTTTCGAGGAACTAAAGAAGAAAGCAATGGGGCTACCTGGTTTCTTTCAGGGACCTGATTTCGAAATATACGGTCTTGTAATGGTTGATGTTACAGGGATGAAACGGCGGATATTGATTCTTTGGAGAAGAAACTTGGCATTCATATGTTGAAGATGCGCCAGAATTCCCAAGTTTTCTTAATAGCACATGAAAATGAAAATGTAACAATAGATTATTCCTCACCGGTAACTCCCACTACCAGTTGTATTAGTAACGTGTGTCCTAAAGGGAATTCACCATTAGCCCCTGCCAGCAATCCCAGAATGGGTTCCTCCGTCAATGATAGCTCCAGCAGTGTACGATGCAGCAACAACGGAGATGGCATTGGTAATAAGTTTATCTGTCTCCCTCTAATTGTTTTACTGTTATCGTTTCCAAATAGTTGTGTGCCGAATATTTGGGCAATATTTTTCGCAGCTTGTGGATCTTACTTTACTTTCCTTGTAAAGTACCCTCGTAACTATGTTATGTTATATTTCGACATTATTTTTCGCAGCTGTAGTTTTGTCATTACACAACACTCACACTACTCTCTATTATGTTTATCTATTTCAGAGACTGATTATGTTCCTAAAGCTAAGAGACGTCTTGGAATATCTTGGGACCCACCATCTCCTATTGAGTTACCCCGCCTACATGATGCTCCTTCAACTCCTAAATACACACCGGATTCTCCACCTTCCCCACCCTCCAGGGAAGTGAAGTGGTATGAGCTGCGTCATGCTCAAAGATTCAAAAACAAGAACCAACTTAAACTGGCTATTGGGATCGTCAGAATACTAGATGATTTTGAGACCTTGTGTAAGTCATCCACCCAACGTTCTTACGTGTCATATGTAAAGATCCGACGGGGCGTGCGGTTGGTCTATGTCCGCAAAGAAGATGCCTTCTATTGATCGGTGGGAAATCACTAGAATCGCGGCTCCACATAGTTGTCCGGGAACAACATGAACCCCCTCCTCAAGAAAAAAGCGATGGCTCGTGCAATGGCCGTACTCTTCCGCAAGAACTTTGCCAGGTGTGACGTTGTGTATTCACCACGGAAACTGTGTGAAGACATGAAGAGAGAACATGGTATAATCATCACCTACAAGCAGGGTCTCACTGGTTGTAAACGGGGAATTGAAGCGTTTAGAGGTTCTCCGACGAGTCATACCAAAGACTGTCGATTACGATTTACATGCTTGCAAAACACAACCCCTAACAAACGGCGATAGAAACCGATACAAAGGTGGTTTCTTGTATTATTTTTTTGCTTTGGGAGTATCCTTACATGGATTCAAGACTTTCGTAGACCCGCATTTGCTTGTGGATGGTACGCATCTAAGTGGGGAACGCAAAGGAACTCTACTTTCGGCAATTGGGTATCATGCCAATGAAAAAATGTACCCTATAGCGTTTGCCATCGTTGATTAAAGAACGGTGATTCCTGTTTATGGTTCATGCAAAAGTTATTCGATGCGCTTGGTCGCAAGTATTCGATGAACGAGGATCTAGTTGTGTGTTCAGACAGATCCCAAAGCTTCGAATTAGCGATTGCGGAAGTGTTTCCTGCAGCATGCCATGTGTACTGCGCGTACCATCTTAAAGGTATCTAACAACAACACTTTATAGTCGTGTTACATTTGTTAGTGACTCATCTCCTTTAAAGTTTAACCCTTAAGCTTTGTAGCGTGGGACAGCTCCTAGTTATCTTTACCCTTAGTCTTTTGAGCACAAAACAGCCACAAATACACTTATATATGTCATTTTTTTTTACAATGCTGAGAACATAAATATTTCATTAGTATTCAATTAAGCTGTTTTAAACAATATAGTTGTAGGGCTTTTGCCGATGTAGTTTACATATAACATTGAGGGCATATTCAGTTGTCATTTTTCACAATGCAGTGAATATTATAAGGAGGTACCACAATGTCGCCGCTGCTGAGGCATTTATGAGAGCTGCGAAAGCGTACACTGAGGATGGTTATCGAAGGGCTATATCAGAAGTCAAAAAGGATAAGTCAGTTTTTGCCTATGTGATGGAAGTTCATCCAAGGCATTGGGCTAGGGTGAAAGCCGCGAAAGTCCGTTATACTCTCATGACAACAAACATCGTTGAGAGTTGGAATAACGTACTTTGAGTGCTAGAAAACCCCCATAACCCATTTAGTGGACTTCATACGGTCACAGCTGATGGGATGGTTCTCCGACCGTAGAGAACTAGCTGCCAAACATAACGATCATTTGAGTGATCATGCTAAAGACATACTTACAGGGCGGTGGGAATTAGCGAAAATGTTTGAAGCCAGGCAATCTCATAAAGATATCTTTGAAGTGAATGAGGGAAAGTTCTGGATCAAAGACATTGTCCTAGTTGAATGAGAAGTCATGCACTTGCGAGGTCTTTACCTATGAGCATTTGCCATGTCCACACGTCCTCGCCGTATGTCAGAAATATCAGGTTCATATGTTCTCTCTATGTGGAGATTACTATTTAAGAGACAGATGGAGAGCTATGTATGCGCCTCCGATCAACTCGGTCCTTAGCCAGGATACCTGGAATGTGCCAAAGGATGTTGCTGCGGAGAGAGTGTTGCCTCCCAATAATGAAAAGCCAAAGGGTCGTCGGGGTGGTGGAAAGCGACGTCTATCTAGTGCTGAAAAACATGCCAAACCAGTGAAAAAAAGGAAGTGCGGTAACTGCCACCAGGTAGGTCATAACTCTAGGTCATGTGTATAAATTTTGAAACATGTAGTTTTACCACCTTTCCTGGATATACTTTTCGTCCTATGTGTTGATTATGTTTTAAAATTCATCGTCCTGGATTTATAAATCAACAAGATAACCCAGTTGTAGTAGATTTTTAACATGATATAGATTTGATTATTTAGCGACCCGATATAGATTTTTTGGTATATTGGAATCGACTCGAGGCATAATCTGTTTAACATGAATTCTATTGGTTCTGAATTTCTTTGAAAAATTTAAGACCTTGAGCATTAGTGATTTCTGTCTTAAGTTCTGCATTAGAAGTCCCAAATCAACAAAGAGAGGTACTTTTGAACCCTGAACGAAGAAGTCGTGCATAATGCAATTTCCCGAAGATGACCAGTACAAGGTAATTTTTTACATGAAGTCTCTCAATGCCATCAAAGCCATTTGAGTAACCCTCCTTCATACACTATAATGAGGACGAATATGACATAATGCAATTACACGTTTGGCAAAAAAAATCGAAAATGTCTCAAAAGTAAGAACAAATTCGAAAATGTTTCAATTACACGCATATGAGGACGGATACATCCCCTCTGGACCTTTTTGGGAAGTGTAAAGGTTTGAAGAAGCATTCGTTGAACAGTTTTTTCTTATTTTCCTCGAGAAAAATAAGAAAAAACCAACACAGAACGGTGCCGAAATCCTTTTTGTATACTAGTATTAAACATAGGTCTCCATCCATCATCCCTCTCCCCTGTTGCTGCTCCAACAAACAGCTAATATTGCAGTGCACAAAGCTATGAGGCACGGACACCTCAAAACCGGTGACGTATCCGTGTCGGACGCCGTATCAGTGTCGGACACTTGGGGATACGTATCAGACACCCCATTTATAGTGTCCCTTTTTATTAATTACGAAAAGGGTAGGGGATACTTCTCGGATACTCTAGAGGAGACACTTCTTATAGTATAAGATATATATATATATAATATAATTTCCAAATATTTATATACAAAATATGTTAAATATTTTTAGATACGTAATATATTCGTATTTATCAAAAATTATTCTATAAAAGCAGTATATAAATATCTAACCCTAACATTCTTATTCAATATTGATGAGTGATGGGTTATCTTTTTTTTTTTATCTATTTTCTTTTTTTTTTAATATTCCAGATAGTATTTTAGAATTTTCTTACTTTATGCGATTTTTTTCACTATTAATAAATTAAATATTTTTTAATTAATACACGTATCCCAACGTATCCCGTATCCCCATTTTTTGAAAATTGGCGAATCCCCGTATCAGTATCCGTGCTTCATAGGCACAAAGTTCGAACAAAGCTATCCTATGATTCCAATTTTCAAATTAAAGCAGGTTAGTCTGTAAGCATCTTCAAACCCTTTCGATCCACCTTTTGACTTTTAGCTTTCCATCAGTCCACCTCCTATAGGTATAAGCGGCCGTAAAGGAAATATCCACTCAAACCTGTGCAGGATATATCCGCAGCTAGAAACCGGGAATATCTACAACTATTAAGGCTATTATGGTCTTTCCGTACCACCGTGGATAAGTGCTGCACGCTAAGTATAATTGTAAACAAGGGCTGTTCAGATGTTTTAGAACTTGCACTAATCTTTGAAAATCCTATTTATTTTATTTTATTTTATTTTTGAAGGGGATTGTGCTTTGTCAAATTAATACTATAATTTTTGTTTGAATCATATAAATATGTGTTTAGTCAAGAAATTGAAGAGTAGAAATCAACTATCATCAAGATTTAAAGATCGATGATCCGTTTCTTGGGGTCTTCAATGGGTCCAAATACTAGCTCACTTCTTTGCCCACGGGATTGGATATAAACCTAATCATCAATCCTTTTCACAAAGCAACCGACCTCCACGTGATGTGATTTGTCTTTTGTTTACTGAGATAGAAATTATGAAAGAAGAAAAATAAAGTTTTCTCTTTTTTTGTCGAAAAGGGCCGGACAGAAATATCCACTCAAACCTCGTGCAGGGAATATCTACAACTCTAAGCCTATTATGGTCTTTCCGTATCACCGTGGATAACAACCGCACGCTAAGAATATTCGTAAACAAGGGTTGTTCGGATGTATTGGACCCAACAAAGATATCATTTCTCTTCACCTGAGCAATCCTGTTTACAAGGATAGAACTTTTCTCTCTGTTTTGTTTTATCTGTTTTGGAACAGGCTATCAAACAGACTAGGTCTCCATCATCCCTCTCCCCTGTTGTCGCTCCATCAAACAGCTAATATTGCAGTGCACAAATTTCGAACAAAGCTATGCTATGATTCCTATCAGTCCCGTGACGAATTTTCAAATTAAAGCTGATTTCCCCTGTAAGCTTCTTCAAACCCTTCCCATCAGTGTATACTATAAGGGTAATACGGATCATTTTCAGTCTGTAACATTTACTTTACTTATTTCCGATAAGGGTAGTACGGTCATTTTCACAGTCTCCATGGTATTCATTGCACTTTTTTCCAATAAGGGTAATATGTTCTTTTTCGGTTCATAGTTTGTGTGCCGTTATAACAAATTTTTAGTTCGAATCGACACTACTGAGCTTCACATTTATCGATTTATATGATGTATCCACCTAAGTTTGAAGTAGTTTGAAGTCCGAACCCTACCGGAGCTTTTCGGTTCATATTAGAAGTTGAAATATGGAACACAACTCTTATTAGAAGTTGTGTGCATAAACAATTTTGAAAAAAAAAATTATAGCTGAAACCGAATTGCCGAAAGTATTTCACGTTCATAATTTCATATTAACCTGCCAGTGTAACACATTTACATTCATTCAAGACCTGAACATGCATATCCATATCTTTGGCAATGTCAAAGTTCACAATGCTCCAATTCCAGATCACCAACTCAAACACCAGTTATGTACTTCAACAGTTGGACCCTCACAAGCTACATCTCAGCTTCCCATAGTCACCAACACAGATAAAACTAACAGACTAATATAATGTCTCATTTATTCACAGTTTTCGCATCTTCGCTGTAGGACTGTGTCTGCTCAAGGAGTCTAGCCCTGCTATCAAATAAGGCATTGCCAAGGAGCTTTGTAAATACTGCCATAGTTGGAATTTGCATACTTGATGGATTCGAATGATTACAAGGAATGAATGTAGTTGTCCCCTGCAATGAAAAGAAAATAATTCACAATGAATATCGATTAGAAGTTCCAAGATATGCATAAGCAACACGATTTAATTAGTCCTTACCTGATTGGCAATTTTGCCCCATGCATTGAAATGTTGCTCAGCGATTCTTAAACTTGCAGCCTGTAACAACAAAATATATACATTTAGCTTCCGCCTCAAGACATTAGGTGAAAAAGGGAAAACAAAGTGAGAGGGTTAGAGTTTCACCTCAAGACCTCCACTTGCTTGTAGAGCTTCTGCTCTAGCTCTTATAGCTTCCGCCTCTCCTGCAAGAGGTATTTCATACAGGACTAATACACACAATCAACTAAAACAAGACCCGAAAATGGCAACCAACATGCCAGTAAGTAGAATAACACTTCCTTCTCAATTTCAGCTCTAGTGCACCACCATTCAGTTCCTTGCTCTCCATCTGGTTCAAAAAGAACAACATCAATACATTCTAGTTCAAACCCATCTCTGCAATTCAAACACTGAGCACCTAGAGGAGTGTCAATAGAGCCATTTGAGGTAGATAGAGATGCAGTAGAGCATCGAACGATGGTAAAACACTTTACATTAGATTCATTTCGAGTTATTCTTCTTCTAGCTATTCTCCTAGATTTCAAAATCAAAATCTCCTCGAAGAAAATGCGTGAAGGTTGTGTTACGTGGATGAATGAAACTGATGGAAGTATGGGTATGTATTAGAAGGCAAGAAGTTAATAAGAAATTGATGGTTGTAGCTCAAATTGCGAGGCTCAATTGGGTTCGGTTTTGCGGCTGATTTTGAGATGGCATGAACTGGTGGTGAATTGAGTTAATCTGAGCTCAATTGGGACGATGAGTTTCTGGTGGAATTACAGATTTCGAGAGGAGGATTATAGAGGAGATCTGTGTTGAACTCTGGTATCGAGAGGAGGATTACTGATGGACTTGTACCACAAACCCTCTATTCACAACTTGCAATTCCAACACCCTTTACCACCATCCCACCAAGCACGATTCAAACCATCTTCTTCTCATTGAGAAGATCACCACCAGTTCACGAATCAACATCACTCATGTTTAATCATCCATTGAAATAACATCTTCCATACCCTGTATTACCAAATCGAACCCACCATCTTCATAGATTCTAAAACCCTTGACAAACACCAACACATAGAAGAATGTTAAAACCAGTATGCTTTAAAGAGAACTAAATTAGAATTTGTATAATAGAAACTCAACCCATAGAATTTCAACACGAAATCGAAAGAAAAGTCAATGATACGATTTACTGAAAACCTAAAAAAAAATCCAAAATCAAAACCCTAATTTTTCAAATCTGAACAAAAGTTGTATAAAACGAAATTCTCCCATGAAATACAAGAAGATCAATAAGTTACAAACCTTAACAACAAGAAGAAACGAAGAAAACAGTTCAAGAAGAATGAATCATACCTATTTTCTTTGTTCTGTAGTTACATGTTTAGATTGAGTCACGGGAGAACTTCGATTTTGTGAAGGGGATGAAGAAGACGGAGAAAGGGGTTAGGCTGGGGAGCAATGATTTTAGTAATTTATTTTGATTTCTTCTGATTTGTTTCAGTTTTCGGTTTGGTGGTGGAGTTGACGGAGATTGAGAAGAGGGGCTGAGAGAGAAAAGAGAGCGAGAAGAGAGTGAGAGGAGGAGAATGGGTAGTTGCTTTCTCTCTCCTTGGTGTAGATAAGGTAAATGCTTAGATTTGGACCGTAGATAAGAAGGTCATACGGATCGCTGAAATTATGGGACGGTGTAGATTCGTTTTTGGCTGCTCATACGGATTGAGAAACTTGTGTGTTTCTCCTTGTGCTAGTACAAACTCGTGTATTCGGTTTTATTATCAACTTTCGATATGAAAAAAATCCATAAAATATATCAATAAATTTAAGATATTATTATGGACCTTCGGTTAAAAAAAAATCCGAAAAATATATGGGAATGAAGCTGAAAAAAAGAAATGAGCTTCACATTTATCGATTTATATGATGTATCCAACTAAGTTTGAAGTCCGAACCCCTACCGGAGCTTTTCGGTTCATATTTTGTGTGCCGTTATACCACATTTGAAGTTCGAATCGATTTGAGCTTCAAATTTATCTATTTCGATAATGTATCCTGCTAAGTTTGAAGTCCGAACACTACCGGGAGATTTGAAGTTCATAGTTTGTATGCCGTTATACCACATTTGAAGTACGAATCGACACTGAGCTTCACATTTATCGATTTATATGATGTATCCACCTAAGTTTGAAGTCCGAACCCCTACCGGAGCTTTTCGGTTCATATTTTGTGTGCCGTTATACCACATTTGAAGTTCGAATCGACGCCGAGCTTCAAATTTATCTATTTCGATAATGTATCCAACTAAGTTTGAAGTCCGAACCCCTACCAGAGCTTTTCGGTTCATATTTTGTGTGCCGTTATACCACATTTGAAGTTCGAATCGACGCTGAGCTTCAAATTTATCTATTTCGATAATGTATCCTCGCTAAGTTTGAAGTCCGAACCCCTACGGAGATTCTCGGTTCATAGTTTGTATGCCGTTATACCACATTTGAAGTTCGAATCGACGCCGAGCTTCAAATTTATCTATTTCGATAATGTATCCCGCTAAGTTTGAAGTCCGAACCCTACCGAGATTCTCGGTTCATAGTTTGTATGCCGTTATACCACATTTGAAGTACGAATCGACACCGAGCTTCACATTTATCTATTTCGATAATGTATCCTGCTAAGTTTGAAGTCCGAACCCTACCGGAGATTCTCGGTTCATAGTTTGTATGCCGTTATACCACATTTGAAGTACGAATCGACACCGAGCTTCACATTTATCGATTTCGATAATGTATCCTGCTAAGTTTGAAGTCCGAACCCTACCGGAGATTCTCGGTTCATATTTTGTGTGTCGTTATACCACATTTGAAGTTCGAATCGACGTTGAGCTTCAAATTTATCTATTTCGATAATGTATCCTGCTAAGTTTGAAGTCCGAACCCTACCGGAGATTCTCGGTTCATAGTTTGTATGCCGTTATACCACATTTGAAGTACGAATCGACACCGAGCTTCACATTTATCGATTTATATGATGTATCCACCTAAGTTTGAAGTCCGAACCCCTACCGGAGCTTTTCGGTTCATATTTTGTGTGCCGTTATACCACATTTGAAGTTCGAATCGACGTTGAGCTTCAAATTTATCTATTTCGATAATGTATCCTGCTAAGTTTGAAGTCCGAACCCTACCTGAGATTCTCGGTTCATAGTTTGTATGCCGTTATACCACATTTGAAGTACGAATCGACACCGAGCTTCACATTTATCGATTTATATGAAGTATCCAACTAAGTTTGAAGTCCGAACTCCTACCGGAGCTTTTCGGTTCATATTTTTAGTGCCGTTATACCACATTTGAAGTTCGAATCGACGTTCGACTTCAAATTTATCTATTTCGATAATGTATCCTGCTAAGTTTGAAGTCCGAACCCTACCGGAGATTCTCGGTTCATAGTTTGTATGCCGTTATACCACATTTGAAGTACGAATCGACACCGAGCTTCACATTTATCGATTTATATGATGTATCCACCTAAGTTTGAAGTCCGAACCCCTACCTAGCTTTTCGGTTCATATTTTGTGTGCCGTTATACCACATTTGAAGTTCGAATCGACGCTGAGCTTCAAATTTATCTATTTCGATAATGTATCCTGCTAAGTTTGAAGTCCGAACCCTACCGGAGATTCTCGGTTCATAGTTTGTATGCCGTTATACCACATTTGAAGTACGAATCGACACCGAGCTTCACATTTATCGATTTATATGATGTATCCAACTAAGTTTGAAGTCCGAACTCCTACCGGAGCTTTTCGGTTCATATTTTTAGTGCCGTTATACCACATTTGAAGTTCGAATCGACGTTCAGCTTCAAATTTATCTATTTCGATAATGTATCCTGCTAAGTTTGAAGTCCGAACCCTACCGGAGATTCTCGGTTCATAGTTTGTATGCCGTTATACCACATTTGAAGTACGAATCGACACTGAGCTTCACATTTATCGATTTATATGATGTATCCACCTAAGTTTGAAGTCCGAACCCTACCGGAGCTTTTCGGTTCATATTTTGTGTGCCGTTATACCACATTTGAAGTTCGAATCGACGCTGAGCTTCAAATTTATCTATTTCGATAATGTATCCTGCTAAGTTTGAAGTCCGAACCCTACCGGAGATTCTCGGTTCATAGTTTGTATGCCGTTATACCACATTTGAAGTACGAATCGACACCGAGCTTCATATTTATCGATTTGTATGATGTATCCAACTAAGTTTGAAGTCCGAACCCCTACCGGAGCTTTTCGGTTCATATTTTGTGTGTCGTTATACCACATTTGAAGTTCGAATCGACGCTGAGCTTCAAATTTATCTATTTCGATAATGTATCCTGCTAAGTTTGAAGTCCGAACCCTACCTGAGATTCTCGGTTCATAGTTTGTATGCCGTTATACCACATTTGAAGTACGAATCGACACCGAGCTTCACATTTATCGATTTATATGATGTATCCACCTAAGTTTGAAGTCCGAACCCCTACGGAGCTTTTCGGTTCATATTTTGTGTGCCGTTATACCACATTTGAAGTTCGAATCGACGCTGAGCTTCAAATTTATCTATTTCGATAATGTATCCTGCTAAGTTTGAAGTCCGAACCCTACCGGAGATTCTCGGTTCATAGTTTGTATGCCGTTATACCACATTTGAAGTACGAATCGACACCGATCTTCACATTTATCGATTTATATGATGTATCCAACTAAGTTTGAAGTCCGAACCCCTACCGAGCTTTTCGGTTCATATTTTGTGTGCCGTTATACCACATTTGAAGTTCGAATCGACGCTGAGCTTCAAATTTATCTATTTCGATAATGTATCCTGCTAAGTTTGAAGTCCGAACCCTACCGGAGATTCTCGGTTCATAGTTTGTATGCCGTTATACCACATTTGAAGTACGAATCGACACCGAGCTTCACATTTATCGATTTATATGAAGTATCCAACTAAGTTTGAAGTCCGAACTCCTACCGGAGCTTTTCGGTTCATATTTTTAGTGCCGTTATACCACATTTGAAGTTCGAATCGACGTTCAGCTTCAAATTTATCTATTTCGATAATGTATCCAAAGTTTGAAGTCCGAACCCTACAGAGATTCTCGGTTCATAGTTTGTATGCCGTTATACCACATTTGAAGTACGAATCGACACCGAGCTTCACATTTATCGATTTATATGATGTATCCAACTAAGTTTGAAGTCCGAACCCCTACCGGAGCTTTTCGGTTCATATTTTGTGTGCCGTTATACCACATTTGAAGTTCGAATCGACGCTGAGCTTCAAATTTATCTATTTCGATAATGTATCCACCTAAGTTTGAAGTCCGAACCCTACCGGAGATTCTCGGTTCATAGTTTGTATGCCGTTATACCACATTTGAAGTACGAATCGACACCGAGCTTCACATTTATCGATTTATATGAAGTATCCAACTAAGTTTGAAGTCCGAACTCCTACCGAGCTTTTCGGTTCATATTTTTAGTGCCGTTATACCACATTTGAAGTTCGAATCGACGTTCGAGCTTCAAATTTATCTATTTCGATAATGTATCCTGCTAAGTTTGAAGTCCGAACCCCATTTGAAGTTCGAGATTCTCGGTTCATAGTTTGTATGCCGTTATACCACATTTGAAGTACGAATCGACACCGAGCTTCACATTTATCGATTTATATGATGTATCCACCTAAGTTTGAAGTCCGAACCCCTACCGGAGCTTTTCGGTTCATATTTTGTGTGCCGTTATACCACATTTGAAGTTCGAATCGACGCTGAGCTTCAAATTTATCTATTTCGATAATGTATCCTGCTAAGTTTGAAGTCCGAACCCTACCGGAGATTCTCGGTTCATAGTTTGTATGCCGTTATACCACATTTGAAGTACGAATCGACACCGAGCTTCACATTTATCGATTTATATGATGTATCCAACTAAGTTTGAAGTCCGAACTCCTACCGGAGCTTTTCGGTTCATATTTTTAGTGCCGTTATACCACATTTGAAGTTCGAATCGACGTTCAGCTTCAAATTTATCTATTTCGATAATGTATCCTGCTAAGTTTGAAGTCCGAACCCTACCGGAGATTCTCGGTTCATAGTTTGTATGCCGTTATACCACATTTGAAGTACGAATCGACACCGAGCTTCACATTTATCGATTTATATGATGTATCCACCTAAGTTTGAAGTCCGAACCCTACCGGAGCTTTTCGGTTCATATTTTGTGTGCCGTTATACCACATTTGAAGTTCGAATCGACACTGAGCTTCAAATTTATCTATTTCGATAATGTATCCTGCTAAGTTTGAAGTCCGAACCTCCCTACGAGATTCTCGGTTCATAGTTTGTATGCCGTTATACCACATTTGAAGTACGAATCGACACCGAGCTTCATATTTATCGATTTGTATGATGTATCCAACTAAGTTTGAAGTCCGAACCCCTACCGGAGCTTTTCGGTTCATATTTTGTGTGTCGTTATACCACATTTGAAGTTCGAATCGACAACAGCTTCAAATTTATCTATTTCGATAATGTATCCTGCTAAGTTTGAAGTCCGAACCCTACCGGAGATTCTCGGTTCATAGTTTGTATGCCGTTATACCACATTTGAAGTACGAATCGACACTGAGCTTCACATTTATCGATTTATATGATGTATCCACCTAAGTTTGAAGTCCGAACCCCTACCGGAGCTTTTCGGTTCATATTTTGTGTGCCGTTATACCACATTTGAAGTTCGAATCGACGCTGAGCTTCAAATTTATCTATTTCGATAATGTATCCTGCTAAGTTTGAAGTCCGAACCCTACCGGAGATTCTCGGTTCATAGTTTGTATGCCGTTATACCACATTTGAAGTACGAATCGACACCGATCTTCACATTTATCGATTTATATGATGTATCCAACTAAGTTTGAAGTCCGAACCCCTACCGGAGCTTTTCGGTTCATATTTTGTGTGCCGTTATACCACATTTGAAGTTCGAATCGACGTTGAGCTTCAAATTTATCTATTTCGATAATGTATCCTGCTAAGTTTGAAGTCCGAACCCTACCGGAGATTCTCGGTTCATAGTTTGTATGCCGTTATACTATATTTAAAGTACGAATCGACACCGAGCTTCACATTTATCGATTTATATGATGTATCCAACTAAGTTTGAAGTCCGAACCCCTACCGGAGCTTTTCGGTTCATATTTTGTGTGCCGTTATACCACATTTGAAGTTCGAATCGACGCTGAGCTTCAAATTTATCTATTTCGATAATGTATCATGCTAAGTTTGAAGTCCGAACACTACCGGAGATTTGAAGTTCATAGTTTGTATGCCGTTATACCACATTTGAAGTACGAATCGACACCGAGCTTCACATTTATCGATTTATATGATGTATCCACCTAAGTTTGAAGTCCGAACCCCTACCGGAGCTTTTCGGTTCATATTTTGTGTGCCGTTATACCACATTTGAAGTTCGAATCGACACTGAGCTTCAAATTTATCTATTTCGATAATGTATCCAACTAAGTTTGAAGTCCGAACCCCTACCGGAGCTTTTCGGTTCATATTTTGTGTGCCGTTATACCACATTTGAAGTACGAATCGACGCTGAGCTTCAAATTTATCTATTTCGATAATGTATCCTGCTAAGTTTGAAGTCCGAACCCTACCGGAGATTCTCGGTTCATAGTTTGTATGCCGTTATACCACATTTGAAGTTCGAATCGACGCTGAGCTTCAAATTTATCTATTTCGATAATGTATCCTGCTAAGTTTGAAGTCCGAACCCTACGGAGATTCTCGGTTCATAGTTTGTATGCCGTTATACCACATTTGAAGTACGAATCGACACTGAGCTTCACATTTATCGATTTATATGATGTATCCAACTAAGTTTGAAGTCCGAACCCATACCGGAGCTTTTCGGTTCATATTTTGTGTGCCGTTATACCACATTTAAAGTTCGAATCGACGCTGAGCTTCAAATTTATCTATTTCGATAATGTATCCTGCTAAGTTTGAAGTTCGAACACTACTGGAGATTTGAAGTTCATAGTTTGTATGCTGTTATACCACATTTGAAGTACGAATCGAGACCGAGCTTCACATTTATCGATTTATATGATGTATCCACCTAAGTTTGAAGTCTGAACCCCTACCGGAGCTTTTCGGTTCATATTTTGTGTGCCGTTATACCACATTTGAAGTTCGAATCGACGCTGAGCTTCAAATTTATCTATTTCGATAATGTATCCAACTAAGTTTGAAGTCCGAACCCCTACCGGAGCTCTTCGGTTCATATTTTGTGTGCCGTTATACCACATTTGAAGTACGAATCGACGCTGAGCTTCAAATTTATCTATTTCGAAAAATGTATCCTGCTAAGTTTGAAGTCCGAACCCTACCGGAGATTCTCGGTTCATAGTTTGTATGCCGTTATACCACATTTGAAGTTCGAATCGACGCTGAGCTTCAAATTTATCTATTTCGATAATGTATCCTGCTAAGTTTGAAGTCCGAACCCTACCGGAGATTCTCGGTTCATAGTTTGTATGCCGTTATACCACATTTGAAGTACGAATCGACACCGAGCTTCACATTTATCTATTTCGATAATGTATCCTGCTAAGTTTGAAGTCCGAACCCTACCGGAGATTCTCGGTTCATAGTTTGTATGCCGTTATACCACATTTGAAGTACGAATCGACACTGAGCTTCACATTTATCGATTTCGATAATGTATCCTGCTAAGTTTGAAGTCCGAACCCTACCGGAGATTTGAAGTTCATAGTTTGTATGCCGTTATACCACATTTGAAGTACGAATCGACACCGAGCTTCACATTTATCGATTTATATGATGTATCCACCTAAGTTTGAAGTCCGAACCCCTACCGGAGCTTTTCGGTTCATATTTTGTGTGCCGTTATACCACATTTGAAGTTCGAATCGACGCTGAGCTTCAAATTTATCTATTTCGATAATGTATCCAACTAAGTTTGAAGTCCGAACCCCTACCGGAGCTTTTCGGTTCATATTTTGTGTGCCGTTATACCACATTTGAAGTACGAATCGACACCGAGCTTCAAATTTATCTATTTCGATAATGTATCCTGCTAAGTTTGAAGTCCGAACCCTATCGGAGATTCTCGGTTCATAGTTTGTATGCCGTTATACCACATTTGAAGTTCGAATCGACGCTGAACTTCAAATTTATCTATTTCGATAATGTATCCTGCTAAGTTTGAAGTCCGAACCCTACGGAGATTCTCGGTTCATAGTTTGTATGCCGTTATACCACATTTGAAGTACGAATCGACACTGAGCTTCACATTTATCGATTTATATGATGTATCCAACTAAGTTTGAAGTCCGAACCCATACCGGAGCTTTTCGGTTCATATTTTGTGTCTTAGTTATACCACATTTGAAGTTCGAATCGACGCCGAGCTTCAAATTTATCTATTTCGATAATGTATCCTGCTAAGTTTGAAGTTCGAACACTACCGGAGATTTGAAGTTCATAGTTTGTATGCTGTTATACCACATTTGAAGTACGAATCGAGACCGAGCTTCACATTTATCGATTTATATGATGTATCCACCTAAGTTTGAAGTCCGAACCCCTACCGGAGCTTTTCGGTTCATATTTTGTGTGCCGTTATACCACATTTGAAGTTCGAATCGACGCTGAGCTTCAAATTTATCTATTTCGATAATGTATCCAACTAAGTTTGAAGTCCGAACCCCTACCGGAGCTCTTCGGTTCATATTTTGTGTGCCGTTATACCACATTTGAAGTACGAATCGACGCTGAGCTTCAAATTTATCTATTTCGAAAAATGTATCCTGCTAAGTTTGAAGTCCGAACCCTACCGGAGATTCTCGGTTCATAGTTTGTATGCCGTTATACCACATTTGAAGTTCGAATCGACGCCGAGCTTCAAATTTATCTATTTCGATAATGTATCCTGCTAAGTTTGAAGTCCGAACCCTACGGGAGATTCTCGGTTCATAGTTTGTATGCCGTTATACCACATTTGAAGTACGAATCGACACCGAGCTTCACATTTATCTATTTCGATAATGTATCCTGCTAAGTTTGAAGTCCGAACCCTACCGGAGATTCTCGGTTCATAGTTTGTATGCCGTTATACCACATTTGAAGTACGAATCGACACTGAGCTTCACATTTATCGATTTCGATAATGTATCCTGCTAAGTTTGAAGTCCGAACCCTACCGGAGATTTGAAGTTCATAGTTTGTATGCCGTTATACCACATTTGAAGTACGAATCGACACCGAGCTTCACATTTATCGATTTATATGATGTATCCACCTAAGTTTGAAGTCCGAACCCCTACCGAGCTTTTCGGTTCATATTTTGTGTGCCGTTATACCACATTTGAAGTTCGAATCGACACTGAGCTTCAAATTTATCTATTTCGATAATGTATCCTGCTAAGTTTGAAGTCCGAACCCTACCGGAGATTCTCGGTTCATATTTTGTGTGTCGTTATACCACATTTGAAGTTCGAATCGACGCTGAGCTTCAAATTTATCTATTTCGATAATGTATCCTGCTAAGTTTGAAGTCCGAACCCTACCGGAGATTCTCGATTCATAGTTTGTATGCCGTTATACCACATTTGAAGTACGAATCAACACCGAGCTTCACATTTATCGATTTATATGATGTATCCACCTAAGTTTGAAGTCCGAACCCCTACCGGAGCTTTTCGGTTCATATTTTGTGTGCCGTTATACCACATTTGAAGTTCATGACTCGTATGACTAGTCAAAATTCAAACCGGAAGGACAAAGAGAAAGCACAAACAAACACACCAATTATCGAATTCATTTTTCATTTTCCCGATTCATTCTTATATATTTTTTGGTTTTTTTTATATCAGAATGTCGATAACAATGTCCTAAATTTATTAATATTTTTTTTGGATTTTTTTTCATGTCGAAGGTTGATAATTAAACCGAATACATGAGTTCATAGTAACACAAAGAGAAACACACATGCTTCACAATCCGTATGAGCCTGCCAAATACAATCTCATCCGTCGAGATCTTTTCTCAATCCGTATGAGTGGATCAAACGAAACGCGGTCCGTCCATCACTTTGTGTTAATGCAAAACAGCCGATCCGCATGTCTCATTATTGACCAATAGGATTGTCCGTATGTTTAACACTAGGATTCAGTTTAGTTTCAAATAATCTAACGGTTGTGGTAATGCAGACAACCGATCTGCATGTCTTATTATTGACCAATAGGATTTTCCGTATGATTAACATTAGGATTCAGAAATTCTGATAATAATCTAACGGTTGTTATGTAATGCAAACCCGGATCCGTATGTTTCACTATAAACTAATAAGATTTGCTCTAATAAACTGTTGGGGACAAAACATCCGAACACTCGTTGTTTACATTATCAAAATGCCTAGATTCGTGATGCTACCCTTCACTATGCATGTTGGTCTATATCTAGCGATCATGTAAGCCGAGTTTCATACGGGATAATTAATATTATTATATTAAAGAAAAAATTATATCACCGATATTATTTTGAAGAAGTTACATTGTATTTAGGGACCCGATATCGATGTTCTGGTTAATTGGAATCGACTCAAGGCATAATATGTTTCGCCTTATATATTTTTTGGATTTTTTTTATATCAGAATGTCGATAACAATGTCCTAAATTTATTTTTTTTGGATATTTTTTTCATGTCGAAGGTTGATAATTAAACCGAATACATGAGTTCGTAGTAGCACAAAGAGAAACACACATGCTTCACAAGTATGAAAGAATTTGAGGAATCATATCAAATTAGGTGAATTTTGATATCCAAAGAATACGGGAAGCAAGCCCAAGAACAAAAAACAAAAAGCCCAACCAAGCAGCCAATCAAGCAATCTTGAATTTTTGTTTAACAAATTTTTTGCATCTTTAAATGACCAGGACACGATCAATAGAATTTCGACACGGATTTTCTTATTCTACAAAAGGTGTGGTTGCATTTTAAAAAAAAACACATGGCAAACCAACCATGAGCAAAGCCAGAGTTGAGTTCATCGACATAATACTTGCATATCCAAAATGCCATGTACCCTCATTCAGGTCGGAGCTGCACAAACAAACAGATAAAGGGGTCACTTCGGATGATAGAGGCCACACTTGAATATATAATTACTTCATGTTAATTCACCACTTGGGATATTACCTCAAGGAACTGTTTCTTGTAGATTTGAACAGCTATTTCCCGACGATATCGCAGAATTTGACTTTTATCAATATCTTCCAAATCTATCCCCCTGATTAGATGCTCGACGAACTTCAAGGCATATACCCCGCATGAGGTTCTAATATATGCAGAAACCGAGTTGGCATCAGAAATGTATATCATTATTTACTTAGCTTACATAACAACCAACATCTCAAAGTAAATTGGGATGAAATAGAAGTCGGGTGTCAGGAAAAGAGAAGTTACATGTCGGGTTGTTGAGGGCAAGCCTCAACAAACTCGGGATACCAGTCCGTATCAATGTAGTTCTCCAAATACTCTGCTATGCGCGTGATTTCAGGATAAACTCCGTCTGATTTAGAATCACGTGGCGGTCTCATGGAATCATATATATAAATGTTTTGATGTTTTAAGTCGATACGTACCGCCACCCAGTGTTTTTTTTTTGACGATATGCACCACACCATACAACATAGAGACTCTTTCCCACGGTTTAGCCCCGCCAAGTGGCAATATCCCATTTTCATATTCTTTCAATTTAGCGGTGTTCGGCGAAGGCTTCCCATTCACATAAGGCTGCGGAACAAAATCAAAGGTTAGTTAAAACAATACATTACTCTAACAATAAAAAATAATCTCAGTATCTTACGTAACATACTTCAAAATGAGTGTCTATAGTGGTCCATTTGCCACGGGTGCCAAGATTTGATTCGCGCATGAGGCGCAGCATGATGTTGATATGCTGTATGAAAACCCAAAAGAAATAAGTTGAACCCACACAAAAACTAAAACTGTTATCATCATAGAGTAAAAATCTGATATCAATGTTGTAGTTTAATTCAACTTAACATACATCCATCCCTAAAATCCCATCCTTGTCGAGCAATGTTTTAAAATCTTGACAGCTTCACCAATCGCCTCTAGTACCGTCATCACTATGCCACACAATAACAACACGATAGCTAAGAGTTACTTTCTAAATAAACAAGTACACTGAAGAAAATAACTGATATATCAGGGACACTCACCCTTGGTATATGAAATCATTCACATCATTTATGTCCTGCTTCGTTATCAGCCGGCTAACTTTGAAATTTCGAAAAAAATTCTCCCTAACAGCGCAGCCATCATCAATTAAAATCCCAGAATTCTTCTCGCCCTTATTCTCGACATCCACGGAATTATTCTTTTTCTTACCACGCTTCCTCTTCTTACCAACTTCATTCTCGGCCCCAATGTGATTCACATCGGTGATTACATCTCGCAAAAACCTTACCTTTTTGGGAGCCGTCTCATCAATGAAGAACACTCATTCTCTTCTTAGGAATTGTAGCAAAAAGTCAATCCAGGAGTAGCATATGGTGACTTCAATGGTTTCCCAGGCTTCTTTTTCCTAACACCCTCAAGTACATTCTCATTGGCCTGACACGATGACTGTGCCTCATCATGTTGTTCTCTTTTCTGTTTTGCGATGTTCAGAAACATATCGGCCTACATATCCGGAGGGCCGGAGACAATGAAATGGAATTTCAATCAAGGAGAAACAGGTCGGAGAAAAAGAAAGATACACCCGGATTAATAACCATAATCTAAACAAACAAGAGAAACATACACCCAGGACTAACAACCCTAAACTTAAACATAAATTTTTATTTGTACCAAAGAAGACATGCACGAAATACTTACAATTTTTTCAGAGCCGCCAGATAGAGAGTCATATGAACCAGCTCTGCTTGATTCTTCCTTATGGCCTCCACCAATGTCGCATGAGGTGCTACTATATGCATAAATGTAGTTGGCATCAGATTATATCATTATCTATTACTTGCAACAACCAAAATCCCTAGATAAATTGGAAATAGAACACAAATGTCGGGAAAAGAGTAGTTAGTTACTTATTGTGTTGATCAAAGCCACGGAATCGGATCGGCAACTTCCTTCATTAAAATGTGTTACTCGTTATCTATCCGTTATCGTCTTTAGATTCAATACCAGACCTCAAGTTTAGAAGATTCCATTCGTCTCAAGTATTCCGCAAAATCTTGAGGTATTTCGTTCAAGGGCGTTAAATCCGTTTTACGAAGGACGACCTGTCATGTTATATCAAAACAAAGTCAAATTAACATGAAGCCACCGACCAATACAAAAAAAAACACACGACGTCATAAAATCGTTTTCAACCCTTATTATCCTGGATTCATCACTAGTCAAGTTTTCCTTTTAACTTATGTGCATAACAAATTAACAAGACTTATCCGAAATTTTTTATTTTTGGCACAACCACAATTTGCAAATTTACTCACAATAGTTTTCTTTATCGCGGTCATTTCTGTCTCACTTCCATCGATGTTCGCAAAGACCTTTGCACCGGTCCGAACGTTAGTATGCTCTACTTGAGTCTTCAAGCCATTCACGTCGCTACAAAGTTGACCTAAACCGAGAATCCATACTCTTCGTCTTCCCATCTTCCAGGATCTCATCTTCATGCTCCATACCATCGAGGGCATTTCCGGAACACGACCTTCATACTTCCGTAATGTGACCTTCGACCTCGAGATCCTCCCACTGTTTATAACCGAGGGTCCTTCACTACCCCAAGAATTTCTAACATTCAATCCTCGTGATAACACTTCATTTCTTCACCCACCCTCATTTCGAACATGCCACCGATTCACATAGTCGTAGATGTCGAACGACTTTCGTGCACAACACGTCAAGAATAAGAGGGCGCCACCCTTCAATCCGTATTCTTTTGTCCCCATTCTCCACGCACATCCGGCAACAACGAAAGGAACCAAACCTGCGGTAAAAACAAAAACTATCAAAACAACAATTACCAGATATTAGACATGCATTAAATATCAGTCCAATCACTCTTACCACCAACACTTGTGGCATTCCTTTTGGCTTGACAGTTGGTTTACTAATCATATTTCTTGCAGTCTCTTTTTTCATTTGAGATTTGATTGCAGAGTCACTTTCAAACAGAGTCGCCTTGTAAACCCTCTCGCCCCATGGATAATTGTTGAACTCTGAGAGATTGTCCACCAAGTGCCACAAATCGTCAGCAATTCCATATATGTCTTGTGTCCCCAACAAAAACATGTTGACCACATACACTAATGCCACATTCACCCTATCTTCAACCGGACATGGAATTGGTTCTACGTCTTTATATCCTGCCCGACGGTCATGCATTTTCTTAGATATGGTTGCACTGGCATCACTTGTTTTACTATCACTGGTTTCTCTGTCAACCTTCTCTACCCAATCCTGTGAGACTGTTTTGCAAAATAGAAAGTCATACAAATCCTGTCCCACGATTGCTTTATTTTGGGAAAAATATTTTTGCCTGAGTTTTGAGTCTTTCGACTCCCTCGATTGAGACTCCGATTGAGAGTCAACATCAAGAGCTCTAACCCTCGAATCCCGAAATCTAAGACCGGATATCAGAGCAAAGTCCGTCTTTCGGAAACACAATTCTTTGTCTGCAACTCTAAAATACATTTCTTCATTTTGCCTTCTTTCAGGTTCGACTTTGATCTGCCGACTCATTAGAAAAAAAAATATTGCAGTAGACCAACTTTGTTCTTTGGGAATGTCCATTAAATGCTCGATCGCAGTTGTCCTGAACAAGTCTTTCTCATCTTCAGAAAGCACCTTCCACAAGTCTTGTAGTGTTCCCAAGCTCGAGTAATTGCTCATACCAAAGGCGAATCCCCGGTTTTTGAGAGGGTAGACAAACACACTGCGAAACACAATAAAAAGTTGAAAGAAACAATGAATAAGTTACAAATAATTGGTTGAAGGATCTAAAACGTTATCTGAAAGCAGTATACTCATCTGCTAGAAGTTCCTATTTTTACACTGTCGTCCCAAACTTTGCACTAGGAACTTCAAAATATAAAGGTGGTCCTCCACTCACTTCCAATTTAATCGCCTTCATAATACTCTTCTTGGTCCTCTTCTTGGGAAGTCTACCGAAACCCATTGATTATACCTACAAATACCGAATTTAGAAAGAAAGCCACAAAGATTAAACATGAATATGAGAGATTCCGAGACTATTGAGAAATATAAAGGAGGTTTGCCTTTTGCTATACGCACGTAACTTCGTTATTTTCGATAATTGACATTGACGATGCTTGTAAGAAAGCTATTTCCATAATAATATGTTCCATTTGTGTGCGGCTATTATCCACGGTGTTCTTCTATTGTGCGGCTATTATCCACAACAAGAATAATATGTTGTACAGAAATATCTACAACTTATTATGGTCCCTAAAACACATGCAGAAATATCCACAACAAAAATCTTACCGAGATCTCTCCTACTCGATATAAATCTTGAAACAATTATCTATTGATCCTAACTCAATAATCTAATTCATCAAACAAACATTTGAAAATCAACAACCATGAACCATCTAGAAATAGACAAACATTCTCGGCTTCTAAAGAGAAGAAAAACTATAACATCTGCATGCACAAAGACACCAAACACTTGGTAAATGCTAGTCGAAATTTAGCCTACTCACGATTCGACAAGTTATCAAATAACCTAGTGAATTGGTTTGTGCAAACTCTTGCGAGTGCACTAAAACCGAAAAGAACGATCTGCGGCAGCTTGTTAGAAGGGTTTGAAGACACCCTGCAACAGCCTCATAAGGTACCACCAACAACGCGTGGAACCGTAAATCAAGCTACTAGACGAGCAAAACAAGTGGCCATCATTAGAAGTTGCGCAAGACTTAGCTCTAAATGAAGTAACAAAAGATAATCCAACACTTGGCAAGAAGACACAAATGACTACAGCTAGAGAACAAGATTTGTCTCAAGACTATGTTAAGGGGAAAGGTTCAAAGCATGCGAAGTGGTACTCAAAAGTAGAAAACAACTTAAAGGAAAACATTGTACTGTTCTTTCAAACAAACGTTTATTGCAATCTGTCAGTTCTTTTTATTCTACTTGTGCAGCTATTCTCTATCTATCATTTTGGGGCTAGAAACTGATTTCTCTAGTGGTATCAGAGCAAGAAGTTAAGTAAGCAATGTTTCCAGCGATGATTGGAAGGGCTTCGATCCAAGGGTAACAAGGTATTAACGTTACCCTTGGAAGAGGACATCTGTTTCATCATCATCATCACCATCGCTGGAAATGATAAAAGGACATCTGTTTCATCATCATCATCACCCAATCCGCAAGAAAACACTATGGAGGAAGATATGGCTAAACTAATGGAGATGATAAAAGGATTACAACAAACACAACAAGAAAAAAACAGTTCCAAGTCAAAGATAGAAAAACATCCAGAGTTCATAGTTGATTCGCCATTCAAAGTGGAGACAAGAATCGAAATCGCTACTTACAACGGAGAATTAGACCCAGAGAAGTTAGATGGATGGCTCAAGTCTTTGGAGGTTTATTTCAGCACCAAGGGATTTACTGAAGAGCAGCAGGTAAGTTTCGCTAGACTAAGACTTGATGGACATGCCCTAATCTGGTGGGAAGCGTATATGTCAGGTTTCGCTAGACTAAGACTTGAGCAGCAGGTAAGTTTCGCAGTGAAGCACCAGTAACTACTTGGAAGCAATTCACAACTGCTATCCAGAATCAGTTATGGTTCGAGCTAAATCTAACAGTAAGTAAACAAAATGGCAACTCCACCGGTTACAGAACCCGCTAAAAGATCAACAACATGACCTGTACCCATTGCAGGACAGTTATTCAAGATCCAACATCGATATTTCTCCTATGTCATGAAATGTAATGTTGAATACAACTATCCGAATAAGACTAGCACCGTTTCCTCTGATTTAGACCACAAACAAAGAATCCTTTGAATTGAAAACTTTTCTTTTCAGCAAAAACCAATCTAAAGAAATCACAAAAGAATTAATAAAGCAACGTAGCACATTATGATTTACTTATAGAATACAAAGACACTCTCATGCTTCAATAAATTCTTCATAGACTGATACACACCAATTGAATGAAAACCTTCTGTCATAGTTTAAAAATTAAAATTCCCCAACAATCAATAAAAAGATCAGGATTTTTTCCAAATCAACAATTACACAAAAATCTTAATTTAACTAATTACCTTTAAGAGAATCTCAATCCGTTCCAAAAATATCAAGAAGACCACCAAAGAATCGGTCTTTTAGAACGCTTCAAAAAAAAAAAAAAAAAGAATAACTCATCTTAAAAATCAAAATTTTAACTTGTAATATCACAAATTCTTTATGCCGTCCATATCTCTAGGTACACAAAACTTATTCTTGCTGAAAACCCAAAAATTCCATGAACCCTAAATTTCATTCAAATCCAAAAAATCCAAGCTACTGAAGAATGTGATTTTCCAAATTAAAAGAAGAACAGTGTATATCAAAAACCCATCTTAAAAAGTGAAACCGAGATTAAAAAAAACTACTTCGATTTGTTTGACCTAAATCAGGTGTGCTTCTCTTAAGAAAACTTCAGAATAGCTTGTACCGACCTAGAATAATCTTTGATTTGAAGAAGAAACAACAAAATGAGATTCTGATAAACAAAACAATGAAGATGAATAGGTTAAGTTTGATTTAGAGAGTGAGAAATCTCTGGGTTAGGTTCTCGCCCAGTTTCGAGAGAGAGAAAGAGAAATGTTTCAAATCAATAGAAACGACCAAACATTATAATACAGTAGGTATTGGTTTCCTAATCAGTGGTTTCCTAACAAACACTCGTGTCTCGACACCCACCGTATAAAGGGTATCTTAGCCATTATGGAAATACAGACATAGTTTTGGTCAACTATTTGTATTTGTTTCATTTTCGGTCAAATTATCGGAATCAATCATATTTTTGGTCATTTCTACCTTTGCTTTCTTTTGAAACTGTTTGTCTTTGTTTTCTTTTACCTCTTGTAGATATTTGTTTGTAAATTCTCTTCTCCATCAATATATTTTCCTTTTCGATCAGAAAAAAGAAAAGAAAAATGAGAATACATACTCCAACAGCCAGAGGTTGGCAAACAAAGAAACCCAAAGAACCTTTACAAGACCATAAAAGACACCTTATAAGTGTGGATTTAAGAAGTGTCTACATTTCTAAAACAAGGTTTGTCGGATACTTAGTTTCTGCACATCAAAGGTTTGCAATCTACTAGAATGTCGGGAGATTCAGCGAAGAAGTTACATTCTCTGCATTCCAGAGATCGACAGCAAAATTTAGAGCACCGTTTTGCTTGTTTTTGCATGGATTTTGAATAGATTTTTATAGTCCTCATTGAAGTTGTGCATCAGATAATTCCAACCAGACCTTGTAGTTGCCAGAATATGACAAAAATTGTGAAAGCCTTATATTCGAATTAATCGTCTAAGTCATGAATGCATTCGAAAAATAGAAGTCGACATGTTTATCCTAGCTAGTTTGGGGCCTCAGCCATTTATTTGTTGCCAATGAATTTCTTCATCCACCCAATAAAGAAGGATAAGAGGTATTGATGTGTATTAAAATACTAAATTACCTTTATACAATCTTAATAATTCCAACTATCTAAAACAAATAGTAAAATCTAAGTCATTTCTATTAACAATCTACAATTAAAAAACTAAAACACAATCCTTCAAAATCAAATACTAAAACTTTGTTTCGGTGCAACGCTATGTGGACACCTTGAGTGTAAATCCCCGCTGCTAAACAAACGAAGTATCAAAAACACACCACGACGATGCCATGCGAGCACAACTATGGTGTTCTCTGCTGTTTTTATACTACAGTACTAATTTCAAGCAGCAATAGTACTGTAACCTATTTTTTTAAAGGTGTTCCTATCCATCGTGGTTTGGCCGGCCAGAAATTACTTTAACAAGCAATTTCAACATGTTATAAATTCACCATGGACCGAAAAATAGATAAACCTATTATTATATTCTCACAAAAAATTGGCTGCCCTCTGTCATATACTGCATCTCTATGTAGAGGCATTGATAGAAGCCTGTGTAGAGACATTGATAGAAGCCTATAGGGGCTCCAAAGATTTGGTTTTGAGGGCGCCCACCGATTCAAATGTCCTAAATATGGATGAGGGGACCTGTATATTCTATAAGAAAAGATACAAAAATACAGTTTGACAACTTCCCTAATCGAATTCCAATTAAAACCAAACCTAAACCAAAAAAAAATCACATATCACCGTCTTCTTCTTCCTCTTCTCTTCTCCTCTTCTTCTTCCTATTCTACTGTTTTTTTTCTTCTTCCTATTCTACCGTTTTTTTTCTTCTTCAGTTGGGTTGGTTTACAAAATATAATAGATGATTATCTTAGCTAATAATAATTACAATTGAGTAAGAATTGAAAAGCCCATCTTTTTTTTTTTTTTTTTTTATTGCTTTTAATTGCATGAATATGTTAGATTTTATTTAACTAGGGTTTTAAAAATTAGTTTCAGAAATTAATACGGCTAAGAAACCAAACCGTCATGATTTTTACGGTTGGGAAAAACATGAACTCCCAACCGTATATATGGTTTACAGTTAGGAAACCCCACAATATTTTAGGTTTTCAAAAAATCTCGGAGGGTTTGTATACGGAAAACATGAACTCTCAACCGTAAGTTTAATTTTCAGAAAAAAAAAAGAAAAATCAAATTTTTTGATCGTTGATTTTCTAATACTAATTATGAATCAAATTATTATTCTAATCGAATCACTAACCTTAATTTAGTTAATCAATCATGTACGTACTAATTAATTGATGGTATTTAGCCATTAGCAAAATTAGTAGGATAAGAGAATCTCGTTGATTGCTATTTGATGACCCGATTTCGTCATCTTGTGGCCTCAGAACCAAATCTTTGGGGCCCCTGGCCCCTATAATGGATGTTTTGATTTAAGGCATCCGCCATTAACTAAAACAGAATAAGAATCAACTAAGCATTTGCAACCAACACCAACTGGGAACATGAGTCCTAGACGATATACAACTAATACAGAAAATCTGTTTTAGGATGAAATCAATGGAAAGCTTACAGAAAAACAGTGGGAAACGTAAGCAGTAACCTGCAAAAGAATCACAGGAGTACCAATTTATAACAGCGATATAGCTACTGCGCAATAAGTGCTTGTTTGTACCATAAGTAAAAATGATATTTAATGGGCCTAATTGATACTTGAACCATCTTTTGTCCCTCATCCAAGCCCGCTAACCAGTCAACCGAAGCAGCCCACCAAGCCTGCCTAGTGTCACATAAATTCAATGACCGGTCAATGGTCAAAGTAAACACCCGGTCAATGGTAAAAGTCAACACCCGGTCAATGGTAAAAGTCAACACTCGGTCAATGGTCAAAGTCAACACTCAATCAGTCAAAGTCAACTGTTGGTCACCTGTCAAAGTCAGGTTGCACGTCGCACCTCCAGCCAGTTTTCAGTCTTTTTGCCAGCAATGCTTCCAACCAATTCCCAGCTAAGTACTCAATCGCACTGCCATCCGGTCTACCCGGTCAGGCCAATCCGATCACTTGATCGGCCAAGATCCATCCATCACAATCGCCATTATGCTGTCAACCATCAATCCGATCTGCCAAAGATGCGACTTACAATGGAAGCATGAATGTGCAGTTTCATGAAGAAATCATCATGGAGGCAAAAATGTTCAGTACATCATGCAGAATTAACACAGGGAGGCAAGGACAGTTTCATACGGATTAATGCCAGGAGGCATTCAAGGCCAGCAAGTGCATAATTAAAACATGAGGGCAGTTTCATGCATTTTCGGGAAGAATTGATTCCAGCATGCATGCAAGCAGTTTCATGCATAATTGATTGCAGTGCATATTAAAGCCATTTAAGTCCATTTCGAAAGGAGGGGTAAAAGTTGTATAAATAGGGATGCCCAGTTAGAGGAGGGGAAAGAGAAAAAAAATACATTGTAATACTAATATCAATAAAATATTTCTCCCCAAGGGGATTCATCCGTGGACGTAGGCAAACCATGCCGAACCACGTTAAACCTGTGTCTCTTTATTTTTTCTTCAATTCGTCTCCTAACCCAAAATACACACCAAATCATCTATTCATCGTGTTTTGTGCTCATAATTTATTTTGGGTACAAACATTGGCGCCGACTAAGGGGATTACGAGAAAAGGAATCGTGTTTTCCCGTTGAGAAAAGTAGTACAAAATGCTTCAAAATCGTGTTCGTGAAAAAGCTGTTTGAACGTCGTGAAAAATCACTGTTGCAGTTCAGTTGATCGTAACTGCTGCATCCCAGTTTGATCGAAATAATTGCGGTCCCAGTGATCGCAATCTGCTGTGACCGATTAATCGCGATTCTTTCGCGGTCCAGTTGATCGCAACTGTTGTAGTCCAGATTCTCAATTCGAGATTTGCTAAAGCTATTACCTTCTGAAACCACTAAAATTGCATCACAACAAAGCCTGATGAAAATGTTGCCAGGATGTTCGGTCTGCGGAAAAAGATGGCGTAAAAACATCATCAAAATTGTTGCTGGATATTCGATCTGCAACATGATCCGGGTCGATTTTAGTTTCAATCCTATGAGTCCAGTGATCGCACTGCTTTGCCGATCTAGTTAATCACGATTCTTTGCAGATCCGAGTTGATCGCAATCTGCCGAGTCTAGCTTCATAGTCAAAGGCCACCTTGACTGACTCATTGGAAAGATCGCTAAGATTATTTCCAGGATTTTCGATCTGTAGCATATTCAATTCTAAAGTTTGAAAATTTTTGCTTCTCAAATAGCGGAATGTCTACATGTTCGAGTTTGTAGTATGTCAAAATCACTACCGTCATGATTACAGGGTTGTTAGGGTGCCTACACCTGTAGGCGCTTGAAAACCCTCCTGAGAACACCTCCAGAAAAGTATCGCAAAAAAGTTCCAGAAAAGATCACAAAAGGAGTAACAAAATTTCCGCATAAAAATTCGAGAGGAACGATAACAGTCCAACAAAACTGTTGCTGAAATTGTAAAGAAAAAAGACAACAGCCTAGCAAACTATTGCAAAAGGTCAGAGAGAAAAGATAACAGCTCCAACAGCCGTTGCAGAAATTTCAAGACTAAAGGCAACAGTTCAGTGCAAACCGTGGTGAAAGGTTTCAAAAAAAAAAAAAAATTTAGCAACTGCAGAAGCCGGCAGCAAAAGCCGGCGGCCATGCTGACGGTCAGATCTGTTCACCCACTTCAGGGTCACCTTCACCCACATTACCATTTTCCGTCACCCACTTCAGGGTCTCCTTCACCCACGTCAGTTCTCAGGAAAAGTTCGATGCTTTTTGTTACATCAAACCTCGATGCGCTGCGTATATTAACCGTTGATGCTCTATGGTACATAAAACTTCAATGCTTCCAGTTATATCAAACTCCGATGCGCTGGGTCTATTCACTGTTGATGCTCTGTGGTACATCAAACTTCGAAGCTCCGGGCTACATCAAACTTAGGCAGGGCGCCACATAAGCAGGTGCCACGACATCCAGTGCTGACGTGGCAGCCTGCCAAGTCAGCAACTCAGTCCAGTCAACGTTTGCCACGTCAGTATCGAGGCCACGTCAGAGCCACCACGTCAGCAAGGTGATCCAGTCAGCAATGACACGTCAGCAAAGTGGTCATGTCATCAGCAACACGTCATCAAGGTTGTCCAGTCAACAATGCCACGTCTGCAAAGTGGCCCAGTCAGCAGCACCACGTCAGCAAGGTGGTTCAGTACGCGTTGCTACGTCAGCAATGCCGCGTCAATAGTTTGGGCCTATCAGAAGATGCCACAGAAGCAGAAAAATACAGTCAGCAGATTCCGTCCTCCAAAGAGCATATTACGTTACCGTTACAAACGGTGTCAGCATATACGAGGAATATTTCGTTACCGTTAAGGGATTAGAATATACTAAGTATATTTCGTTACCGTTAGATGACGTCGTTATCATCTTCCGTCATGACGTCATCATCGTCGGCCGACGAGAATCGCCGGGTTTTCGTCTTCTCCGAACGACACGACGACGAGTTGCTTGGCACCACCCGACACTGCACCCGGCGGCCCCACCCGGAAGCTCCACCCGGCGGCCTGAGACGGCGGCTCAACCCGCGGCCTTAGGCGGCTTTTGTCGGCGGCTTCCCGGCGGCATACCACTGCCGGCATAATGATTCTGTTTCGGTGTATCAGATGCAACTTAAGGTCGTAGATCCGTTCCAGTATAGCAGGGCATGAGATAATTTCGTGGCCCTGATTCCGTGCATCTCGGTACACTCAATTAACATACTCCCCTGGTCTGTTTACGCCCCATTCTTATACACTAAGGGTTATTTGCGCCCCACTGGTTAAATCGAGCCACTCGCCGATCTAGCCGAGTTGAGCCGGTGACTCGCGGATTTTACAGCCCACGTCAATTTGGCTTGCGGATTTGTACGCCCCTCTGAGGGCTTGGGCTTGGCATTGTGCACTACTTCTTGAACTTGATATTTTACACTTGATATCTACTTCATATGATATCCGAATTTGATGATTTTTGGCACGTTGCGACCGTCATTCAATATCCTATTTCATGAAGGAAAAATTTCCATATTTGGAGAAGTATATTTTTGGAATAATCACATCATCAACATTTTTTGGAGTAAGGTACTCTGGAAAAATTCCATCAGGCACTCTGGAAAAATTTCGATGCTATATGCTACATCAAATTGCAACATCAGCGATTCCGGTCTAGTCAGCAGTGCCACGTAAGCAAAACCATCCAGTCAGCCGTGCCACATCAGTTATAGCATGCGCGCTAAGAAAAAAATCTTGTTTCGTCAATAACTTCTTCGTTTTAAGTCCGAATTGAACAATTTTGGGCTCGTTGGAATCGCCTTTCAATTTCCTTCAATACGGATGCGAAAAAATATTGAGTCTGAAAAAAGTGTTTTTGAGGTTCCGAGCGGCACATCAACCACTATCAAGTGAAAATTACATATTCAATGTTCGGGGACGCTGTTGCATCGAGCTTCTACCCACAAAACGCCGTGTGAAATGTTTGTGAGTGCTGGTTCGGTTCATAAACCTCAACACGCACATATTCAGTGCTAGTTACAACTGCTTAGTCCAATTGGTCGAACTGCCGCAGTCCTTTTTCGTATAATTACTACAGTCCAGTTGATCGAACTGATGTCCAGTTTTGGTTTCAATCCCTGCAGTCCAGCTGATCGCACCTGCTGCAGTCTAGTTAATCACAGTTACTGCAGTCCAGTTGATCGCAACTGCTGCAGTCCAGCTTCATAGTCAGAGGCCACCTTTACTGACTCATTGGAAAGATCGCTAAGATTATTGCCAGGATGTTCGATCTGTAGCATATTCAATTCTAAAGTTTGAAAAATTTTGCTTCTCAAATAGCGGAATGTCTACATGTTCGAGTTTGTAGTATGTCAAAATCACTACCGTCATGATCAAAGGGTTGTTAGGGTGCCTACACCTGTAGGCGCTTGAAAACCCTCCCGAGAAGACCTCCAGAAAAGTATCGCAAAAAAGTTCCAGAAAAGATCACAAAAGGAGTAACAAGAGGAACGGTAACAGTCCAACAAAACTGTTGCTGAAATTGTAAAGAGAAAAGACAACAACCTAGAAAACTATTACAAAAGGTCAAAGAGAAAAGATAATAGCTCCAACTGCCGTTGCATAAATTTCAAGACTAAAGGCAACAGTTCAGTGCAAACCGTGGCGAAAGGTTTCAAAAAAAAAAAAAAAAAATAGCAATAGCGGGTTTGCAAAGAAAAGCGGCGGCCATCTTGACGGTTAGATCTGTTCACCCACTTCAGGGTCACCTTCACCCATATTAACATTTTCCGTCACCCATTTCAGGGTCTTCTTCACCCACGTCAGTTCTCAGGAAAAGTTTGATGCTTTTTGTTACATCAAACCTCGATGCGCTGCGTATATTAACCGTTGATGCTCTATGGTACATAAAACTTCAATGCTTCCGGTTACATCAAACTCCGATGCGCTAGGTCTATTCACTGTTGATGCTCAGTGTTACATCAAACTTCGAAGCTCTAGGCTACATCAAACTTCGGCAGGGCGCCACATAAGCAGGTGCCACGACATCTTGTGCTGACGTGGCAGCATGCCAATTCAGCAACTTAGTCCAGTCAACGTTTGCCACGTCAGTATCGAGGCCACGTCAGAGCCACCACGTCGGCAAGGTGATCCATCGGCAATGACACGTCGGCCAAAGTGGTTCTGTCATCAGCAACACGTCATCAAGGTGGTCCAGTCAGCAATGCCACGTCTGCAAAGTGGCCCAGTCAGCTGCATCACGTCAGCAAGGTGGTTCAGTACGCGTTGCTACGTCAGCAAGGTGCCACGTCAGCAATGCCGCGTCAATAGTTTGGGCCAATCAGAAGATGCCACAGAAGCAGAAAAATACAGTCAGCAGATTCCGTCCTCCAAAGAGCATATTACGTTACCGTTACAAACGGTGTCAGCATATACCAGGAATATTTCGTTACCGTTAAGGGATTAGAATATACTAAGTATATTCTGTTGCCGTTAGATGACGCCGTTATCATCTTCCGTCATGACGTCATCATCGTCAGCGACGAGAATCGCCGGGTTTTTGTCTTCTCCGTGAACAACAACACAAGAAAGGAGTTGCTGCGTCCAGGACCGCGGCCCCACCCGGAAGCTCCACACGGCGGCCTTAGCCGGCGGCTCAAACCGCGGCCTTAGGCGGCTTTTGTCGGCGGCTTCCCGGCGGCATACCACTGCCGGCATAATGATTCTGTTTCGGTGTATCAGATGCAACTTAATGCCGTAGATCCGTTCCAGTATAGCAGGGCATGTGATAATTTCGTGGCCCTGATTCCGTGCATCTCGGTACACTCAATTAACATACTCCCCGTCATTTACGCCCCATTCTTATACACTAAGGGTTATTTGCGCCCACCACTGTTAAATCGAGCCAGCTCGGCCCGATCTAGCCGAGTTGAGCCCGGTGACTCATGGATTTTCTGACCCACGTCAATTTGGCTTGCGGATTTGTACGCCCCTCCGAGGGCTTAGGCTTGGCATTGTGCACTACTTCTTGAACTTGATATTTTACACTTGATATACTTCATATGATATCCGAATTTGATGATTTTTGGCTCGTTGCATTACCGTCATTCGATATCATATTTCATGAAGGTAAAATTTCCATATTTGGAGAAGTATATTTTGGAATAATCACATCATCAACATTTTTTGGAGCAAGCTACTGCGGAAAAATTCCATCGTGCACTCGGAAAAATTTCGATGCTATATGCTACATCAAATTGCAACATCAGCGATCCCGGTCTAGTCGCAGTGCCACGTAAGCAAAACCGTTCGGTCGGCCGTGCAACATCGCTTATAGCATGCGCGCTAAAAAAAAATCTTGTTTCGTCAATAACTTCTTCGCTTTAAGTCTGAATTGAGCAATTTTGGGCTCGTTGGAATCGCCTTTCAATTTCCTTCAATACGGAGGCGAAAAAAAAATCTTGAGTCTGAAAAAGTGTTTTTGAGGTTCCGAGCGGCACATCAACCACTATCAAGTGAAAATTACATATTCAATGTTCGGGGACGCTGTTGCATCGAGCTTCTACCCACAAAACGCCGTGTGCAAAGTTTGTGAGTGCTGGTTCGGTTCATAAACCTCAACACGCACATATTCAGTGCTATTTACAACTGCTTAGTCCAGTTGGTCGAATTGCCGCAGTCCTTTTTCGTATAATTACTACAGATCCGATTGATCGAATCGATGTCGATTTTGGTTTCAATCCTGCCAGATCCAGTGATCGCACTCTTTGCGTCTAGTTAATCACGATTCTTGCAGTCCAGTTGATCGCAACTGCTGTAGTCCAGCTTCATAGTCAGAGGCCACCTTGACTGACTCATTGGAAAGATCGCTAAGATTATTGCCAGGATGTTCGATCTGTAGCATATTCAATTCTAAAGTTTGAAAAATTTTGCTTCTCAAATAGCGGAATGTCTACATGTTCGAGTTTGTAGTATGTCAAAATCACTACCGTCATGATCAAAGGGTTGTTAGGGTGCCTACACCTGTAGGCGCTTGAAAACCCTCCCGAGAAGACCTCCAGAAAAGTATCGCAAAAAAGTTCCAGAAAAGATCACAAAAGGAGTAACAAGAGGAACGGTAACAGTCCAACAAAACTGTTGCTGAAATTGTAAAGAGAAAAGACAACAACCTAGAAAACTATTACAAAAGGTCAAAGAGAAAAGATAATGACTCCAACCTGCCGTTCTAAAATTTCAAGACTAAAGGCAACAGTTCAGTGCAAACCGTGGCGAAAGGTTTCAAAAAAAAAAAAAAAAAAATAGCAATAGCAGAAGCCGGCAGCAAAAGCCGGCGGCCATGCTGACGGTTAGATCTGTTCACCCACTTCAGGGTCACCTTCACCCACATTAACATTTTCCGTCACCCATTTCAGGGTCTCCTTCACCCACGTCAGTTCTCCGGAAAAGTTTGATGCTTTTTGTTACATCAAACCTCGATGCGCTGCGTATATTAACCGTTGATGCTCTATGGTACATAAAACTTCAATGCTTCCAGTTACATCAAACTCCGATGCGCTGGGTCTATTCACTGTTGATGCTCAGTGTTACATAAAACTTCGAAGGTCTAGGCTACATCAAACTTCTAAGGGGCGCCACATAAGCGAGTGCCACGACATCTTGTCTTGGACGTGGCGACCTTCCAAGTCGAGAACTTCGGTCCGATCCAACGTTTGCCACGTCGATGCTCGAGGCCACGTCGAGCCACCACGTCGGCAAGGTGATCCGACGGAATGACACGTCGGCAAAAGTGGTTACGTCGCCAGCAACACGTCATCAAGGTGGTCCAGTCAGCAATGCCACGTCTGCAAAGTGGCCCAGTTAGCAGCACCACGTCAGCAAGGTGGTTCAGTACGCGTTGCTACGTCAGCAAGGTGCCACGTCAATAGTTTGGGCCAATCAGAAGATGCCACAGAAGCAGAAAAATACAGTCAGCAGATTCCGTCCTCCAAAGAGCATATTACGTTACCGTTACAAACGGTGTCAGCATATACGAGGAATATTTCGTTACCGTTAAGGGATTAGAATATACTAAGTATATTCTGTTACCGTTAGATGACGCCGTTATCATCTTCCGTCATGACGTCATCATCGTCAGCGGCAGCAATCGCCGGGGTTTTCGTCTTCTCCGACAACAACACAACAGCAGGTTGCCGGCGGCCAGACCCGGCGGCCCCACCCGGAAGCTCCACACGGCGGCCTTAGCCGGCGGCTCAAACCGCGGCCTTAGGCGGCTTTTGTCGCTGGCTTCCCGGCGGCATACCACTGCCGGCATAATGATTCTGTTTCGGTGTATCAGATGCAACTTAATGTCGTAGATCCGTTCCAGTATAGCAGGGCGTGAGATAATTTTGTGGCCCTGATTCCGTGCATCTCGGTACACTCAATTAACATACTCCCCGGTCTGTTTACGCCCCATTCTTATACACTAAGGGTTATTTGCGCCCCACCTGGTTAAATCGAGCCAGCTCGCTGATCTAGCTGAGTTGAGCCAGTAACTCGCGGATTTTACAACCCACGTCAATTTGTCTTGCGGATTTGTACGCCCCTCTGAGGGCTTGGGCTTGGCATTGTGCACTACTTCTTGAACTTGATATTTTACACTCGATATCTACTTCATATGATATCCGAATTGGATGATTTTTGGCTCGTTGCGACCGTCATTCGATATTCTATTTCATGAAGGTAAAATTTCCACATTTGGAGAAGAATATTTTTGGAATAATCACATCATCAACATTTTTTGGAGCAAGGTACTGGAAAAATTCCATCGAGCACTCGGAAAAATTTCGATGCTATATGCTACATCAAATTGCAACATCAGCGATTCCGGTCTAGTCAGCAGTGCCACGTAAGCAAAACCGTCCAGTCAGCCGTGCCACATCAGTTATAGCATGCGCGCTAAGAAAAAAATCTTGTTTCGTCAATAACTTCTTCGTTTTAAGTCCGAATTGAACAATTTTGGGCTCGTTGGAATCGCCTTTCAATTTCCTTCAATACGGATGCGAAAAATATTGAGTCTGAAAAAGTGTTTTTGAGGTTCCGAGCGGCACATCAACCACTATCAAGTGAAAATTACATATTCAATGTTCGGGGACGCTGCTGCATCGAGCTTCTACCCACAAAACGCCGTGTGAAATGTTTGTGAGTGCTGGTTCGGTTCATAAACCTCAACACGCACATATTCAGTGCTAGTTACAACTGCTTAGTCCAGTTGGTCAAACTGCCGCAGTCCTTTTTCGTATAATTACTACAGTCCAGTTGATCGAACTGATGTCCAGTTTTGGTTTCAATCCCTGCCCGATCCGGTGATCGCACTTTCTTTGCAGTCTAGTTAATCACGATTCTTTGCAGTCCAGTTGATCGCAACTGCTGCAGTCCAGCTTCATAGTCAGAGGCCACCTTTACTGACTCATTGGAAAGATCGCTAAGATTATTGCCAGGATGTTCGATCTGTAGCATATTCAATTCTAAAGTTTGAAAAATTTTGCTTCTCAAATAGCGGAATGTCTACATGTTCGAGTTTGTAGTATGTCAAAATCACTACCGTCATGATCAAAGGGTTGTTAGGGTGCCTACACCTGTAGGCGCTTGAAAACCCTCCTGAGAAGACCTCCAGAAAAGTATCGCAAAAAAGTTCCAGAAAAGATCACAAAAGGAGTAACAAGAGGAACTAGATCCAACAAAGCTTCTTTGAAATTGTAAAGAGAAAAGACAACAACCTAGAAAACTATTACAAAAGGTCAAAGAGAAAAGATAATAGCTCCAACTGCCGTTGCATAAATTTCAAGACTAAAGGCAACAGTTCAGTGCAAACCGTGGCGAAAGGTTTCAAAAAAAAAAAAAAAAAAATAGCAATAGCAGAAGCCGGCAGCAAAAGCCGGCGGCCATGCTGACGGTTAGATCTGTTCACCCACTTCAGGGTCACCTTCACCCATATTAACATTTTCCGTCACCCATTTCAGGGTCTTCTTCACCCACGTCAGTTCTCCGGAAAAGTTTGATGCTTTTTGTTACATCAAACCTCGATGCGCTGCGTATATTAACCGTTGATGCTCTATGGTACATAAAACTTCAATGCTTCCGGTTACATCAAACTCCGATGCGCTGGGTCTATTCACTGTTGATGCTCAGTGTTACATCAAACTTCGAAGCTCTAGGCTACATCAAACTTCGGCAGGGCGCCACATAAGCAGGTGCCACGACATCTTGTCTTTGGCGTGGCGGCATGCCAATTCGAAGAACTTAGTCCAACAACGTTTGCCACGTCGATGTCGAGGCCACGTCGAGCCACCACGTCGGCAAGGTGATCCGATCGATAAAAGTGGTTCTGTCATCAGCAACACGTCATCAAGGTGGTCCGATCGGCAATGCCACGTCGCAAAGTGGCCCGGTCAGTGCATCACGTCGAGAAGGTGGTTGATGACGCGTTGCTAAATCGACAAGGTGCCACGTCAGCAATGCCGCGTCAATAGTTTGGGCCAATCAGAAGATGCCACAGAAGCAGAAAAATACAGTCAGCAGATTCCGTCCTCCAAAGAGCATATTACGTTACCGTTACAAACGGTGTCAGCATATACCAGGAATATTTCGTTACCGTTAAGGGATTAGAATATACTAAGTATATTCTGTTACCGTTAGATGACGCCGTTATCATCTTCCGTCATGACGTCATCATCGTCAGCGGCAGCAATCGCCGGGGTTTTTGTCTTCTCCGGCAACAACACAGCAGCAGGTTGCCGGCGTCCAGACCCGGCGGCCCCACCCGGAAGCTCCACACGGCGGCCTTAGCCGGCGGCTCAAACCGCGGCCTTAGGCGGCTTTTGTCGGCGGCTTCCCGGCGGCATACCACTGCCGGCATAATGATTCTGTTTCGGTGTATCAGATGCAACTTAATGCCGTAGATCCGTTCCAGTATAGCAGGGCATGTGATAATTTCGTGGCCCTGATTCCGTGCATCTCGGTACACTCAATTAACATACTCCCCGGTTTGTTTACGCCCCATTCTTATACACTAAGGGTTATTTGCGCCCCACCTGGTTAAATCGAGCCAGCTCGCTGATCTAGCCGAGTTGAGCCAGTGACTCGCGGATTTTTCAGCCCACGTCAATTTGGCTTGCGGATTTGTACGCCCCTCTGAGGGCTTAGGCTTGGCATTGTGCACTACTTCTTGAACTTGATATTTTACACTTGATATACTTCATATGATATCCGAATTTGATGATTTTTGGCTCGTTGCGACCGTCATTCGATATCATATTTCATGAAGGTAAAATTTCCATATTTGGAGAAGTATATTTTTGGAATAATCACATCATCAACATTTTTTGGAGCAAGCTACTCTGGAAAAATTCCATCAGGCACTCTGGAAAAATTTCGATGCTATATGCTACATCAAATTGCAACATCAGCGATCCCGGTCTAGTCAGCAGTGCCACGTAAGCAAAACCGTTCAGTCAGCCGTGCAACATCAGTTATAGCATGCGCGCTAAAAAAAAAATCTTGTTTCGTCAATAACTTCTTCGTTTTAAGTCCGAATTGAGCAATTTTGGGCTCGTTGGAATCGCCTTTCAATTTCCTTCAATACGGATGCGAAAAAATCTTGAGTCTGAAAAAAGTGTTTTTGAGGTTCCGAGCGGCACATCAACCACTATCAAGTGAAAATTACATATTCAATGTTCGGGGACGCTGTTGCATCGAGCTTCTACCCACAAAACGCCGTGTGCAAAGTTTGTGAGTGCTGGTTCGGTTCATAAACCTCAACACGCACATATTCAGTGCTATTTACAACTGCTTAGTCCAGTTGGTCGAATTGCCGCAGTCCTTTTTCGTATAATTACTACAGTCCAGTTGATCGAACTGATGTCCAGTTTTGGTTTCAATCCCTGCAGTCCAGCTGATCGCACCTGCTGCAGTCTAGTTAATCACAGTTACTGCAGTCCAGTTGATCGCAACTGCTGCAGTCCAGCTTCATAGTCAGAGGCCACCTAGACTGACTCATTGGAAAGATCGCTAAGATTATTGCCAGGATGTTCGATCTGTAGCATATTCAATTCTAAAGTTTGAAAAATTTTGCTTCTCAAATAGCGGAATGTCTACATGTTCGAGTTTGTAGTATGTCAAAATCACTACCGTCATGATCAAAGGGTTGTTAGGGTGCCTACACCTGTAGGCGCTTGAAAACCCTCCCGAGAAGACCTCCAGAAAAGTATCGCAAAAGTTCCGAAAAAGATCACAAAAGGAGTAACAAGAGGAACAGTAATACCCAACAAAATCATTCTTGAAATTGTAAAGAGAAAAGACAACAACCTAGAAAACTATTACAAAAGGTCAAAGAGAAAAGATAACAGCTCCAACTGCCGTTGCAGAAATTTCAAGACTAAAGGCAACAGTTCAGTGCAAACCGTGGCGAAAGGTTTCAAAAAAAAAAAAAAAAAAATAGCAATAAGCGAAGCCGTGAGCAAAGCCGGCGGCCATGCTGACGGTTAGATCTGTTCACCCACTTCAGGGTCACCTTCACCCACATTAACATTTTCCGTCACCCATTTCAGGGTCTCCTTCACCCACGTCAGTTCTCAGGAAAAGTTTGATGCTTTTTGTTACATCAAACCTCGATGCGCTGCGTATATTAACCGTTGATGCTCTATGGTACATAAAACTTCAATGCTTCCAGTTACATCAAACTCCGATGCGCTGGGTCTATTCACTGTTGATGCTCAGTGTTACATAAAACTTCGAAGGTCTAGGCTACATCAAACTTCGGCAGGGCGCCACATAAGCAGGTGCCACGACATCTTGTCTTTGACGTGGCGGCCCGCCAAGTCGAATCAACTCGATCCAACAACGTTTGCCACGTCAGTATCGAGGCCACGTCAGAGCCACCACGTCAGCAAGGTGATCCAGTCAGCAATGACACGTCAGCAAAGTGGTTCTGTCATCAGCAACACGTCATCAAGGTGGTCCAGTCAGCAATGCCACGTCTGCAAAGTGGCCCAGTTAGCAGCACCACGTCAGCAAGGTGGTTCAGTACGCGTTGCTACGTCAGCAAGGTGCCACGTCAATAGTTTGGGCCAATCAGAAGATGCCACAGAAGCAGAAAAATACAGTCAGCAGATTCCGTCCTCCAAAGAGCATATTACGTTACCACACAAACGGTGTCAGCATATACGAGGAATATTTCGTTACCGTTAAGGGATTAGAATATACTAAGTATATTCTGTTACCGTTAGATGACGCCGTTATCATCTTCCGTCATGACGTCATCATCGTCAGCGGCAGCAATCGCCGGGGTTTTCGTCTTCTCCGACAACAACACAACAGCAGGTTGCCGGCGGCCAGACCCGGCGGCCCCACCCGGAAGCTCCACACGGCGGCCTTAGCCGGCGGCTCAAACCGCGGCCTTAGGCGGCTTTTGTCGCTGGCTTCCCGGCGGCATACCACTGCCGGCATAATGATTCTGTTTCGGTGTATCAGATGCAACTTAATGTCGTAGATCCGTTCCAGTATAGCAGGGCGTGAGATAATTTTGTGGCCCTGATTCCGTGCATCTCGGTACACTCAATTAACATACTCCCCGGTCTGTTTACGCCCCATTCTTATACACTAAGGGTTATTTGCGCCCCACCTGGTTAAATCGAGCCAGCTCGCTGATCTAGCTGAGTTGAGCCAGTAACTCGCGGATTTTACAACCCACGTCAATTTGTCTTGCGGATTTGTACGCCCCTCTGAGGGCTTGGGCTTGGCATTGTGCACTACTTCTTGAACTTGATATTTTACACTCGATATCTACTTCATATGATATCCGAATTGGATGATTTTTGGCTCGTTGCGACCGTCATTCGATATTCTATTTCATGAAGGTAAAATTTCCACATTTGGAGAAGAATATTTTTGGAATAATCACATCATCAACATTTTTTGGAGCAAGGTACTCTGGAAAAATTCCATCAGGCACTCTGGAAAATTTTTGATGCTATATGCTACATCAAATTGCAACATCAACGATCCCGGTCTAGTCAGCAGTGCCACGCAAGCAAAACCGTCCAGTCAGCCGTGCCACATCAGTTATAGCATGCGCGCTAAGAAAAATTCTTGTTTCGTCAATAACTTTTTCATTTTAAGTCCGAATTGAGCAATTTTGGACTCGTTGGAATCGCCTTTCAATTTACTTCAATACGGATGCGAAAAAATCTTGAGTCTGAAAAAAGTGTTTTTGAGGTTCCGAGCAGCACATCAACCACTATCAAGTGAAAATTACATATTCAATGTTCGGGACGCCATTTGTTAGTCCGAGCTTCTACCCACAAAACGCCGTGTGCAAAGTTTGTGAGTGCTAGTTCGGTTCATAAACCTCAACATGCACATATTCAGTGCTAGTTAAAACTGCTTAGTCCAGTTGGTCGAACTGCCGCAGTCCTTTTTTGTATAATTACTACAGTCCAGTTGATCAAACTGCTGTAGTCCGGTTTTCATCAAAACTAATTCAATACAGTTTATCGCACGCTTTGCTTCAGTCCAATATGATCGAACTTTTGTAGTTCACTTTCTCGGCAACTACTTCAGTCCAGTTCTACTTATAGCTGTTACCGTTCAGCTAATCGCAGCTGCTGAAATACAGTTCCATGGCAACTGTCTTCAATCCATTTTTGACTAGCACTAGTCATCGCCGCCAGAAAACATCAACATAGCCAGTGGACATCCTAATCATCTCATAAGCGAAGTCGCAACAATGCTTTTAATACGGTACGTGTACAATTTACATATTTTCGCATCTTTTCATATAATCATGCATATTATTGTTCAATGAGACACCTATAACGTGGCGAGCATTTTCTCACGAGGAGATGCACACATTTTAATTCTGCGGGCATCTGGAATAGTGGGATTGGCCCCCCGCGCGCGCGGATTCCAGATAGCAGACATCTTCAAAATCTCATGCGCGAGCGAATGCAGCAAGGCGGTACATCCTTGTGCGAGCATTGAGCAAAGATGATAATCACTATCTTCTAGGGAGAGTTGCATACCACTTCAACGTGACTGACTATCACTTGGGGGCGAGATATGTAATACCTCATGGTTTAAAATAACTCTTTTGGGGAAAGCTGCGTAACACTACATACGCTTGGGGGAGAGTTACGTAGCACATAAATGCAATGCGAAATTCAGTTCCTGAAAATTGAAACAAAGGGTAACCCAAACTTCTTAATCCTCCAACGAGTTACAAGATTAAGCGGGGGCGAGCATACACCCTAATATTTTGACGCAATTATTGCAATCAGTAATATTAAATTGCTATAGTTAAGATTGATAGAATTGTTGTAGTCCGTTTCTTAAGTAAACTGCTGCACTCAGTTGGACGCAACTGATGCAGTCTAGTTTTGCTCATCAGTTTGCCAGATTGATTGGACGAATCGATGCGGTGATGGGATTTATTTATAAGCTGTTACACTTTCAGTTTATCAATTGTTTAAGTCTACTCCCCTCGGTGATGCGATCCGGTGATCGGAAGCCTGCTGCGATCGGCAAAGCATAAAATACGCTTTCGGCGGTCAGGTGATCGCAGGGGCTGCAGTGTAACTTACTCGTTGCTCGCTGCCCGGTTCAGCTGATCAAGCCCTCTGCCCGGTCCCGCTATGTTCGCAGCTCACGTAGTCGGTGATCGCATCTGGCTGCGAGTGTAATCTTTTGCTCGTTCTTTGCTGCGGTTGGTGATCGCTCTTGTAGTCGGCTATGTTCGGCCTTTCGTGCAGTCGATTGATCGCATCTGCTGCAAAGTGTAACTTTTGTGTTGCTACTGCAGTTCGGATGATCGAAACTCACACCCAATCCGGCTATGTTAGCAGCTCTGCCGATCCGGTTGTCCTTGTTCTTCTTGATGTAACTTTGCTTTCAGCAGCGCGATTACCCGATCAAGCCTCACTGCTGATCCATTTATGTTTGCGGCTCACTGCAATCTAGTTTGATCGCGCGGTATTTGCGGTGCTGCAGCTTTGCTCAATCTTTCTTTGCATTCAGGCGATCCAGGCTTTCTGATCTAGCTATATTCACAATTCTGCGATTCAGGTAAATGGCAATTTCTTTGGTCTGATCTTGCTCGTCATTTCTTTATTTCGGTGTCGGAAGAAGCTCTGCGATTTAGCATAACTCATCGCTGCGGTATAAATGATGTTGTTTCTTTGAATTATTTATGCTCGTGCTTTCTGATCCGGTACGATCGAAGCTGTTGCGATCGGCCTAGCTCGTCGCTCTCTGCCGATCGGTATGTTCGCGGCTCCTACCCAGTCCGGTGATCGCGATTCTTTCGCGGTGTAACTTTGCTTCGGCTCTTGCTGATTTCACTGATCGGTTACTGCAGTCCGGCTATGTTCGCAACTTCTCGGCCCAGTGATCGCGATTCTTTGCAATGTAACTTCTCTCGTTGCTGCTGCAGTTCAGTTGATCGAAGCTACTATAGTCCAGCTATGTTCGTAGCTCCTGCAGTTGATTGCAGTTTTACAAGTGGTAAGTATAAGAGTATCGTTCGCTCGGACTTTCTTAAGATTTTGATTTTAGACTTAATTAAAGAAAATACTAACACAAACTAATTACAATTGATTTTTTTGTTATCAAGGAGAGATGAGTCTAGGGCTTTGGATTTCACTACTTCTAATGATGGTAAACTCAATAAATTAAACTTTGACATAATACTCCGACTTTACTCAAAACAATTTTCGAACTCAATCTCATGCTTTGGAAGATATAACAATACATGCTCTTTTTTATGACTTTCGTCGCTATTCTAAGGCCTAATCCTCCTTCGCTTATAAAAGAACGGTAAAAACTACTCAAAACAGTTTTCACGAAGCATGTAAAGAAGAGAGAATTTTTAGACAAATTAAAACACAATTTTTGGAGTAAATATGCCAAAGAAATTAATTACTAAATATTACCCATCAAAAATAGTTTCCTCCAAAACTCTAGAAAAGAAATTTAGCTGCTCATAGATCGAAGATTGGAGAAAATTTCATTAATCATTGTATTAAAAATATTAATAAAGTGCTTACAATGATTTCCAGAGATAAACGACCGTCTCTGAGGGTCTTTGTTTTAAGACTGCTTGACAACGATAGACGATTAACTCTGTTGTTGTATTTTAGATCGCTTTTACGACGGCTTTTGATGGTTCAATGTTCTTGGTGTTCTTGAGTTTTTACAGCAAATCAGGTAACTTTTCTTCTTCTTCTTCCTTTTGCTTGCTACAACTCCTCTGCAGCTTCCAAACCTCCAATCGACCCCAAACTCTCCGTCCCCCTTCCTAGAACTCGTACAGACCTTTTTATACACCCCAAGCCTCAAAAATCTCGTGAAAATATCATCTTTCCTCTATAGCAAGCCGCGGCTTCTTTCTTCCCTGTTTTAATGAAACATCCCAAATATACGAGATTTGCTCCTTCTTTTGGCTTCAAAACACGTCATTCTTCCTTGTAATAAGGTAGCTACAAAATCCCGTGTTTAACTCTTCCAAAAAAATACGTCAAAATCTTGCTTGGAAGTCACGTATTCATTGGATATTCTTCTCGTCCCCTGTTTTGCTTTTCCGGCTTATCCAGCCCAATTGGTTGGGTCTAATCAATCACAGCGACCCTCTTATGCTATAACAGGTCCAATCCAATGAAAACAAGCCCTTGAGTCTCCTTAATAATCGCCCAAAATCTCAACTCTAATCTGCCAGCGCTGGTTTACTTTTCCCGCCAATTTTCTCTTTTGAAATGAAGAAGAAAGGACAGCCCCTATCCAGTGCAGGGGTGTCAATATCCAGAGGGTGTAAATATCAATTAGAGTGCCCCTTATCAATGGAGTACCCCTTAGTAATTTAGGTGCCCCTTATCCAAATGAGAGGTTCCTTTTAGCAATTCTTCTGAGGTGTAATTATGACTTTTCTGGGGAGTCTCCAGCATACTTCCGGGGTGCCTGTAGTGCGTCTTCTGGGTGCCTTTAGTAATTTTCTCCCAGGACCACTTTTCGAGTCAAATTTGCCGCAAAAGCTTATTTCTCCAAAAACACCTACAAAGACATAAAGTAACCAAATAAGTACAAAATCGAGCACTAACATTACAGAGAATTGAGACTAATATAGACACATAAATGCGTCTATCAAATACCCCCAAACTTATTATTTGCTAGTCCTCGAGCAAATCAAATTTACAAAAATAAAATCCTAACTCACTGTCGCAGGCATCGTCGATTGCATTTAGCGTATGCAATAAGCCTTTAAACCCCTAGGTGGCCCTAGTGGCCGAGTTATAGTCTCGGGAGGGTTTACAAGAGATATACCCACAAAACCTTTACTCCAGACCCTAGCCATTTACGCGGAACCTTGGAAGGCACTAAAGAATCTCCTTGGTTGGCATACTTATTGACTACAAGAGGAAGTACCCTGATGCGAAATTCCAATTGTTGTACACGAGTTTGCACTCAAGCATACTAAAATTCATATATAAGTGACAGAGCTCTACTCAGATAGTCGCACTATGGACATCAATATCCGGAGTCAACAAATCACATGGATAGATTAAGAGATGGATATAGAGAAAAACATAGATGGTTTTGATGTTGACTAGGTGAACGGTGTTTCTCATATCTCTGTCTCAAGGCCACCGCCAAAATGAACCTATCCTAATGGATGAGATACTTGGTCTCGACTAATATCAACACAAATGGCATATACAAGGGAACCAGTGATCAATAATCCTAATTCTAGATCAACTCGTCTGGCATATACAAGGGAACCAGCGGTCGATTTATTCACTGAACATTAACATTTAACTTTTAACTTTTCTTTTTTTTTTTTTTTTTTTTTTAACCGCATGATTTGATCTTTTGGATCTAAGCGCATGCTTCTTGTCACCAGATTACATGATAGTTCCCATGGATCCTGCGTTCCACGCTTGTTTAGGCGACGGAGACAGGGAAAACACACACATATTGCTATTCCCAAGTGTTAATTTTTTTTTATTTTTTTGAGTATTATTCCGTTTGGTCTATTTGGTCTGGTCTTTTTTTTTTCATTTTTATTTTTATTATTATTATTTTTTTTAGTAACTCAATCACTCTATTTCACCCTAGCAGTGGTAACAACTTGATTCGTGGGCCCCACCTAATCACTTAGAGAAACATACTTTTTAAAAAAGAAAATAAAAACAGAAGTGAAAAGGACTCAACGAGATATGGCGAAACTACCATGTTATTTCTAACACCTGAGCTCTGTACTTTTATGAATAGACTCTTTAGATGTTTCCATCTAATCAGATTGGTTCCTCAACTCCTACAACCAAAATGCTTCCATCCACTTAGATTGGTTAGTGCCATCCTTAATAAGCATACATTTCTAGGCTCTGGAGTTTATTTATTGCAACTAAAAAGTTTCTCCCACACCCCCAAACTTAAATCTAACATTGTCCTCAATGTTCTAAAGATAAAATTAAAAGCATGAACAAGGAGAAACTGTTACCATTTGAAGCAAAAGAGTTTAAGGAAAGATATTACCGTGTTGCATGAGCATGGGTTACCTCCCAAGAAGTGCTAAATTTAAAGTCTTCAGCCAGACGTCAAATACCACAAAATGGCTAATTACCTTTCGAATCATATATCAATAGTCGAAACAACTGTGGGTCAACAAAATCAAATAAAACTGCCACAATTATAAGACAAATGCACCAAATCAGAAAAATTAACAAACAGAGCACATCCTCATCCAAGGTTTCCTGCAAGACAACTGGTTTTTTCTGTGGTGCCCACTTGGGCTTCATATGAGTGTCTTGACAAACAAATTTTTCTGAACTATGGGTTTCTAGTTGCTGGATTCCCTCTTGGACAGTATCAGGAGGATCAGGTTGAGGAGTCGGAAGAGACTCAGGTAATACCTCATGTATACTAGGCTCGATTCCCAAGTTAGGGACTTCTACTATGGATATTTGACCATCACTACCCCCAAACTTAGGGTAATCAGTATTTTGGAAAGACCTCTAACTATTGCTTGAATTTCGGATCCTCGGAGTCTTTTAAATACTCAAGAGCTTCTTCTAGATCATCACCCCCAAACTTAGGGTCAACATTACTCTCTGTAAGGCCTAGCACTATGGCTTGAATTTCAGGGTCTGTAGAGTCTTTAAAGTACTTGAGAGCTTCTTCTAGTTCAAAAGTTTGGTCACCTAACTGACTTAAGAGAATTGTCTCATCAAATTCATCTAAGGAATCACCAAATAAAGTGTCGTCCCAATTATCCTGAACTATATCCTGAACTAAAGTGCTAATCATATTCACTTCCTATAATTCAGAAGGTTGTCTAGTAACATTGAATACATTTAGTTCAGTGGTCATATTACCAAAGGATATGTTCATAAGCCCGGTCCTACGAGTTGATGATAGCATTAGATGTGGCTAAAAATGGGCGACCTAAAATCACCGGTATTTGAGCACTAGGGTCCCGAATGTGTTGAGTGTCTAGAACAACAAAATCCACTGGATAAATAAATTTATTAACCTCAATCAGTACATCCTCTATAACACCACGAGGGACTTTGACAGACCTATCAGCTAACTGTAGGGTCATTTTAGTCGGTTTCAACTCACCAAGACCTAGCTGGGTGTACACATGGTACGGGAGTAGGTTAACACTGGCTCCTAAGTCAAGTAATGCTTTATCAACCATGTGATTACCAATCGTACAAGATATGGTGGGGCATCCAGGGTCTTTATACTTAGGGGCTGTTTGGTTCAGAAGGACCGAACTTACTTGACCAGCTAAAAAGGCTTTCTTATGGACATTAAGCTTACGCTTTCGAGTACAAAGATCCTTAAGAAACTTGGCATAAGCAGGCATTTGCCTAATTGCTTCTAATAAAGGAATATTTATGTTTACCTGCTTAAAAATCTCCATTATTTCGTTGAAAGTCGACTCTCTCTTAGTTGGAGCTAACAACTGTGGATATGGGGCTCTAGGCACAAAATGAGACCTATTAGGAACCACATTGGCATCACTAGAAATTTTATCAGTCTCTTTAGTTAATGGCTCCTTCTGGGGCTCATCTTGAGAACTAGAATGGGAACTAGAAGGTGGATCTACAGTATGTCCACTATTAGGCATGGCTACCTTATTGTCTACCGTTTTACCACTCCTAAGGGTTGTTACAGAGTTCACATGATTGAACTCTTTCTCTCTAGAGGATACTTCATGAATTGCTCTATTGTTTTGTAGTGGTTGACTGGGTGACTTACCTTTCTCTCTTTCGCTCAAAAGCTCTACAATTATACTAACCTGATTTTTTAGTTCTGAAATAGCCTGAGAGTTTTCCTGTAAACCTTTCTCAACCGTTTGCTTAAATTCTGCATTGTTATGAGATAAGATGGCCATAGACTCTTCTAAGCTCATGATTTTTTTATCCGACAGGTTCTGATATTGATCTGGCCCTAAATGGTTCTTAGTATACCCAAAACTCGGGAGATTCTGAGAAATACTAGACTGACCTTGACTCTGGCCCTTAGACCAAGAGAAATTCGGGTGGCTTCTCCAACCAGGGTTATAAGTATCGGAATATGGATCAAATCTCTGACGGTTTTCAAACCTAGAGTTGTTATAAAGAGCATGGGCTTGCTCTTCATATCTAGCATGGTGTGACCCTTGATTCATTTCTAAGGCCTCTAGACGCCTAAGAATATCCGACCCATAATCTACTCTATCGATCCTATGGATAGGATTTCTAGGTATTTCTGGTTCTCTCATTGAAGCCCATTGCCTAGTTTTCTCGGCTAACTCGATGAATTCGTCGAAACATTCATCCGGGTCTTGATGTGTAAATTCTCCACCACTAATTGTTTCTACCTGCATACGGGTTTCACTATCAAGGCCCTCATATAAAATTTGGGCCATGTGGGCTTTTTCAAAGCCGTGATGTGGGCATTGGTATTACAATTCACTAAACCTTTCTATATAATCATGAAGCTTTTCACCTAATTTCTGCTTAAAGGTTTGGATAGACTCACCAACAGCGAGTCTTATGGTGTGGGTAGAATTTCTTAACAAATGCCTCTACAAGACCATCCCAGGTGGTAATTGTTCTAGAAGGAATAAAATGATACCACTCTTTGGCTTTATCATAGAGAGAGAAGTGAAACAAACGTAACCTAAGCACATCTTTGGAGACATTCGGATAGTTCATTGTGTCACAAATCATTTCAAAGTCTCTTATGTGGGTATACGGGTTCTCATTCTCTAACCCCCTAAACTTACGTAGCATGCCAATAGTCTCAGGTCTTATATCAAACTGGACCGTAGAAGCTGGTAAAACTACACCTGGGTCACGCACTACCCTAGACGGGTTCAAACGATCCCTAAGAGTTTTTATCGGGACCTCATCATCATTTTTCTCAGCCATTTTGGCAAAAATAGAAGTATTGAGGATATTTTCCTCACCTTGAGAAGAACGTCCAAAAATAGGACTTTCTAGATTAAGATAGTCGAGATTCTTGTTTCCTAAAATATCACTCCTAGGTTTTTCACGCATAAACCGTCCTAGAGCGTCTCTCTTACGTTCTGGCATACAAGAATTCAACAAAATGTGCACATGCAAATGCTGGGCTAACTAATTTAGGTAAGCTTGGGTTACCTACAGCGAAATATACCCAAAGGTACGAGGTGAGGGTTTGTGGACTTTCGCTGGTAACTCCCATAAGGCCCAAGGCACGGGTTCAGCTTACTAATCCACGAGTTTCCTAAATTCGGTAGTCTGACGAAAATGCAATTGGTGTGTGCAGTGTTTTTTTTTTTTTTTTTATATAAATAAAGTACTAAATATAAACACAAACAATATATACAAGTCCAAAAATAAGGAATAAATAAACTAACAAAAATAAAAGGTCCAAACAAAATAAAATCTTCGGCTTTCTCCTTTTATGGCAAGTCCAACCTTTCAACTTCCGTTTCAAGCAAAACCTGCACAACAAAAACAAAAATACCAAAGACGTAAAATAGAACAAAAGAATAATCTAAAAAAAATAAAAATAAAATATATACATATCCTAAAAAAAAAAATGCAAAACCTAAAACCTAAACCTAAATACAAGTCCGCGTCGGCGGCGCCAAAAACCGATTGCAGTTTTACAAGTGGTAAGTATAAGAGTATCGTTCGCTCGGACTTTCTTAAGATTTTGATTTTAGACTTAATTAAAGAAAATACTAACACAAACAAATTACAATTGATTTTTTTGTTATCAAGGAGAGATGAGTCTAGGGCTTTGGATTTCACTACTTCTAATGATGGTAAACTCAATAAATTAAACTTTGACATAATACTCCGACTTTACTCAAAACAATTTTTCGAACTCAATCTCATGCTTTGGAAGATATAACAATACATGCTCTTTTTTATGACTTTCGTCGCTATTCTAAGGCCTAATCCTCCTTCGCTTATAAAAGAACGGTAGAAACTACCCAAAACAGTTTTCACGAAGCATGTAAAGAAGAGAGAATTTTTAGACAAATTAAAACACAATTTTTGGAGTAAATATGCCAAAGAAATTAATTACTAAATATTACCCATCAAAAATAGTTTCCTCCAAAACCCTAGAAAAGAAATTTAGCTGCTCATAGATCGAAGATTGGAGAAAATTTCATTAATCATTGTATTAAAAATATTAATAAAGTGCTTACAATGATTTCCAGAGATAAACGACCGTCTCGAGGGTCTTTGTTTTAAGACTCTTGACAACGATAGACGATTAACTTTGTTGTTGTATCTTAAGACCGCTCTTTTACGACGGCTTTTGATGGTTCAATGTTCTTGGTGTTCTTGAGTTTTTACACGACAGGTAACTTTTCTTCTTCTTCTTCTTCTTCCGTTGCTACAACTCCCTCTGCAGCGCTTAAAGCCTCCAATCGACCCCAAACTCTCCGTCCCCCTTCCTAGAACTCGTACAGACCTTTTTATACACCACAGGCCTCAAAAATCTCGTGAAAATCTCATCTTTCCTCTATAGCAAGCCGCGGCTTCTTTCTTCCCTGTTTTAATGAAACATCCCAAATATACGAGATTTGCTCCTTGTTTTGGCTTCAAAACACGTCATTCTTCCTTGTAATAAGGTAGCTACAAAATCCCGTGTTTAACTCTTCCAAAAATACGTCAAAATCTTGCTTGGAAGTCACGTATTCATTGGATATTCTTCCCGTCCCCTGTTTTGCTTTTCCGGCTTATCCAGCCCAATTGGTTGGGTCTAATCAATCACAGCGACCCTGTTATGCTATAACAGGTCCAATCCAATGAAAACAAGCCCTTGAGTCTCCTTAATAATCGCCCAAAATCTCAACTCTAATCTGCCAGCGCTGGTTTACTTTTCCCGCCAATTTTCTCTTTTGAAATGAAGAAGAAAGGACAGCCCCTATCCAGTGCAGGGGTGTCAATATCCAGAGGGTGTAAATATCAATTAGAGTGCTCCTTATCAATGGAGTACCCCTTAGTAATTTAGGTGCCCCTTATCCAAATGAGAGGTTCCTTTTAGCAATTCTTCTGAGGTGTAATTATGACTTTTCTGGGGAGTCTCCAGCATACTTCCGGGGTGCCTGTAGTGCGTCTTCTGGGTGCCTTTAGTAATTTTCTCCCAGGACCACTTTTCGAGTCAAATTCGCCGCAAAAGCTTATTTCTCCAAAAACACCTACAAAGACATAAAGTAACCAAATAAGTACAAAATCGAGCACTAACATTACAGAGAATTAAGACTAATATAGACACATAAATGCGTCTATCAGCAGTCCAGCTGATCGCAGCTGCTGCAGTGTAACTTTGTTCGTTGCTGCTGCATTTCAGCTGATCGAAGCTAATGCAGTCCATCTATGTTCGCAGCTCCTACAATCAAGCTGATCGCAGGTCATTGCTGAGTGCACCATTGCTCAATCTTTATTTGCATTCGGTGATCGGAACATCTGCTATGATCGACTATGTTCACAATTCTTGCCGAGTTCAGCTGACCGCGTGAATTTCTTTCGCGATGTGGTCTTGCTCATCGCTCTGCAGCTCGGTGATCGAAACTCTGCCGATTCGACATAGCTCGTCGCACCGCGAGTCTAGATGATCGCGGTGCAGCGTGCATTTATGCTCGAATTCTTTTCTGATCCGGTGATGAAGGCTGCTGCAGTCCAAGTGATCGCAATTTTTGCCGCAGTGCAACTTTGCTCGATGCTGCGGCATTCCAGCTGATCGAAGGTGCTGCAGTCCAGCTATGTTCACAATTCCTGCAGTCCACCTGATCGCAGCTGCTGCAATGCATTTATGCTGGTTCTTTATTCGATCCGGTGATCGATGCTATTGCGATCGGCGTAACTTCGTTGCTCTTGCGATCCGGTGATCGCGGTTCGCTGCGGTGCAACTTTAACTTTCAAATCATTGCTACATTTGGTGATCGAAGTTCTTCATGATCCATCTCTGTTAAGTAACTCTTGCGGTCTACGATACTTTCTTCGCTGCGTGATTTTGCTGTTCTTTATTGCGATCCGGTGATCAAAGCTGCTGCAGTCACTCTGTTCGCAACTCATGCAATCCGGTGATCGCGGTGATGTGATGCGATTCTACTCGTTCTTTGCTGCTGACCGGTGATCGAAGGCTTTATGATCCCGTATGTTAAATAACTCCTGTGATCGGTGATCACCATTCTTCTGTCTGATTTGCTAATTGCTGCTGCAGTCAGCTATGTTAGCGAGCTCTGCAGATCAGTGATCGCGATTCTTTGCAATGCAACTTTGCTAAATAAGGCACTGCTGCCCGATCCGGTGATCGTAGTCTAGCTTTGAGACCATTTTTACTCAATCTTTGTTACTACCCAGTTTCGCTCATTACTGCAGAGGATAGTTTTTTGTAGCCGTCGCAGTCAAGGTTACCTCAATCACTGCAATCTAATTCCGCAACAATTATTGTGATCTAGTCGACATCGCTGCTATCCCGATTCATATAACTATTGAAGACATATAAAGATCGATGTCACATCCAAAAGAGTACAACCAAGACCATTGGAGGTCCAATAACACACAAAGTCTCATTACCATCTCAACTACTAAAAGGTCACACCCTTTCGCTCGCAACTACTGCAGACACGATCCGTGTCGACAATGACTTAATACCAACATCTCACACAGATTCCAGTAAGTGACGTCAAATATAGCTCATCTTTTCCAAACAACGATTACTATTTTAGTTCTACGCAACTACCACGGTCCAGTTTTACATCAACAGTTACCGCTCATTTTCAACATCAGTTCGCTCCAGTATCACGCTTCCGCTGCAGTCTAGTTCAGCCTTCAGTCCAGTTTTTTCATACAATTAGTGTTGCCCGCCGATCTCCCAGTCACAATATCCTCACTTGGGGGCGGCTTGATTGTGATTTCCGCAAACAACAAGGGAAGTTTTCCAATCACCTCAACATCAATAATCCACACTTGGGGGCGAGTATTATCATTGACCAAGGAAAACGAAATTTTTTTAACCCCCAACAAGTTGGAGGTTAAGAGGGGGCGATGTTTGTACCATAAGTAAAAATGACACTTAATGGGCCTAATTGATACTTGAACCATCTTTTGTCCCTCATCCAAGCCCGCTAAAAAGTCAAGCGACGACCCACCAAGCTTTGCCTAGTGTTACATAAATTCAATGACCGGTCAATAGTCAAAGTCAACACCCGGTCAATGGTAAAGGTCAATACCCTGTCAATGGTAAAAGTCAACACCCTGTCAATGGTCAAAGTCAACGCTCAGTCAGGCAAAAGTCAACCGTTGGTCAACTGTCAAAGTCAGGTTGCACGTCGCACCTCCAGCCAGTTTTCAATCCTTTTGCCAGCAATGCTACCAACCAATTCCCAACTAAGTACTCAATCGCATCGCCAACGATCCTATACCCGTGCAGCCAATCCAGTCCGCCAGCCAGCATCCATCCATATTGTCAGCCATTATGCATGTCAACCATCAATCCAGTCTGCCAGCATGCAGAATTTACCATGGAAGCATGAATATGCAATTTCATGCAGAAATCATCATGGAGGCATAATATTCTGTCCATCATGCAGAATTAACATAGGGAGGCATGCAAGGACAGTTTCATGCGGATTAATGCCAGGAGGCATTCAAAGCCAGCAAGTGCAGAATTAAAACAGGAGGGCAGTATCATGCATAATTGATTTCAGCATGCATGCAAGAAGTTTCATCTATAATTGATTGCAGTGCATATTAAAGCCATTTAAGTCGTATAAATAGGGATGCCCAGTTAGAGGAGAGAGGGGGGAAAGAGAAAAAAAAATACATTGTAATACTAATATCAATAAAATATTTCTCCCCAAGGGGATTCATTCGTGGACGTAGGCAAACCATGCCGAACTAGGGATATAAATTGGGCCGGGCCGGGCAGCCCGGCCTAATTATTAAATGGGACGGGACAGGGCGGGCACCAACTTCGCTTACCCATCAAATTAAAAAGGCCGGACGGGCATGGCTATACTACAAAATAAACTTCCCATGACCTGCCCAAGCCTGTTAAATAATTTGGGCTAGGGCGGGCAGGGCCGGTCGGGCCTTGAATATACAGTAATATTTTTCAACCATAAAAAAAAGGCAACAAATTCTTCTATTAATACCTAAATAAATAAATACTTCCTGACAGAATCAATAAAATGATATTCAATATCTAAATAGTCTAAATCAAAACCAAAGCAATAAAATTTACCTAAATTAATAAATACTTCTTGGATCATCTTTCAAGAGGAAACCCTATATTTTTTCACTATGATTAGCTAAATAAATTATATGCAGAAAGATATTTGGGAGAGATTGATTTATCGAGTATATTATAAAATGGAATGAAGAGGAAAGGGACAACTAGGTCGGGTAAACAGGTAGATTAAATGGGCAAACAGGTCGGGTAACTTTGACGGGCTAACGGGACGGGTAAAGGGCCGGGAAAGACTTTTTAACTCATGGCCTTTGCCCGTCCTGTTATTTAACTGGGATAGGCCGGGCTAGCCTGTAAAGGGCCACGGGCAACCATGGGCTGCCATGGGACAGGGCGGTTGGTACTGGGCCATGGGCTGCCGGGAAAAATTTACACCCCTATGTCGAACCACGTTAAACCTGTGTCTCTTTATTTGTTCTTCAAATTCGTCTCCTGACCCAAAATACACACCAAATCATCTATTCATCGTGTTTCGTGCCCAGAATTTATTTTGGGTACAAACAGTGCTCTTGAAAATTTACAACAATACCAACCACGGCACCCTGGGCCTTGGCAATACCAACCGGAGCCTATGTTGTAAAAGGCGAGCGCCTGGAGCGCCTAGGCGCCAAAGGCCCACTAAGCGCAGGGTCAGCGCCCGAGGAAACAAATTTTATACTACTTCCTACACTAGCGCCTTAGGCGAGCAAGTATAGCTTTAGGCGCCTCGCGGAAGTGTTAGGCGCTAGCCTAAGACCCAAAGGCGCCATGGGTAGGTAGTAAAGTAAATATCATAATCATTCTTCTGTGTCGCGGAAGTATCTTCAGTTCTTCACAAGTCGTGGGGTTTTAGGTTTATGCTGAGAGGTTAACTAGTTTTGATAAAAATATAGAGAATAACGTGATTGATGTGATTGGTTTTTATCTCTTAATACAGTTACAGTAATTGGTTTTTCCTTGATCTAATTATGGAAAAATCAGACAAGTCAATGACGTAAATCATGGAAAGTAACGTGATTGATGTAAAACTAGTTTGTACACATCTTAATGTTGCTATATATACGGAGGAGAAAAGAGTTATCGTTGTACCAAATATAATGGAAACTATGTATATATTCTCTTAGTCAAAGATATTGCAGAGATATTATAGCTACTTAGTTGTCAAACATTTAATCAAATCTTTATTGGAGAGATTTTATACCTAATTAGTTATCAAATATTAATCAAATTTTAATTGCAGAGATTTTATAGCAACCAACCATTAAAAAAGGAAACCCAAAATAACTATATACTACATATATATTCCTTAATACTCTCAATCCTCAATCACTAAGAGCATCTCCAAGAGAAGGTGCAAAAAATCCTATGTGGATTTTTTATTTAGTCCTTTAATTTATGAGGTCTAAACATAGAGTAAATATAGGACCCCAAATCTAAAAAATCATCTCCAACAGTGAGAATTTCAACCCTTAAAATTAAAAGAAAATTAGTTAAAAACATGACGTGGAGGTGCAACCGGAGGTGTAGATAACACTTTCTTGAACACCTTCATATTTAGTAATTGGTCCCTCCTAACTTGTAGGACCTTACTGTTGGAGATGGATTTATGCCAAACGAGGGTCTATAATCCTATGTGTCGCTTAAAAAAAAAAATCTACCTTCTGTTGGAGATGCTCTAAAAGATTTACATCCAAATTGGGATTGCAGGAAATCTCGCATCAACATTAAGGAAAGTCAATGGAGAACTTAATGTTGGCAATACAAGTAGAATCAATACTGTCCTTATTTGTGGAGCTCAAAAATTATCTTCCTCCTCATCCTCTTGGTCTTTCTTTTTATCCTCAATGAATTGAGGATGTGTTTGAAGTTACTCTGGAAGTGCTTATATCATTACTCTTCATTCCCTGTATACGTAGAACCAAACAAATTCTGCAATTCATATCATTAAAATGATCACCTTGCTGTACAGATACAAGCACTTCCATAGTTGCTTGTACTCTTCAATTCATCTCTTACGATGTAGTACCCCATCCTCACCGTCTGCTTTGATCTTTCGAGCAAGAAAGTAATCTTTTTGCTAAAACATCATAAATTGTAATAGTGATCGCCTAGGGCGCCTTAGGCGCGCCTAGGCGACTAGGCGCTGGGCGACGGCCTTGGCGCCTCGCCTCGCCTAGCTCCTAACACAACATAGACCGGAGCCTTCCATGATAAATTTAAGCCAACCAAACAAGCAATATTGTTGTCTAATAATAATGTTATACTACAAGAAACATAAACCATCATATAAAATGGAACGGTGGGAGTATAAGAAACATAGTTCAATGAAAATGCATCGACTTTGGGATCTAAAATACGGATGTTCATGAACACAGTTGTCAAGAGTTTATATGATTTACGCATAAGCTACTCAATTCTTCTCTTCCAAACTACCAAAACTAAAACAAAAACTAAGATTTGGAAAAAAAATCCACCAACTAAAAGAATCTAACTGGAAGAACACTCCAGTTGATAGTTATGATAGTCATGTACTGACTATCTACTGGGACAAACAAATATGCCATAAAACAAAGTGCATGTATGTAAGACTTACATTTACTTGTTTTTCTTCTTAATACGTTAGAGATCTTCTTCTCCATCACCATCACTAGCACCATAAACGTCGTCATCATAGTCTCTGCAGCCATTGTGGTAATCATCATTGACGTCGTCGTTTATTTGAGTTTGCAAAGCGTTCTTTTCCGAGATAAGTACCAGTATTGAATGAAACCTGGCTTTCCCCAAAGACAGCAATATGTAAACATCCATTCTTTAAATCTTCATGGACCTTCACAATTGTTGTCGTATCTTGTTTTGGGTCGTACGAAATAATTTGAAAACCAGTATCCATGTCTAATCCTAACAACATATTTCCATCCTTCAAACACTGCAACGGTATCAAATTCTTAACCAACCCACCAAAGTGTTTTTGCAAGTCAATTGTGAATAGCTTGGTCCATGATTTTTCATTTCCATCTTGCTTCATCTCCCACACATCAGCACCAACCTTAGGATCAAAACCTAGCAAGCAAAGAGATCCTCCTAAGACACACAAACTTGTTTCAGAATTCTCACCAAACAGGTCAGGCAATGGCATCTCATCGAATTTCTCTGTCTCGATATCAAAACGAAGAATAACTTCTGAGTCTTCAGATGGTAGAGTCCTAGATTCGATATCTGCTATCCAATGAAGAGCTCCGTTGACGGGCATCCGAGCCATATCAGGTATTTTTCTATGAACAAGATTATCAATACAGAGTTCCTCAACTCCTTTCCACTTATTCTTTTTTACTGAATACACCATAACCTCGTAAGTACCTTCAAAATCCCCAATAGCTACCACTTTAAAATCTTTCGCCCGAGAACTATAACCGATTCCATACTCTACGGATTCCAAACATTGTTCTGTTTCTTCAAATTTTGGAAATGGTACTTTCTTACCCTCGTTAGTAGTTGGATTCCAAAGGATAAGAACATTCGAGTGACACTCATCAACATGCCTTAAGAAAACCAAACCATTACAGCATCCAAAAAACTCAATTCCGTAATGGTAAGATTTAACAGGGTGCTTCACATGGCGAATGTCAGTACACGTAGACGAGGATGGATCATAACTCAATGTGTAAACATCATTGTGATTATGAAGCATGAGACCAAATTTTTCATCCATTTCAGTTACTTGTTCGAGCACCTGAATCATAAGAATAGCAAATAAAATATCTCTACTTCAGAATTCAAAGGGCTGGTACACAGTGTAAATAGTATTATTACTTACTAGGGGATGATCAAATAAACAGACAATCAAACATACTCAGTTAATCTTACCATACATAAACAAATACAATACATAGATACATCCTTGTCAATCTTACTAGTCATTGTTGATAATCAATCAAAGTATCAAACAAGCGAACAAACAATAATCTTACAATACAGTGAGAAATCATGAGAAACTAAAAGAACCCATGATTTATAAGTTATGCTTCTCTGATTTCAATCCAAATGAAGATCATGACATGGTTTATCAGTTCATAGCTGTTTTAAATAACGAAAAAAGAACAAAACAACCGATTAAGAGCAAAACAAAGAGCAAAACAAAGATAAAGCACATTGGAAGATGCTAGTGAGATATAGTACCCGAGAAAAATGGAGGTGTTGGGAGGTACGAATCCCTGATTTCTGGACTCTCTCCGAAGGAGTTCTGCGAAGGTGGAGGAAAAACTGCTTAGGGTTTTATGGAACACTGAGATGAGATTTGAGAGTGTGCGTCGTGGGGGACAGAGCAGTGGGGAAGTGGGGAAGATTAAGAACCCAAAAGAGTAAAAATGGTGGACTCGTGGATGAGACACTTTGACCAACACTTTACATGTGTATACATGTGGTTCCATTTTGAGGGGCTAATTTTTTTTTTTTTTTTAATCGGGCTAAACTTGATGCATCAACTAAAATGCGTCGAAAGCTGTGTAGACCTACCCTGAGTTGGGTCAGTGGGTTAACTGCATGAGACATCCATGGGTGACTCACCTGACTCAAAATCCACCCCCTACAAACTCGCTGGAGGAGCCCAGGGGCTATTCTTGCGATATAACCCGCAAGACACGATCCACAGTGGCTGTTAGCAAGACCAAAAATGTAGAGCAGAGGTAGGGATGGCAATGGGGCGGGTATGGGGCGGGGACCTTGAATCCCATCCCCTACCCGGTTTAAAAAACCAAAACCCATCCCCTACCCGTTCTCCGTAAGAATGGGGCGGGGACGGGTATGGGGAATCCCCGTAGGGGATTGGTATCCCATGGGTTACCCTAGTTAGCAATTCGGGGTACGGGTAGTAGTTCGGGACGACATACGTACGGGAACTATACGGGTTCGAATAGGTCGGATTCGGTCAAAAATCCGGTCAACGGTTCATTTGTTCGGACGATGGTCGGAACGGCATACGTACGCGCATATTCGTTTTATAAATGTGAGTTCGGCACTTATAATTCGGCTTACATATATGATAAATTGATAAGTATTGTGACCTTATTACGAGACTAATTTTATTTGTATATGATTTATAAGATTGAAAAAAATATTTTAGCGTGATTATTTAACAAGAAGTAAACAATTTAATCGCATAAATGTATTATAAAACGAGATTATAGATGTTTAATCGCATAAATGTATTATAAAACGAGATTATAGACTTTTAAACAAAAATTAACATATAAAACACTAGTTAAACAACTACCAATAGAAAATTTTAACTGAATAATTATATTTAAATATAAAGTATATACAAAATCAAACAAAAGCCAATCAACGGAATTCTGGTCAAAGAATTACCACCGGGAGAGGGAGGTTGGGCGCGAACTAGGTTCGAAGTTCTAGTTCGGAAATATAATTCGGATTCGGTCAGTTCGGATACATTCGCAATCATTCGTGAGGTCCATATAATCCAGGAACTAGGTTCGGAGTTCAAATAGTTCGGAAGTATCATTCGGATTCGGTCAGTTCGGATATGTTCGTGAATCATTCGGGAATGATTCGGAGAATTACTAACTAGGTGGGTTACTACTCCCTCCGTACTTATTATATAGGCGGAATTTCCATTTTTCCTTGTACCACTATATAGGCGGAGTCCAAATTTCAAAACGGTTTTTTACTTGTATTACCCCTATTTATTTGCTAGGAAATCATCACAATTAAGTATATATCTCTAACATTGGAAATATAATTAAGGGTAAAACAGGAAAAAGCATAGAAATGTATAAAATCAATAAAAATTTCTTAATCTAAGAGAATTGGTCCCTCCACCTATATATGTGGTACGGAGGGAGTATAACACTACAATAAATATTTAGAATTTTGTAAATAATAATAATTTAAAAAAAATTATAAAGTTTCAAACAATAATAATAACATATGCAGTGCATTTTAAAATTTTAAGTTTATCATAACCAACTAAAACTGGAAATAAAGGAAACAATTGACCCACAATTAAAAATTATGGTTCTTCGTACTTCTTAGTTCCTCATTATTAACCATCTTCCTCCATATTAATCATCTCATCATAGTCTTCTTCGTTATCTTCCCAAAAAATTCCCCGTTTTGATTTTAATCCATCCCCGTCCCATCCCCGCATCATTAATATCCGGGATTCCCCGTACCCGCCCCGTTCCCCGTTTATACGGGTAAAACCCTAACCCATATGGATGGGTCTCCACGGGGATGGGTTTGGGCGGGGCAAATTGCCATCCCCAAGCAGAGGCTTCTAAATATCTAGACTTAAGATTGGTAACAAAATATGAGATTTATATACTTTTAAAATTAAAAAAACAAAAGAATTGTGAAGCAAATCTATTTTTGTTTATGGCTTTCAGAATTGACTTCTAAACCGAAGAAAATAGGACGAAACAAATTATTTAGGCGCATACTGATTAATATCTAAACTGGATACGCTGCCCGTCAAGGCTTTGCTATCTGCTAGAATGTAGAGAAATTTGTCATCGTAATGATTGCATTCCTCCGCATTGTAGAGACATAGCTACAGATCGTTTAAATCAGAATTGCTTTCATAAAATAAAAATGCACATGTTTATACAAAAAAATAATTTAGCCTCACTCAATATTAAATCTTGGTTTCCACCACTGAAAAGGGATCTGCCACAAAAGTCTTACCTGCCATGAGCATTTACCCTTACACAAGTTCTTGTTCAATATATCAAGACACTGTTAACCAAAAAACTCACAATAATAAAAATACACAACCGAACAGGTTAAATCTGATCACATGACCTTTTCTCATCCTAGTTATGGTGGACTAAACAAAGTCTAAGTCCATCCAAACTTATAGTCAAGAAGGTAAACCAGCACGAGCGAGAAAGGATAGAGTAGATATGCCACCGAACATGTCCAAAGAGGAAAAGTAGTGTGGAAGCTGGTGAAAAGACCCATAACAACGCAGACAATAAGAATGACTAGTACTTCAGCTGAGAAATCCCAGGACAGTCCCCTCACATATACTAGAGCTAAGAATACCGAAAGGCAAAGGATGTTGTTCATAGTGACTGCTCCATAAATCTGCACAAACAGTTTCGTACATATTCCGTTAAAGGTTTAGCTTTCGACTATCATTTTCTTTTATGATTTGTATATATATGAGAGACAGAAAGACAGACTGACCTCAGAGTATGTCAATGAAGCGGTTCTTTTCTTCTTCCGGCTAGCAAATATAAGTGCTGACACTGCTTCACTGGAATTAGTGGCCAAAGGCAGAACAATGAATGAGATGAAGAAAGGTGGTATACTCGTGGCAGTGGAGAAATTGTTAACACTACCCACAAGAGGGTCTGCAAATGCAGCTGCAATAGCGGCTCCCAGCAATAATAGTAATCCAGCTTTAATGGAAATCCACTTGGGATTCTCAACACCCTCTACGACCTCATCACTCTTATCCAGCAGTTGATCATGTTCTTTCCTTGTGTGCTGTATATATTTATTTGAAGATGTCATGTTCAAATGATGCAAAACATAACTGGAAATGCAAGAGAGTTGACAACCATTAGATGACATACCTGGTAAAATTTATGAATCCTTTTGTGCGGCCTCGCCTTATTAAGCCATATTGAGATTCCTTTGACAAACTCGGTCTCATCAACACAACCATCACGAGATGTATCAAAATCTAAAAGCATTTTTTGCACATCTTCATCCTTATCAAGTGCTATTTCCTCAGCAAAGTGAATTCCTATAACTAATGCTCGTAACTCATGAATCGATAAAGTTTCGTCATCATTTAAATCCAACGATCTAAATATCCTGTTATTATCCCAAAAAAAAGAGAAAAAATGAATAAGACGTGCGTGTTAGCAGATATAATAACAACCATAATGAAAAGAATGACAAGAACTAGAAGCATAATAATAACAAGGATTCACTTTTTAATTGCAGCTATATTTGGAGAACCATCATCTGTCAGGAGCCTATCAACAAGGTCTAGATGTCTTAACACTCCTGACATTATATGACTATGCTTAGCATATGCAAGCTTTCTCCTTTGAATCCAAGGTTGAAACACCTGCAACATAAAAAAAACAAAAAAGACACGTGTCAAAGTTCAGTATTAAGTACATCAAGCACATTCATAAGTAATAACTATGAAAATCATTTCACAATAAGCGACATACCTGATAGACACAATAAGATATCAATAATGTAACCGAAACAATGAGTGAAATCAAAACTACTAAGTGCCTTCCGGAGTTTATATGGAGTATTTGTGGTAGTTGAACAATAATAAATGGAACAACAGATATGATCATTATCCATGAAGCATATTTAGTCCAAATATCCACAGTTACACCAGAAGCTGCACAAAAGAAGGCATTGTGGATTACATCTGTTTAATGGCTCAGCCATTGGACACGCAATTGTGTAATAAGAATCTGATACAGCCTACTAGTTTGATTTGATGAACTTGGAGTGTTCGAGAAATGAGACATATAGAAAAGCATACCTAGTAAGCTTAATCTCTTGGTATCTTTTAAATCTACCGCAGTTGAATCCTCAATATCGCACTTTCCAAGAACAATACAAGATCCCCATAGAAGAGTCAAAAGCATGACTGTTGAACCAGCTAGCAAACCCATTCCAACTAGGACCTGCTCTTGAGCAACTTCTTTAGTTCCAGATATTCCAGATACTGTACAAAACATGTAACGCAACATGTAAGACTGTGAATAGGAGTAATTAGTAACCAACATATTTGCCCAGAAGCTGTGAATAAATCAGCTCAAATATGCTTTAAAAAAAAATCAGCACAAATTGACTGGATATAACTTAAAATCCAGTTTGTGTGGTATGGAATGATAACAAAATTGCTTCTAAAAATTGCCAGAATAACTCAAACACAATTGTTATTAAAAAATCCTTTTCCATGTAAGAGTGCATAATTTAAAGAAAATGTTGTATCTCTAATTTACAGCACTAAGACCGATCAAAAATCTTTTTACAGCACTAATCAAATTAAACACTAGTCAAACCAGTCAAATTGCTTATTGAACAGCAATAGTTAGCGATCATTCTATTCATCTCACGGTTAAATCCCTTTCCTACGGAATTCAGCGGGTAAAATGGGACTGAAGGAGTAATATTATTAGACAAAATGCACCAAGGTATCTGAGAACCCTATTATTTACAAAAATCAAAACCTTTCTTTGTTTTACATAAGTATCTGTTAATCTTGACAAATGTTTTTGTGCCCTTAATGCATTTTTACATGTCAGAACTTACTACACTCAAAATTTGGTCTATGGCGGAAAAGAAAAAATTCGGGTTCACCGTCCCAATTAGGCTGTAGTTTTTGAAATCGGTTTTTGAGGATTTTGTTTTTTTTTTTTGAAGTGTAGACCCACTGACACTAAATAATTAAGTTGGAAGAATGGAAAATCCAAAAGAAGATATATAGGGAATAATTAAGTTATAGGAAGAGAAAAGAGAATAGGTACCAAGAATGAGTAAAGCATCGGGAAGAGCACCAAGCATAGGAAGAAAAAGACCACCAACAATGCCAGGACCAAGGATCTCTAGAAGAAGTTCACTACCCGTAGACAACAAGTTTGCAGCAACAAGCATAAGTCCTCCATAGATAATAATCAAAAATAGATTTCCAAACACTGTTGTTGTACATGGTAAAAATCCATAAGTTTCTTCACAAATTCCTTCTGGTAAATAATAAGAATGTCGTGGAAACGATGCTGTTGTTGATTTCTCAACATTATTATCACTACTGATTCCATCTGAAATCAGATTATCATCAGTATGATCTGAACTATGAAACGTAATGAATCTGCTCTCAACAGAAATGATTAGTACAAGAAACAACAGCAAGCTCGTACATATTTTCTTCACCATTGCTTCGTGTATCTACTTTGAGAGGATGGAGAAGTTATTTGAAGAAATGAAGAATTTCAAAGAGATTTTAGAGAATATGATATCTTAACAGTCAATAAGAAAGGAATTCAAACTTGAAAGTGTCCGACTTTGAATAATAGTAGTATTCGTCGTGGAAACCGCGTTTAGTAAAAGGGCCGGCGAATAAGAATTTTTTTTTTTGTGAAAGGTGGTAACAGTTTACTCAGTTGAAGCTTGAAAGTTTCTGTTATCCTTTTTTACCAGCTATATTCTCTCTACACTGGTTCTCAATACCTTTTAAGAGATTTTACCTTCAACATGATGAGTACAATGTAGACATTTATGACTCCTTGGGAGAATATTATTCGAATAAAATTGGAACAATACGGAGAACATAAGCATATTGACATTATATTTTTCTTGATCCATCAAAGAAAAATAAGGCCGATCAACGAATAAGCAAACTAGGAAACAGGATTCTTACCACGTCTTTGGTACCAGCATAGTACGCTGACGCTCTGCTAGCTCACCAAGAATAAGGAAGGATTCCCACGATTGCTTCAAAAAATAGAAACATAAAATAAAAGAAATGGTCATACAGATTTATTTTGCGTTGAATATTAATTAGAGAAACTAAGATTGAATCTACACCATGGTGATGTGCTGTAGAGAAACTAAGCAGAAACTAAATTCAGCCCTCCTTTGGGTGGACCAGTACCCAAATGTAGACTAGTGCCCTCCACCACTAGATTTGGAGGGATGTGTCCTGTTAAAATATGTTTCTTCGTTAACAGCACTCATTTTTGTCTACCCCAAAATCAGCCACCCGTCTAGGAGAAAGTTTTAAGTGAGAAATTTACATACGGCTGATTATAAGCCGTTTAATTTAGTGCATGTCCATTTGTCGACAGCTTATTGGTCAAGAGATATGTTTTATATATACACTAGGCCTTGACCCGTGCCGTAACGGCACGGGAGTTGATCATTGTCTATATGTTCATTGCCCAATTTATATCACCAAAACATGTCTTGCCGCGGATCATATATAAAAAAAAAAAAGATACATAACCCATTGGTTGCCCTCCATCAAATCCAAAATGGTCTTGTACCAAAAGACAATAGGTAAACTTCACTTAGGTGGCCACAAATACGTTTTCACTTTTGGCATAACAATGTTTTTGTTCTTAATTCGCGATTCCATTTTTTTCTCTTCGATAAGTATGAAAATTGGAATCGATTAGATGTTAACCCTTACCCTAAGGTATTCCCATCCGATGTTTAATTCCGTGACTCTTTAACCCAACCGCAGTACCTATCGGAAAAATGAAATTGCAGGAATCACAATGACTCTGCCGATTGATGATATGTCATCTGCTTAGAGAAGTTCTTCTCCTTCTCTAATTGTTATTCCAAAACGTTATCATGCACGATGCTATACCACGGAGCTATATCGGATTGATTGATTTTTTTTCTTTTTCTACACGGATTAACGTCAGGCTAATGTGGAAATCGCTGGAATCAAATCAGATAAGTTGACCGAAATAACATCAATGCCACTATTAGTTTCTCACCGTAACGGCCGGTGACTGGATTACATTTTAGGGCCTTGTTGTTCCAAAACTTATGTTGTCCGCAAATTAAGAGAAGTTGGGAGGTTAACCCGAAGGTGAAGTTTCTTATTCTTAGTTTGTTACATGCAAATTAAGAGAGAACTTGAAAACAACAATCCATCCTAAGGGAGCTCTAAAATAAGCACATGACGCGATGGATTGTGCATTAACCTATTAATCTGGGTTAATGCAATTTGTTTCCATGGTTTTTTTTTTTTTTTTTTTTTTGAGAATTGCTAGGTTGATTGCGGTCAGCCTGTACAATCTTTTTTTTTTTTTTTTTTTTTTTATTATAACCAGCTTATTTTCACATAGAGTAAGAATTCCCCACTACCTGACTACCACACTGACCACCTACACTACCACCACCAGAACCGCCCATCACCACTACCTCATCACCATCATCACCGGCTCCATGGACCACCAACAAATACTACCCAATTGATATGATTATTAACAAATTTATTATTTATTTAATGAAAGTATTTATTAGGATAATCATAAGACATTTATAAGGAAACATTAATAAAATATTAATGATGAAAGTATATTCATTAAGAAAATTGTGAGGCATCTATTAAATTAAGATATTTATGATGTAAGAAGATATTTATAATGAAAAATTCATAAGAAATTTAATGAAAGTATGTTAATTAACATAATTATAAGACATTTATAATGAGAGATTAATAAAATATTCATTATAAAAAATTAATGATACAATAATGATGTAAACAACCACAACCATAGATTTAGCTTCCCCAAGAATGAATCCAGAGCGTCCTTTATCTAAGCTAAGTTGTCCAAAATGGTCTTGTACCAAAAGACAATAGGTAAACTTCACTTAGGTGGCCACAAATACGTTTTCACTTTTGGCATAACAATGTTTTTTGTTCTTAATTCGTGATTCCATTTTTTTTTCGATAAGTATGAAAATTGGAATCCATTAGATGTTAACCCTTACCCGGGGAAGCAGGTATTCCCATCCGATGTTTAATTATGTGACTCTTTAACCCAACCGCAAGTACCTATCGGAAAAATGAAATTGCAAGAATCACAATGACTCTGCCGATAGATGATATGTCATCTTCTTAGAGAAGTTCTTCTCCTTCTCTAATTGTTACTCCAAAACGTTATCATGCACGATGCTATACCACCCGAGCTATATCGGATTGATTGATTTTTTTCTTTTTCTACACGGATTAACGTCGGGCTAATGTGGAAATCGAATCAAATCGGATAAGTTGACCGAAATAACGTCAATGCCATCATTAGTTTCTCACCGTAACGTCCGGTGACTTGGATTACATTTTAGGGCCTTGTTGTTCCAAAACTTATGTTGTCCGCAAATTAAGAGAAGTTGGGAGGTTAACCCAAGGTGAAGTTTCTTATTCTTAGTTTGTTACATGCAAATTAAGAGAGAACTTGAAAACAACAATCCATCCTAAGGGAGCTCTAAAATAAGCACATGACGCGATGGATTGTGCATTAACCTATTACTCGGGTTAATGCAATTTGTGTCCATGGTTTTTTTTTTTTTTTTTGAGAATTGCTAGGTTGACCGTAATAGGTGTTTAGAAGAAACCACCGAATGAAACATATAATGGGACCAACTGAAAACCGTTGCCATCCCAATAACATATACATTACACTATCAACGTTAAATTTTTATCGGGTTATTTTTAGGGTAAATTACGGTCACTTTGTACAATCTTTTTTTTTTTTTTTTTTTTTTTTTTATTATAACCAGACTTATTTTCACATAGAGTAAGAATTCCCCACTACCCGACTACCACACCGACCACCTACACTACCACCACCGAACCGCCCATCACCATCATCACCTACTCCATGGACCACCAACAAATACTACCCAATTAATATGATTATTAACAAATTTATTATTTATTTAATGAAAGTATTTATTAGGATAATCATAAGACATTTATAAGGAAACATTAATAAAATATTAATGATGAAAGTATATTCATTAAGAAAATTGTGAGACATCTATTAAATTAAGATATTTATGATATAAGAAGATATTTATAATGAAAAATTCATAAGAAATTTAATGAAAGTATATTAATTAACATAATTATAAGACATTTATAATGAGAGATTAATAAAATATCCATTATAAAAAATTAATGATACAATAATGATGTAAACAACCACAACCATAGATTTAGCTTCCCCAAGAATGAATCCGGAGCGTCCTTTATCTAAGCTAAGTTGTCCATGCTTTGTTTTATATTATAGACTAGATCTTAACCCGTGCCGTAACGGCACGGGATGTTTTGTCTTTAATACGATATTGTTCACATTCCTCTTGCTTCATTTTTTTCGTGAGTAATTATTTTGATATTCGAATATGTTTTGGGTAGAAAAATAATGGGTTACCCGATCTTTTTATTTTTTACTTAAGCATGTTATTTCAATTTATTATATGGATCTTTTATAATAATCTTGTGCCAACATGAAAAAAAAAAAAAAAAATACAAAGAAATAGATACTTTCCCTATTTATTGTTCCATCACACCATAATTTTAAATTTCAAAAGAATATTTCATCTAACAAAGACTCTGTACCTAAACTGGCAATCCAACTCCATGATGTTTATGACTACATTGGTTCTGAAATTATTGATAACTAAGGCTCTAAGGAGTGAAGCAAAAACCCATAATATTTTCCCTACTATAGATAAAAACTATTTATTTATATTTTGCAAATGTGAGAGTTATAAAAATGAAGAACCCTTAGCTATTGGAAGGCTGAGATATACACATGTGACCTGAAAAAACAAACTTACAAAAGTAAATCAAAACATGTGTAAGATTCTTTCTCAATCATATTGATAATATAAAATTGAAGAAATTCGTGGATAAAAAGGTTTCACAACAACTATGCTAAGTTGTGCATGAATGGCGTTCTCACACCTAGTGTTACTCAAGTAATTTGGGGCAATAAAGAGCATAGTCATATTGATATTTGTATCCACATAAATTTAACTAACCTTCTGAAGAAAAATTATTAGTTTCAAGGTAGAGACAACACAAACTTATATCGCCTTCAATGTGTATAACACATACTGGCTTTAATCGGCCGTGAGATTAAACAAATACCCCAACATTAGTCAAATGATGTCTACAAATATGGGATCGAAAAAAGTGCTAACGGGAAAAATGAGAGACGAACATCAGTGTTACAAAGAAAACACCCTATACGTATCAAATTTTATTAACCAAACATGTATTCAAATTAAAAAGTCATCAACTTAACACAAAAATATAAAAGAACCGAAGTTAAATCAATACTTGCATAAAAAAAACTTATAAGAGAATTTCATAATTATTAAATACCTTTAAAATTACTATTAGAGATTTAATTGCATGCCTCGTTAAAAATTACGGTAGGACGAAATCACCAGATTAATCTGTAGAAATTTCACTGGATATGTAGCAATTCAGAGAAGTTTACACTGGTGATGATGCGCTCCATCTAAGTGTTGTTCGATTGATTATTTTTTAGAAGGTTTTGGTTTTCATTGGAGAAACCAAGAGGGAGCGTTTCATTATATTCATTATCATTTAGAAATCCAAGACAAACTCGCACTTCGCTTATGGGATCTCAATACAACCTTAGATTTATCTATTGGAAGGAGAAACCTTGATACTAAATATGTATTTTTTTAGTATTATTTATTATATAACGTGACGCCCAAATGTTTTCTTCTTCTTCTTAATTTTCATGTATTTTAACCGAGTTTATTTTAGCATTAAGACGATCAACCACATTTCTACTTTATAGTGTTACCCTTTTGTAGCGGCACATAATTAACATAGTCAATTACTCTCATCAATACCCGCCAGCACCACAAAACCACCAGATAACACTTCTTTCTCCAACACCACCATTTCCCATACCTCGTAGAATATTGGGCACACTTATAACTTTTAATCCCAGTCGTCATGTATAAAGTTTAGGTTTAACAAACTTAGGTCGTCAATTAATTTATTCAACTATTTGTTTTTCTGTTAATACTGAAAATCATGCGTATTTAACGTTACCAAAGATAGCAAGTGGTACCAAAAATAGCCATTTTGTCTTATATGATTTGGCATCATCCCAAAAATATTTGTCACACCCTTATTGATTGTGTTAAAAACAACCAACTATATTTTTCACAACACAATGTTACCCGTCATGTAAAAAAATAAAAAAATAAATTTTTGATGCAAAAAGAAAAAACCAATACCACCACCGTGAAAACCATCCAGCGCCACTATTTCTTCCACCAAAACTAATATTACCACCTCCACCACTTAGTAACACCTTCCACCGCTTCCACCACCTACTTCTTCTTCTACAACCACCGCCACCACTAATATCTATTGATTTTTGTCAAAATTATTTATTGATGGAGATATGTATTAATATTAATTAAGGGGCATTTATGATGTAGAATTAATAAATCATTTATCATGAGAAATTAATGAGACACCAATTAATAAAACACTTACACTAATTAATATTTAAGTTGAACAAACCATGACCATAGATCTTTTTTATGTTGATTGATCTAATCGTTATTGTGCTGTATGCATATACTATACTAATAAGGAATTAGTTTTGATTGATTATTATTTAATGTTGCGGTCATGGTTAGTACAATCTTAGAACTAAATATTATAATTAATTAAGAAAACATTTATAATTAAAAAATGATTAGTCATTTATTATGAGAAATTAGTGAAACACTTTATAATGAATAGATTATTTATTATGTGCAATTAGTGAAACACTAATTAATAAAGCAATTATGATATTTAAGTTGAACAAACCACCACTGTTGATTTATCTTTTCTATCAATTCCAACCAATGTGGAACAATGGTTAGAGGCCACTCTTATGACACAATAGGTCATGAGTTCGAACCTCCCCGTTATAATTTTTGAAATTCCATTTTTTCATTCATAATATTGGAATTAATGTCACGTGTGCGAGTTGTAGGGGGTGGTCAGGAGAACCACAACCCTTGATTTATCTTTCCCACGGACAAATCCTGACCACCACTCAGACAGGCAAACTTAGCCTAGCTTTGTTTTGTATTATAGATTTAATATATTTGATAAAACGTGTTTAATTTTGCGAAGAAAGTCAAACCAAATTGCTGATTTTTAGCCGTGAATGTATCAGTAATGAGAATACAGGAAACTAAAAAGAGAAATAATTTGGACCGCAAATCTATGAAGCACGGATACTGATACGGGGATATGGATACGGGGATACTGATACGGGGATTCGTCAATTTTCAAAAAATGGGGATACGGGATACGTTGGGATACGTGTATTAATTAAAAAATATTTAATTTATTAATAGTGAAAAGAATCGCATAAAGTAAGAAAATTATAAAATACTATCTGGAATATAAAAAAATAAATAAAAAAAAAAAGATAACCCATCACTCATCAATATTGAATAAGAATGTTAGGGTTAGACATTTATATACTGCTTCTATAGAATAATTTTTGATAAATACGAATATATTACATATCTAAAAATATTTAACATATTACAAATATTTGGCAATATTATATATATATATATATATATATATATATATATATATATATATATATATATACTATAAGAAGTGTCCCCTCTAGAGTATCTGGGAAGTATCCCAAAAGCATTTCCTACCCTTTTCGTAATTAATAAAAAGGGACACTTTAAATGGGGTGTCCGATACGTATCCCCAAGTGTCCCCAAGTGTCCGACACTGATAAGGCGTCCGACACGGATACGTTACCGGTTTTGAGGTGTCCGTGCTTCATAGCCGCAAATTGTTTGCTTTTTTTTTTTTTTTTTTTGTATTTATATCTTTTTTTTTTTTTTTGCTAAAAAACACACCTATTTATTAAACAATCAAAGAATTACAGATTTCCTTAAGGTTCACCTTCCTAATAAGATGGTTTAAAAAGGAAGGAAAAGAGATCCAAAGATCCTTAAGACCAAGTTTTCTAGCCCGACGTGCAAGCCGGTCTGCTAATTGATTGTTCACACGCTTTACATACGTTAACTTAAACGACAAAGAACTAGAAATTAAAATTCGACAATGCTCCACAAGGTCATTACTTCTCCAAGCAACATTTGTGTTGGCACCATTACTAAACTGCACAAGCTGAAAACAGTCACTGACAAAGACGACTTTGGTAAGATGCATCTCCTCTGCCCAGGAGATAGCCAAAATGAGACCAGCTGCTTCCGCACCAACTGCATCTGACACCAAACCATAGTCCGAACGACAACTTCTTACATTTCCTGCAATATCACACCAAATAATACCCAAACCCATATTATAATCTTTAAAGGATCCATCAATAAACATAAAGTGATCCACATCAGAGCTAGGGATCTTGAGAACCACGGTAGGAGAAACAAAAGTAGGAGACTTTGGAGACATGTAAGTATTAATCATTCTCTTTATGTCCAAAATAATCTTATTGAGATCTAAAGAGACTTTCTTGAATACCACTTCACATCTGAATTTCCAGACACACCACAGGACTATGCCACCAATGCTAGGCCAAGAAACATTAAATGGGGAATCCCCTAAAGCATCCTCATGCCAAAACAGAAAGTAGTCATAAATCCAGTCAAGTTTAGAACTGATCAAGTGCTGTAAAGAGAGACCAAACCAAATATGTTTAACCACTTCACAGTCAATAAAAAGATGCATAACAGTTTCCTCAGATCTCTGACAAAGAGGACAAAGATTATCTATTTCCGGATTATAAGACCTAAGCATGGAGTTAACTGGAAGCATGTACGCAAAAAATTTCCACAAGAAAAACTTAATTTTAGGTAAGAAGTCTATATCCCACACTTTCCTCCAGAAGGCAGAATCAGTCATTCACATAAACTCTGTGAGCAGACTTAATGGTAAACTTTCCATTACTAGTGTGCGCCCACATTAAGGAATCATTCTGAAGAAGGTTTAGTCTGATTGTCTTAATCCTAGTAACATCCTCAACTGAGAACAAAGTCGAAAGCAGACTATCATTCCAATTACCATTGTGAATATCAATAAGCTCATTAACAAACACATATTCATTATGAGAAGGTTGTCTGGGCACTGGAGGATGCAAGTTTCCAGGAATCCAGTTAGAAGTCCAAATACGAGAAGAAACTCCATCATTAATTTTTATGACTGAATTATCTTTAATAAATTGAACTCCATTAACTATACCTTTCCATATACAAGAAGAGGAATCAGCCGCTTTGTCAATCTCTAACAAGTTCTGATTAGGAAAATATTTATCTTTCATAAAACGAGAAATTAAGAAATTAGGATTTTTGATAATCCTCCAACCAAGCTTACTGATAAAGACTCGATTCATAGCATAAGTGTTTCGAATACCTAAACCACCATTTAATTTGGACCTACCAATATCCCCCCATGATCTAAAATAAGCAGCCTTTTTGGGATTCTTTTTAGACCACCAGAAAGTTCTCTGAATGGAATCAATTTTAGAGGTAATGGTCTTCGGAAGAGGGAAACATGCCATATGATAAACTGCTAAACTAGACAACACATGCTTAGTAACAACCGTTCTCCCAGCCACATTGAGATTAGTCTTTTTTGTGTTACTTAATCTAGAGTACAGGTTATCAATAAGAAAGTTAAAAGCTCTGTTTTTATGCTTTCCAACAAAAAGGGGAGTCCCTAGATACCTTTCAGAATTACTAAGGAATTTCATCTTAAGGGTTTTAGCCAAAATTTTAATATGCTTATGATGCATTCTCTTACTAGTTATAAATCCAGACTTCTCAAAATTAATTGCCTGACCTGAAGCCTGAGCAAAAGTATCAATAATCTTGAGGAGGTTCTTCGCATATGTGACAGAAGCCTTGCAAAATAACATACAATCGTCAGCAAAAAAAAAGATGAGAGATAGAAGGGCTGTCCTTTTTAAATCTGAAGCCTTGTATCATCTTTTCTTCCTCTGCCTTCACCAACAATTGAGACAAAACTTCCATACAAAGAATAAAAATGTAAGGCGAAAGACAGTCTCCTTGTCTTATACCGCGAGAAGGATAGAAGGGTTCAGTGGGAGAACCATTTACCAAAACAGAATATGAAACAGTACCAATACATTGAGATATCATCTGACACCAATCATCTGAGAACCCCAATTTTTTAAAAACATCTAGGATGAAGGACCACTCCAACCTATCAAAAGCTTTAGAAAGATCAAGCTTAATAGCTAAATAATCATTCTTGGAGCTTTTCTTTTTCCTTTTAAAGGAATGCAGAATTTCATGGGTAATAACAACATTATCATGAATTTGACGGTTGGCAACAAAGGCAGACTGGTAAGGCGAAATCAAACTATCCATAAGGGGTTTTAAGCGATTCGTTAAAATTTTAGAGATAATTTTATAAACTGAATTTGATTAGCTAATAGGCCTGAAGTCATGGGGAGAAGAAGCATTTTTTATCTTGGGAATTAAAGCAATGTAAGAGAAGTTAATCTGTTTTTGAAAAAGTTTTGAACATGCGAAACTACCTCAGTTTGCACAATATCCCAATTATCCTGAAAGAAACCTGCCTGGAACCCATCAGGCCCCGGAGAGCTCCAAGAAGCAAGACTATTAACCGTATCTAAAATCTCCTGATAGGAAGGTATGGCAGTCAAAGAGGCATTAACTTCATCATTGATAATGGGAGAAACATATTTTAGAGTATCCTCAATAACATTATTACCAGGACTAGCAGTAGTAAAGATCTTTTTAAAATGCATAGAGAGTAGTTGTGCCACTTGATCTTTGTCTTCCAACCAATTACCTTGATCATCTCTAATTGTGTGTATTGTGTTATACATATTCCTAAGATTCACAGAATTGTGAAAGAAATGTGTGTTCTTATCATACTGAGTGAAGTAATTAATCCTAGACTTCTGTTTGTAAAAGCAGTGCTCAATTTCATACCAGTAATCCAATTGTTTAGAATAATTCAAAATATACTGACCAATCTGAGGGGAATAAGGAAGAGCTTGAAGTCTTTCTAACTCAGAGTTGAGTCTACCTATAGTAGTTTTGATATGCCCAAAGGAATTGATATTCCATTTACACAAGTCAAATTTCACATGCTTGAGTTTATTCACAACAACAAAGGTGGGAGAACCAACAACCCTTTTAGACCAAGATGCATTCAAAACTTCTTTAAATTCTCGGATTAAAAATTTGCCAACATTTGAAGAATTTATATGGAATATTTAAGTTTCTAACCCAATGGAAACAATGAACCAAAACCGGAGAATGATCAGAAAAAACTCTTCCTAAGTTAGTGGCACGGGTTTGAGGAAGGACTGTGACCCATTTATCATTCATGAAAGCCCTATCTAGTTTCTCAAATATTAACTCATTTGGATTCTTAAATCTTCTATTGCACCAAGTATATGGATTACCAAACGAAACAACTTCATGCATATTCATATCTAATAGCTTATCATTGACAAATTTAGGAGGAAAAGAAGTAGCTGAATTATCACCTTGTTTATCAGAATCATGAAGAATAAAATTAAAGTCACCTATCAAAAGCCAAGGATTAACATTATTGGGCCGACCGAGCGAAGCGAGGGAGGACCTTTATATGGTCACTTTTTTGTAAATTGTAAGTCATCAATTGACACAAAAAGATTGGATTTTGGTGTCCCAAATAGATTTCAATCAACAATAAAAGGACTAAATAGCCCCTCCATGTTTCAATTTCTCACTAAAACTAGCGTAAATACAATACAAAAGAATGGGTAATCACGTAAATTTCGTGGGAAGAAAAAAGGACACGGAGGTTGGAAATGTTTTAATTATTGAGGGGTAATTTATTAAACTCAAAGGTAAAATGGCCTAAAGGTTGCAGGATCGAATCCCGGCCACTTTTTTTTTTTCCTTTATTTTTCCTTCTTCTTTCTTTTCCTTCGTGCTTCTTCCTTCTCCTTCGTTATTTCAGTAAACCAATCTGAAGATTAAATAATCAAAAGCGATTTGAAAGGTAAGATTGATTTTTGCATAAAAAAGAAAAAAAAAGTAAGATTGATTTATTATTATCGTTTTAATTTGATCGCGACTCTTGATTTAGTCGATTTGGAAACCTAATTTCAGAAGAAAAAATAATTACGGTATAAAACCTATTTTTTTGTTTCAATTCATATTTCGATCAAATAAAATAATTACAGTTCGTAGTTTTTTCCGATGTAGATTGAAAAAATTTGTTCATAGTTATGACATCCAAAAGATTTGAGCCGAGAAACTGAGATGTTATAGCTGACCAAGGATCGATTGTGGTTGTCTCAGAAGATGATTTGGTAACAAAAGGAGAGGAAATGAATTGGCTGTGAATTTTGTCATGAGAGTTGATTGAGAACTAGATCAAGAAGATATCAGTTTGAATCGAGAATTACAAGGGTTTGTTGTTGATTGGTTAGATTTGAGATGGGTTTATTTGGATTTGAGTTTCCAGAAAGTTTGAGTTCAAGGTGGAATGATTTTGTGGCCAAAGTTGAGAAGAAATTAGGGTCTCACAAGAAGAGGTCATGTAGCGAGATGAGTTTGAGCAGAGTTTCAAATAGGCCGCAACAGAGAATGGGATGGTGTTTCATGGTCTCACAAAACAAGAATCATGGTTGGAGAGTTGTGTGTGTTTGTTGGTCAGAGCCGAGATGAACCGACCAATTGAACTGTTGTCTTTGTGACATGAGTCCGAGATGGGGATGGAAGAAGGAATTGAAGCAAATATGGAAACATAAATTGAGAGTTTGAGTTGGTGATTGAGATGAATATCAAGGGATTGAGATTTGAGAAGAAGGGTCTTGATGATTTCTTGTAGAGTGGGGTTGAATTAGTTCAATTTGGAAATGAAGGTGGTGGTAGTGATTTGGTTAAATTTGGTGGACTTGTGATGATGATTTTCAAGGGTTTCGAAAGATTTTTGTCTTGAGTTGGTTGTAGAGCTGCGAGATGAAGAACAAATAGGTTACAGTGATTTTAAGATGGGAATGGGTTTGTTTGTGTTGAGCGAGATGGGCTTGATTTGGTACTTGAGATCACAATGGAAGAAAGAGTGGCGCATTTCACTGCAATTGATATTGTGAAGCAGTTGGTGGCTAAGGAAATTAAGAAGATTGTGATGCTTTGAGAAGTTGCAGCAAGGAAGAGAGGAAAGGTATTACGATGGCTAGGTCAAGGAGTTGTGTGTGTTGAGGTGCAGTGGTAGAGTTGATTGCGGATGAGTAAATGGATAAAGGCAGAGCTGCGGTATGCGATCATTGGTACTTGGTTGTCTAGGAGAAGTCTATTGCAATAAAGAACCACAAGGTGCTGCTAATGATTAAATGGGAGCGATGAAGCTATGTTATATTTGCTAACTACTACGTACTCACAAATTGGATTTGTAGCTTTTGGCTTGAGTATAAAGATTTGATCGAAGATGAGGATGACAGTGAGAAGTCGAAGAACATCCAATTATAGGAGATTAGTGGTTCAAATGTAACAGAACTAAAAGAGGAATGGTTCTACCTTTCCGGCCTCTTTCGCTTTCATTCAACCATGTGAATTACTATGTCGATATGCCTCGTAAGTCACTTATTAAACAAAGATCTTGTTTTCTTTGTTCTTTTATCGTAGTTTCAAAGTGCGCCCATCTTATTGTGAGTATCTCAATAATCGGAAATGAAATCCCAAGGAGTCGAATAAACTCGTCTCCGGTTGTTAAGAGATGTGAGCGGGGCTTTGGACAGTGTATTTAATAGTGCTAACTTTAATATTAAATGCAGTACTGTCCTAGCTATTGAAATGTGTTCAATCTCGCGAAATAAACATGTTGTTTCAAAATTGTGGTTATATAGATATTTTTGCAGTTTGTTTGTCTAGGTTGCTGCCACTTTCCCTTATATTTGGCTCCCGACATGTTTTAACTTTGTCTTGTTTGTGTCGCGTTAATTAAGGCACTTGCTGATGAAATTGGGATTCCATTCCCGAAACAAGTGCAAAAATGCCACTAACGTCGAACAAGCTTTCGTGGCCATGGCTTCAAATCAAAAGCGGTATATACAAATGCATTGTAGTTACAAGTAGTACTTTTTTCCGTAATTTGAGCAATTCTCTGTCCATTCTTTCTAAACGTTTACACCCTAATCATACAGGATGGCAAGCCAACCAGCAATGAACAATGCAAGACCCCCAACAATGCAAATCAAAGGACAACCAGTGAACCAGAGCAGTGGGTGTTGCTCCTCTTAGATGAAGCACAAAGTATCACAATGAAATACGCCAATACCTCTCTCCCATCTACTGCACGCATGTAAAACTAGCTAGTAGTAGGTTTCTTTGTTTCTCTTATTGGTTGTCGAGGCAATTTAAACCAAGTTTCTCTTTGTGATTTGTTGTTTCTTAATTGTCATTGTAATTCCATTCTTTTCTCTTTACTTTCTATATACTATTTCATTTAAACAAGTAAACATTGGGGGCCTATACAAATCAGGAATATGATCTTAGTGAACAGCAGCATTTGTTCTTTGTGTTAATATTGTCTTGGTGATTTTATAGGTCATTTTTCTTACAAAATCCAATCCTAACAAAGTAATTTACATAATTAAATGAATACAACTTGGGATTACATATTACAGTTAGCAATATAAATGTATGCTAGGATTGCGGTGAAGGAGCGAAGTAAATGGCCTGCAATTATGGCCGGAAAAAGCCAAGAATGAGGGAACTCGGCCGAATATCTATATCGGCGAGTTAACTCAAATGACTCAAGTGAGCTGACCAGATATCGGCACCGTCAGTATGACCATTAAATATGACGGCGACTCTGAAAGACCGTTAGTTTGTCCGGGTATAAATTACAGAGAAGGAGCAATCACATAGTGGTGTAGTTTCGTTCGGTCGGCCCTCCCACCGTGGCAACGGTTGTACTAGTTATCATTCATGTCACTAAGAAAATTCCATTGATTCCTCATACCAGCCACATTCAAAGAACCATAAACAAAGGATACAACGCAGTTTTTAATTGAAGGCGAAACATCACACAATATATGGATCATATTCAGGGAGTAACCTAGAACCTCTATTGTGGATTTTTCAAAGTAACCAAAAGCCAGTCCTCCAGATTTCCCAACAGAAGGAATGATAATCCATGTATCATAAGGTAAATGATGGGTGAATTTCCTAACAGAGTCCTCATTAACCATTGTCTCCAATAAACAAATACCATCTAGTTTGTATTTTCTATATAGACTCAATAAATGTCTCCACTTTTTATCTGAACAACACCCATTAATATTCCAACTTAAAAATTTCATGATGCACAGAGAAAGTTAAAAACACTCGGAACAAAAGCAAACAAGTAACGAAAATAGCAGAGCAAAATTGACAGAACACAGGGCAAAAAAGAAATAACTGAAGATAGAAAAAGTAACTTACTGGGTCATGAGCCATGGAGGCATCCACAGCCATAGAGTCTCCATCCATCATCATGAGATCAACTTCTTTTTCAAATTCCTCATCAGTAATAACCGGTTCCGGTGGAAGAGAGGCTAAAGGCAATGGTTCTAATATAATAGCATCCTTGAATTCTTCATTCTGAGAAGGAACACTCGAAAGTTCATGTTCAAAACTATGAGGCATAAATCCCTCAGTGAAATAGTTCATTTCTGTAACTGAACTACAGGCATAACTTGATGATGAAACAACAGTTTGAGAGAAAGTAGAGCATGAAGTAGCCCAACAAACATTACTGACCGCAGAACTCAAACTAGAACTAAAACCAAAGCTTCCAACATTAAAGGAAGAGACAGGCGGAGGAGAAAACAGGGGAGTAGATGAAAGAGGTGGCCAACGAGGAGTCGGCATCATAGAAGAGGATGATGAATGAGCGCTAGCCTCCAAATAAACCGATTCAAAAGCAGTTCTTGGCCTTTTACCTTTTCGGTCATGCACATTACCATTATCTCCCAAATAAAAGTTATCGAAAGGCGACACAAAGCATGAATTGTTTCTGGGAATATTAGGGGGATTGTGTGGATTCAAAGGTTCCCTAATAGTTAATGCAGACACAGTAGGCAAAGCAGTTGAGAATAAAAAAGGAGATAAGGATGAACTCCTGTTACCAATGCTATCCAATGGCTGCAGACTAACAGAGAAGGCTGAAGGCTGAGAATGGTCCCGGATTAAAGGATCACTTCCTGACACTTTTGACTTAGAGCTTTCTCCAATTTCAGGCTGCGAGTTCACCTTAGTAACAGCAATATGAGTGGCACGAGGAGAGGGTGCTGGAAAGGCCCTGACAAATATCCTTGACTGTATCTCCTTACACTTTGCCGCATCGTGGTACAACACAAAACATTTCTTGCAAGCACGAAATGGAAGTTTAGGGTAAAAAGCAGACATATAGTAAGTTCTCTTACTAGTATTAAAAACAACTTTCCTTGTGAGTGGTGTCCTCAAGGGAACCATCAATCTGGCTTCAAACCAATTCCCAGCTGGAGTGTCGGCTGCTACAAAGTTTCCAATTTGATCAAATACCTCTCTAACCTTTCCTCTGTTGACCAGATCTGAATGGATAGGAATCTGCACCGGCATTAGAGTGACTTCCCAGACTAGATCAAAAATAGATTCAAGAGCACCCAGAGGATGAACAGCAAAAAGTTGACCCAAAACAAGTGTTGGTCTAGCTAGAAAAGCAATATCCCTATCTTGACTCTTCTTAAACATTACCACAAATAAATTTTGGGTACCCATTCCTTGAATATAAGGCTTGGCAAGCTTAAAATCAGCTGCATCAATAGGCCAGATCCTATTAAGATGATGTTTGACAGAAGTTTTATGATAGCTTTTGGTATCATCACAAAGCAATGCAGCAAATCTATGTGGGAACTCTTTCACATCTTCTTCTAAGTCCAGAACTCTCACTTGAGCAGCTGGGAACCCCATAATAAGTAACTGATACTAAAAGTAACTCACAATGAAGGGAAAGAGACTGGAAGAGAACTGTGAAAAATTTGAAAGAGTTCTGGAAGTATAAATATAAACTCAACAGCATGCTTGATGTAAGATAAAGGAATCTTAAGTATGCAACACTGCAGTAATGATCCAGCCATGACATTAATATTGAGATGACAATTAATTGCAGGCTAGTAATCAGACCTAAGAGCCTAAACTCTTCTCTCATAAGATCAATTGAAGAGATAGAGCAATTGAGTAGCATGCTTGCAGTTAAGAAATGACAACACTTCCTTTTAGAAAAAACTATTAATGACAGTAATTATTCAGAATCAATATTCTTATTCTCCAATATCAGAAGATCAAAAGATTGGTACTAATTCAGAGAAATTACCAAGTGTAGTAAACATTCTGAGTTAGCCATCCTCAACAAAGATTCCAAAAGCTAACCTCTCTCTGATCCAAACATCTTTGTATTTAAAAAATCCCACTAATTAAATTAAAAAAGAGTAACACTACTTTTTATGCCTAGAGAAAAGAAATTCACTTCAATAATCAATCTTCAAGAGAGATAAAACTGCATAATCCTATTAATCTTGTTGCAGAGATGAATATAATGGTACTAAAAAGCATCACCAAGAAAAGAATTTTCATTCCCAAAACAAGTAGCTAATATTCATTAGGAATTTATCTTATTTAATCAAACTTCAAATCCCTACTCTAGGTAGGATCTCAAATCTTTCAGAAGAATCTCCTCCTATTGAACTTATCAGACCCCTTTAATCATTCTGAAGATACCATTCTATGATACTAAAACAAGGATCTGTAATAATACCAATATCAGTGAACCACACCCTTACGCTACGAACAGCCAGTCATCCCAAAGAATACTGTTGATATACGAATCTCATGATAATGTTCTGAAACTCTATGACTGCACCTCCATTAGCTCATGACCTAACATAAAACAAAAAGAAGATAAAAAATTGAATCAACCCAAAGGATTAGAATTAGTCTGAAAGAACCAACACAGTAATCTATTACCCCTCTTGAAACATAATAAGAATCAAAGAAGAATCAGGAAGAACTAGTGAAATCGAAAAACCTAAAATTAGGTCATCCAAAAGATTTTTTGAAACTAAACAATCTTACTCAAAGAAAAAGAAATTAAAATAATGGAAACAGGTAAGAATCAACTTAAGAACATAAAAACAGAATTGAAATCAAACGGAGAAATCTAAATCACTGTAAGAATCGAAGAGAAATTTTTCCGTTGACTAAGTCAGCATCGCCTGACTTATCGCCTTCTTCTTGACATCAATTTAGATTTTTCAGGTCTTTTGTATTTATATCAAACGGAAAATTATTAGCCATATGGGGGAAGACTTTCATTCACTCTTTCAAATGGGGGTGAAAGGGGTTTCCCTCTACTCATAGTAGGACCTAATTTGCTCCCATTTGTTCAACTCTTTCAATTTAAAAGAGATTCTCAACCTCATATCCCTTGCTCTTAATTGTCAGTGTGGCAATGTATATATGCAGGTAGAGTCGTGCTGTGACGAGGTTACCCTCGTAACAACATTCGTAAAAGTGCACCTAACAGCCGTTGGATATAGTATCATAGATATCATAGAAAATGAAAATATTTTTGTTATTCTTATTTTTATTTTTATTTTATCCTATCCTTACATTTTATATTATATACTCCTTAGGCCCTCCTGTAAATTAGGGAATTACTTTTGCGGCGATACCAAGATCCCTATTTGCCCAGATTAGGCAGTTCGTACACACCTAGATTTAACGGGAGCTTGGATGATTAATGGGAAGAAGAAACTGGTTCGTACATACCTTCATCAAAAGTTATATTTGCCCAGATTAGGCGGTTCTGCAGCGGAGGCTCCAAGTTGCAACGGAGGCTCCAAGAAAATGTTAACATTTTTCAAATCTTGTACAGGATCAATTTCATCGCCACCCCACGGGGAAACTCATCAGAGCTTATTGTTGCCCAGATTAGTCCAGATGCTCGAAGCATATGCATATACTCGTTGATTAGCTGGTGATATTAGATTAGATTGCTGATTAACCGATACACTAAAAATAAAACCTAACAAGGATGTTTAATATACAAAGAGTAAGGAAGTATGATGTATGCACCGTTAATGTTTTATGTTTTCTTCCATCGATTAATTCCCTCAAACTCATTATGATCAAAGTTGATCGAGTTTTCTTCCATGTGCGAAAAACGAACGCTGCTGTGATAGGTTTTCATGAAGCAAGTGAAAATAACAATACAAGTTCATCCACGAGAATTATTTTTTTCTGATAAAGATCCACGAGATAAGAAAAAACAAAACTATTTACTGGAAGGACTTTAGAATAAATAATATAGAATTTAGGGATTTATAAGATAATAAAAATAACATAAATATTTTTAATTTCCAAAAAGCTGCCTCGAGATATGCACATATCTATGATAGGATATCCAACGGCCGTTAGGTGCACCCTTACGGAAGCTGTCACGAGGATGACCTCGTCACAGCACGAAGATTTGTCGTTAGGAGAAGATTTCATGGCTGCTAATGGGGGGACCGGAATTAGCAGGGTACCTTTTGAGTGATCCGACGGCAAGGATGGGATATAATTCTTTTGTCTCATATAAAACGGTACCTCCTGGAAATTCCGGTCCCCCGTTAGCAGCCTTGGAAGGTTTGATCACAAACTATGATATCTTAATTTATTACCGTTCAAGGATTGAATCTACACCATGGTGATGTGATGTAGAAAAATTAAACTGAAACTAAATTCAAACCTCCTTGGGGTGCACCAATATGGGGTACCCAAATGCGGACTAATTAATGCCCTCAGCCACTAGGTTTGGAAAGGTGGGTCCATTACGAATCACGATTAGCTGTATCTAGAAAAGCTAAGACCGGGTCTTATGGGCATGCCCAACCCCTTCCCAAGCCTAAAAAAAACGTGGCCATAAGGGTCTCTTCCCGCAAGGCTTCCCTAGTTTGTGGGAATCGCAGCGGGAAGACTCTGGATACGGCTAACCATTAGCCGTTTTGAAAATGTAGAAAACAGTCAATCATTAACCGTTCTTCTTCATAATAACGGACAATGATTGTCTGTTCCGTTGGAACGGCTAATCATTAACCGTTTTTCCATTCTTAGAACGGTTAACGGATACCCGTTTCTTGACCTTTTTTCGTTTACACTTCAAATACACTCATTTGCAGTTTCTGTTTTTATTTTACCAATAGTATTTACGCTAGACGGGTAGACACTCCTGAGGTTAAATGTCGCACAATTTTTTTTTATTACAGTTGGATCCATTTGTCTTAGGTGCATTGTGCTCACCTTAATTAAAATTGGCAATTTTTGTGGCCTTGTTGTAGTGTACACATGGAGTTGCTAAGACGTATTTAGTTTGTAGAATATGTAAATATAAGTGATAAAGATGTGTAAACAATTTTATTTTATTCGGATACTTAAACTAAGTAGTACATTAAATCAAAATTATTGGAAATTAAACCTAACTCACTGACGCAGGCATCGCGACTGCACTTAGTCGGTGCAACAACCCTTTTAAACCGTTCGGTGTCCCTAACGGCCGAGTTTAGTCTCGGGAGGGTTTTCCAGAGATGTACCCACAAAATCTATAGTGTTGGCGTAGCCGAACTAATCTTTATCACCATCTTCACGGCATAATATCTCGAGAGCTTATTCTTCAGGCAACCTCTGCTTTAGGTGTAAATAACATTCGTATAATTGGAATGCTTTACCGGTTGCAGCTTCGTATCTATGTTACGACTCCACTTAATAAATATAGAACCAAATATTAAAATTTTGTTATTAAAAATATGTTTTAAAAATTTAAGATGTTAGTCCAAAATTAAAACACTTACACATTCATTCGTTGTCCATCTAGAAGGTATGTTTCTTAAAACTGGAACCAAAAAACTTGGGTACATCTTAACCTTTCTCTTAATATGTGGTATCCTGTTTTGTAAAACTCTAGATGTTCTTTGGCGTGGGTTTTCGTTCCTAACCGTCAAATGTAGAACCACAAGCTCCCAGAAATTGACCCCTGAAACAATATTTCTTGTTTCTCCTTCGGCGACAAAGACATTAATCCAAGATTGGATGATAACTGCCTCTTCAAGAGGGGTGAATCAGGCGACCATGACTACTAAAATAATAAAACAATGTGCTGAAAATTTAAGAGAAGATATATCCAGTATAAATAAGATGTTGATAATTTGGTTGTGTTGTTTTGGTATAGAGCAACATTATTTATAGTACATTGCCTGTCTTTTTGGTATCTCAATTTTCAAATCTTACTACTGATATTTGTGGTCTAGTGTGGTCACTTTGGTTACTGATGCATTTATGTCAGTCGAGTTTTCTTATCACCAGTTGTCGGTTTAGTCATATCACTCATAAATTTATTACACTATTTGCGAATCTGTAAGTGAGTTTTCTTATCACCAGTTGTGGGTTTCGTTGGTTCACTCATTAATTTATTACAATATTAAAGATTCTGTAATTGAGTTGACGTATCAATGTATTTTTCATTTTTCCACATATCAACTCATATCAATTATTTCGACATATCTGTTCCTGATTTTATTTGCATTCACTTTTATACGTGTCCTTCTAGTATTCTAGTCAAGTGCAACTTGAGCATCGTCATAATGTATTTGGATTTTTTGAATCTTCAGTATGTTTTGTCGTAACATATTTGGTCGACTACCTTTCCAATAAAATACATGTACTTGTCTTAAGACTCATCAGATCAATGTCTTAAATTTTAGTGAGTTTTCATATTGATGTGTTTCTTGTTGCGTGAATTACACATTATTCAATTAATTTACTATGCAATATGGTAACATTTTATACTTTTCTATAAAATCCCCTAAATTGGATCACAAACAGCATACCCTCATTCCATATGCAATAAGATCTTCCAGTAAGTTTTGTAAGAACATATTCGATATGTGGTTTATTAATGAATAAGATGTCGGTGTTGTGGAAGCATGGATTTTAGAAACTAATCGAGCCACGTCCCAGGAGAAGAAAATCAATCAACCGAATTTTGGAACCGTGTTTTCCAAAATTTTGAAGATATTACCGGAAACGACAATAGAAGAACAAAGAAGACAGTAACAAACAAATTCAACCTAATTCATACTGAAATCCAAACCTTTGTTACTATTCTGTTTGATGTCAACTTGAAGAATGCATTATTGTCATACGAAGTTCGAGTAAGGATATAATAAAAACTAGTTAATAAGTTGATTAACTATATACTCTAATGTCAAATGTTTAATGTTAAGTTATCATATTAATGTTTTCTTTTTCTTTTTCAGAAAATGAAAGCTCGGATCGAGTACCGTGAAGACACTAAGAAACCTTTTAAATTTGATGCATGTTTTTTTAATAAGCAGCAGAGTCTTAAATTCAAACATCAAATGGGTACGATAGGATTAATGTTAAAAAACACCCTAATTAAATAAAAGCAACTGGAAATTAAAATCACAACTAATTAACAAGACAACTAATTAACCATTAACCGAGACAACTAATAACCAAGAAAACTAACTAACCATTAATCACGACAACTAATTAACTAATTACGAGGATCGTATTCCAACCGGGTACATATTTCCTTATGCATCTTTGTTACTGCATATTTCTTCCATTCAGACAGCCTTTCCACATCCGTTAATAATATTTCCATATCTTTATGCCTAATGCCCATTTCTTCATTGTGGGCTTTCTTCTCTCTTTCCAAGGTATCCCTTGTTCCATTTTCAACTAACTGGCGCATCAACTCATTTTTAGCTAATTTTTCTTCATGTTTGACTGCATCTTTCTTCTCAAAGTAATGAATCATGTTGTTCCAGCCTCGTTCTGCAACTTTAGCCATGGAATTTTCCATCTTAGACTTATCTCTGCTAAGTCCCATGGCTTTATCCTTTTGCAAAAAAACGTGTTTGTGTTTAAGTTTCTGTTGTTGTATTTGTGCCATCACCATCTTCACTTTCTGAAAAAATCATAGGAATCGGGGTGGACTGACTAGGTTCACCATGATGGTTTCTTAAATTCTTCGGGTCACAACCTTCAACATGATGCCTCAAAACTGCGAAAACCGCGTCATGTTTCCAAGGTCCCCCCTCCCCCTTCCTTCAACAAATTTTACTCTTGAGTCTATGTACTGCAGCCATATTTTGGGAAAGTGTCAATGAAGTAAACATTTGAATTAATATTATCATATCAAATGAAATTAAAATTAATAACCTTATTTGTATGACGAAACTTACCATTTGTTCATCAGTCCATACACTATGCGGGTTTCTGAGAAAAGCCACCACAATTGCAGCAAATCTTCTGCAATCTGTTTTGAGGGCACTCATTCTATTTTGAAGAGCTTTTCGAGTCCGGTTTGTACGTGTGCCAAAACTACGGTGGTATTCCGGTTCGATTTTATCCCAGAAAGTTTCTGAATCTTGATACCTCCCGACTACTGAATTGGATGCAAACATAACATAAGCTTTTGTAATTGCCATATCTTCTACTTGTGTAAAATTAACCATTATGTTTAGGAACAAGTACAATAAATCAAACCAAAAAATAAAATAATTGCAAAGAGATATAACATTTTGAAGTGATTTTCACATGAGTGTAGTAATATGATGGCTAGATTTGGATTGGTGTGAATTATTTGTTACCAAAAATCACATATATATATAAGGAGTTTTCAAAAAATTACCGTTGTATTAAAACGACATATGATTAGCCGTTTCTAAATTTTGTCTGCAGGATGATTCTAGCCGTTGAAGATCTAATGGCTAAGAAATAAAACGAAAAACAGTCAACCGTTTAAACTGTTGATGATTACCCGTTGTACTTTGATCGCCGTTAGATTCTCAACGGTCATTTTAATCTAACGGATAATTGGAAGAACGACTAATAATTAACCGTTTTTCTCCAACATTCAAATTTCAAACCATATATATATATATATATATATATATCAGAGGTTGGTTTACGTTTTGTTAATTTCTGTTAGTTTGTAGAAAATATAATGGTTAATTTTAGTGAACAAGAAGATATTCGACTCGTGAGAAGCTTTTGCACCATAGTAGATCGACCAGATTTTTTGGATATGCCAGCAGAAATTTTTTGGAACGATATGTCTTTGGTGCTGGTTGGCCCCCGTTTCACGCGGCGACAACAAGTCCCACTACCTCTTCAGCTTCTCCCTCGGTCATCCGAGGGAAAGAATAGTTTGGTCCCCTGTGCTTAGCTGTCGAAAAGTTATCGACTATTGTCTCTTATAACAGTGAACATGTGAAACCATCCTAGCATATGTGAAAGGAGGGACTCTCTCTCTTGTGGATATGCAAATCAGCAGTATCGTGAAATGGGGGACTCCTCCATGTAGCCCTTCTTGCTTTGGGCAGGGATAAAGTGGGCATGCTATTTTAACGGTCAGGAATGCATAAACCCTACTAAATGGTGTGACCGCTCACTGTTCCACCCGCGGTACGGAAGGTGCCAAGGACTTACTACTTTCCCCGACAGGTTTCCCAGGCAGGTGAGCCGGTGTAGAAACTTAACCATATCTTGGAGATAAGATCGTTATGCGGTTTATCTCTGCCCAACCTGGTACGTGCTACTGGAAAATGGGCTTTGGATATTGGATACTGGATGTCGGTCGAGTTTCATTCAAGAGCGGGTGTGACCGAAAGATCCTTGAATGCTCTTCGGTGTCGCCTAGCTTTCCTCAAGAGTAATTGCAGGGTTTTTAAATTTTTCTCTACGAGAATCAGATAATGACGTAAGTTTAGCCAAAATTAAGTTTACTAAGCAAGGAAGGGGAACATTTCGTCACTCAAGCGTTAACGGTATATTTGGAGTACATTTGTTAGTCAATCCAGAACATATCTTATAATCTACCAAGTTATTTAAATAATATAATATGCTTATTTTATAGGTTATCTTAATGTTGTGTGTTTCTATGTTGTGTTATTTAACAAATGTAATGTATTTTCTTTTTTCATGCAAATGTAATGTTTTTCCTTAGTACCTGCAAATGTAATGTTTTTAATTTTTTTCCTGCAAATGTAATGTTTTTTCTTAGTACCTACAAATTTAATGTTTTTTCTTAATTTAATTATTTTTTTTAGTATCCATGTCTCATTGCTTACATAAATAAAAAAAAACACATAATAAAATCATTCCGAATCGGAGGCCAAAAAACCTTGTCCTGGGTCGTAATTGTCTTGATCAACATCAACCTCGTCCATGTCTTCTCCCGAATCCAACTTGTTGTCTATCGCATATCCAGGCATATGACCATCCCTTAGACCTTGACCATGTCGTTCCCATATATGAGCTGCAAGATCCGTACGAAGTATCTCCTGAAGAACTGGGTTTTGTAATGCCTCGCACGTCTGCGTCAAGTTTCCAACTATAGGTGCATGAGGTGGGTCTGGCACATATTTCCACTCCGGGTCACGATGTTCATCCTCTACAACGATATTATGCAATATCAAGTAGGTTCTCATGATCGATTTCATATCTTGCTTTTCTCGGTAAAGGATCCTAAATTTACTTTGAAGTGTCCCAAATGCCATTCCACATCTTTCCTTTTAGCCATTTGATATTTGTTAAATAACTCGAGAATTGGAATACCACTGGGTGCACCGTATGCTTGGACTAACATAGAGTAACTCTTATAAATTCCATCCACTAAATAATAGCCATGCGTGTACTGGTTCCCATTGATAGTAAAATGACAAGGTGGTGCAACACCATTGAGATTGTCATCAAACAAATTGGAGGACTTCAAAACATTAATATAATTATTTGATCCACCCACTCCAAAATAACCATGCCAAAACCACCTATCGTATGAAGCAACCGCCTCAAGAACACATGTGGGATAACTTTTGTGGCCTGTGTGTGTGTTCCCGCCTCGTCCATTGGACACACCCTCCAACTCCAATACATACAGTCCAGGCTACCAAGCATTCCTAGAAACCCTCAAGTTGCGTTCTCCTTCATCATCCACTTGATATCATTCATAGTGGGACGTCTCATGTATTTCGCATTAAACCCAAACATAATTGCATCACAAAACTTCTTTATTATATTAATTGTGGGATGACATGTGGCTTCTTTGGGGACCCTTATTATAAGAAAAGATATGATCAAGCAACATGAATCTTTGATTAGAGATAAAAGAAAAAGAATTTATGTGGTTTGTTCAGAGAGCTGGAGCACAATTCAAAAAACAGACACGGGGTAACAATTTTAACGGCAGTATAACTGCAGAAACAGGTGCACCTAAATATTCGCGACACTACCAACCTCACCCACCTTCCCAGATAAAACAATATCTAATTGCAACACTTCAACATAAGCAGCAACATGTTTATCATCTTCCTAAGATGCCATGCATCATAGTAAAAAACAGAAATAAGATTCTTCTGCACACCAAAACTAATGTAAAGAAAATACAAAAGAGATGATCAAGAGGGCAAAATAAGAAAGAAAATAAAGTAACATAACCTGCTCTAAATGAAACACGAGCATCAAGAACTACTTCTAGAAAAATTTAGACATTCTAACCATATACTATAAAATTAAAAAACTTCCACAATACCAAAACAATTTACTAAGAATTATGAAAAAGCACCAACTAACAAATTCTAACTGGAAAAACAACCCGATCCAGTAGATAGTTTGATAATCATCAACCGACTATATTCTTCAAGACAATAAGTTATATAACATAGCAAAATAAGTTTAAGACTCTCACATTTTCTTGATTCTCTTCTTATTATGATGGAGATCTTCTTCTCCATCACCTTCAATATCACTAGCATGCACCATCTTAGTCGTCAATATCCCCAACTCATTTCCATTTATTCTTTTTTAACGAATAAACCATAACCTCAAAAGTACCTTCCAAATTTCCAATACCTACCACTTTAAGAAAAAAAAAAATCGACGACTATAATCAATTCCATACTCTGTGTAGAGTAAGCATTGCTCAGTTTCAAATGTTGGAGACGGTACTTTCTTACACTCGTTAGTAGTTGGATTCCAAAGGATAAGTACATTGGAGCATAACAAAACTAAACCATTGCAAAATCCAAAAAACTCAATTCCATCCTGATAAGAATTACTAGGGTGATGTTGTATAAGGATAATGTCATTACACGTAGACGAGGATGGATCATACTTTTAGTAACAGAATAACTGTTTATGTTTAACTCATTTTTGTGCTGTCACTCTTCATTAGTTCAGGAGTACTCTATGAAATGTAACTCTCTCATCGGTTTTGTGTAGGTTAGCAGGATTGACAGCCTGTCTGTGTATGTTAGCCTTCATTACACAAATATTTATTTTTGTGTCTGTGATTTTAATGTGTAAGAGAGAGAAAAGATAATTTCTTTGAGTTTGAGTTTTCCAGTTCTTTAGCTTTTGTAAATTCATCATTTTCCTGTAATGAAAATTCATCATTGAACAAGAGTAATTGTGTAACTATCACTACAGGAAAAATCATCATTGACGACACTGTATTAGCGTTGTAGTACACCTACGACAACACAATTTTATGCGTTGTGTAGGTGGGGTATTGTAGAAAGTCCAAGATTTTCTACAATGCTTGACTAAGAGTTGTAAAGTGTGATGTGATTCATGGTTCGATAATATTTTGCCAAAGTTGTGATTCTCTTTCGATTTTTTTTGAAAGCCTAACACAACTCTTGAACAACAAAGGATGCATATCGTGGATACGTATGTAACAACACTTATTAGTATTATGAACAAGATTTGCACGACACTTGTATGAGATGTCGAACTATCTTGGACAACACATAGTTATGTTGTAAAGACATTATTTCACAATATCTGATTTGTGTAATTAAAATATGAAAGACAACATTTATTAGTATTGTGAATACTACTGTCACTACACTTTATTAGTATTGTGAATACTACTGTCACTACACTTGTTAGAGTTGTAGAACTTTTTCTCACACAACCTTTGTCTTGTGTAGTCATAATCTCTAACACAACATCCTTAAAGGTTGTAATATTTGAAGTAATGTGTAACTACAACAATTGTTTGAAGTTGTGTTCCAAAACTATTTTGAAAAAAAAAAATTATATCTAAAACCGAATTTCAAAAAGTAATCGACTTTCACATTAACCTGCCAGTGTAACACATTTACATTCATTCAAGTTAACCTGCCAGTGTTAAAAATACACATTAAAAAATGGTAGTGATATAGACTTTTGTTACCAAAAGTTAGGTTTTAAACCTCGGAAACCTCTCTTCAAATACATGTCCAACAGAAGTTTCAACCCTTTCCCTCTCTGTTCATGTTTAATTGAACCAAAATACATAATCAGATTTTTACATTAAAACATTAAGATCCTTGGAATCTCTCTCATGAGAGCTATCATCACTAGACTCTTATTTCTTTTTGGCTGCAGCTGCAGGCTTTCTTTGCTACGACTTCCTCGGCAGGAGGTTCCTATAATAGAAAAAGAAACACAAGTGAATCAAACTAGTGGTGCGAATTAGAAATTTAAGCACCATAAAAGAGTATAGTTGAGGTGCAAGGCAGTAAAATTCTGTTAAGAGACAGCACTGAGATCAAAACTTTTAAAGATGAGCTAGAGGGGGAAAGCTCATCAGCAAGTAAACCTAATCTGGCTAAAAATCGTATGACCTACTAATGTCACTTGAGTTTGCTATAATTTTGAATATGTCATAACAGAATCTTTCACGAAACAATTATGCAACAGAATCTCTAGAGCATACCCTAGGAAAACTCCAGTTGTTTGTCGGACACATTCATACATAGAGACACACCACCTCTTCTTAGCATGAGGAGCGAAGTATAAATTTAAAAAATTGAAATTACTTAGGAAGCGATTTCGTGCTTATTTTGAATTCTTAGTTGTTGTGAACAAGGGAGCACAAACCTTGGCCATTTTCTGTGATTTAGTCCAACGTTCTGCTTCAATATCATATTTTAGAATTCGGAAGCACTCCAGTCATTCTTCTAGAAAGAGGGCATACATTCGAACCCATGCAGAGCAATCCCAAGCTGCATCACCAAAAATATAGTTCATTTAAGTAGAGAAACATGGATAAACATTAAGCTATTTTGGTATACCTAGGGTTGGATTGTCAAGGGATACTATCCCATTTACCACAACAACAACACAAATTAGAAAGAAATACTTACCAAGAAGACTGGAATCATCCTTGAAATTGGATGTTTGAAGAACATGTCCTCTATGTGAGTAGTTCAACAACTCTTCTCTTAACGTTGGATCGCCCTCTCTCCATGTTCTGTGAATAACTATCAATGTCTTCAATGCAACCTGTGAAAAAAAACATCAGAAATTGGTTTAGATTGCAGATTGGCGACGACATAAGTTATATTACAGAACAACAACCAAATTCCTAACAATGAATTTGCTTCCAAAGACAATTATAGAATAAGAGAAAAGAAAATTACGATCCAATTGCTAGTCTTATTCAATCTTCTTGACAATGCATGAATGCAATAAGCTACATCTGCCCGTGGACGAACAACAGAAGTTGTGGAAAAGATTTCTGCAACAACATAGAAAAATCAACATATGTAGCTTCAACCAATAACTCTACAGAAATGAAATGCACCAAACAATAAGCCAAATGACAAAATACGATACATGAACCAGATACATAAATCTGAAATGGAAATTCGAGAAAAAAAAAGAAAAATGAACTCACTTCTAACATGTCTTTCCTAAGGAGGACTCTCGACATGATTTGTTGCTTTAACAATGGCAATATCCAAATACTCCGTTAGTTTCTCCTTGATGGCATTTCCTAGTTTAGAATCAGATACTCCTAATTTTTCACCATCGCAGTGAGCCTTCAAGAACTTACGAAGACCCTTGCTTGGTTTGCTATCAATAAGTAACGTAGTTGTGGACAAAGCCTCGGAGGTGTTCTCAAACTTTGTAAAAGCTTTCAACTTTACAATCTGAAATACATGTCACGTCAGCAAAAACATGAGAATGGTCATTAAAAAGGCAAAACATTTGTATGCACAAACAAATTACATATGCAGAACAATCAGTAACAAAAAATATGTAGCAACAACAATAACAACATAAAAATAAAAACAATACCTTTCTAGCTGCATCTGATGTAGCGAACTCCTTCCACAAATCCTACAGACCAGAAAATATATTGGCAATGATGGTTAGAATATAGGTGCATGGCCGAGCATAAACTTGAAAGACTGTCTCGTTTGTGTCTTAAGCAAAGTACCTATTTGGTGGTGCACCAACATAATCCTGGCTTTGCATCTTCCTCTCAGCCAATTCCTTGGCTCTATTCCACTCCATTGGTAACTTCAAGAACCTAAGAATAATAGGCTTCAATCACAGAACACAACACATCAGATTATGTACAGATTTCTATCCTCACGTAGTCCTACTAATGAACCAAGAAAATAAGAATTATCACTAAAGGTTGACACATTACGAAATCTAAGGAACAAAATTTAATATTAAGAAAAAGATGCATATTATCAGGTAAGTCTTGAGACAACCTTAACAAAGTTGGGAGAGCAAAATTCAGCCAATCTCGTCCTCCAGACTAGCTTTCACATGAAAAAGTATGCCTCTACCACCTCACACTGCCATACCCCACGAGATATCAATCACCGTAGGCTTAACATACCATACAAACAAATATAATAACAAGCGATGCCGAAAAAGTTACGCCTACAAACACATGACCAATCCAATGAGAAAACCCACAATTTACCTCAAAAATGAAGCAACCTTAGACCCAATTTTCCAGATTGTGATCCTCTTCCACCACCATTACTAACATCACGATTATCCCATTCTCATCCTCGTCATCTTCATCTTCCTTCTGTATAGTATCCTCCTGCTTCTATCACAAAGTCTCTCATCTCATTCTAGCACATCAACAATTGCTCTTCTCTGTCCAACTCGTCTTCAATTAGTCTTCAAAGCAAACCAACTAATCCCACATTAACAATTACATTCTTGTTGTAAAATAACCATTTGATACGAAGCTTCAACCATCTCCATTCAGTTCTGGCAATAACATTACTTTCTTCATCTTCTTATTATTCAATGTAAGCACCAGCTGCAACCATATGAACCTTCTAAATACATTATCCTCGCCACACTGTTGAGTAGATAGAACTCGTAGCAAATCAAAGCTAAGTGCTAGAATACATCACAGCAATTGCCATGCATACAACTTCAGCTGTTCTGCGAGACTACAACAATCACCCAAAACACCACTGCTTGCCTTCAATCGACCAACAAAAATTGAGTCCAAAACCCAACAGAAAAACCCCAAATTCATTCGCTGCTCTCATCACCTTGGTCTCAGGCAGTCATAAGAAGATGATATCTCAACTGACTCGGCTGAAATTTAATCTATAGCAGCCCCAATTCGATCCCTGAATATCCACTGACTTTCACCATCTCTTTCATCTTCGTCTTGATCTCTGAGTTCCATCAACCGATCTCATAGAATGAACCCAGTTTCCATTCACATCGAACCAACATCAGTACCAAGAACAACTCCAATTTCGACATAAATCATCCCATGGAAACAGCCAGAAAACCCCAAAATCCACAAACTTGTTGATGCTTCTGTTGCCTTAACCTATATCCACCATTAACAAACCTTAGATTTTCTATTCTTGGCTACAACAACAATCAAATCGAGAGAAACCCCCAATTTTACTCTCAAACCCTCACTCATGAGAATCTCAAATTTTTCTCCTTTGATTCTTCACCATCTTTAATCTCGAGCTCACCTTGTTACTGATTTCAGAACTAACTTGAACCCAATCTTCAATTTCCTTATAAACTTCGAAATCTAGTCATTATCAGACCCTTAAGCAATCTCTCTTAAAAAAACCCTAACTTCCCATGAATATCAACAACATCAAATACGCAAATTCATCCAAATTCGATCCCTAAATCGCATATTACGAATTGAAAGGGGTTCAGAGATTGAATCGGTGAAAGAAGAAATCGGTAGCAGATTACGAATTGAAGTTGGGTTTCGTTTGAGTTAGGGTTTGTAGAAGGTGGATCTGAGGTATTCGATTGATGAGTTTTTGTGACTGAGGTTGTGATGATTTTCATCGGAAATTGCAGATGAGATCTAATATGGGTCGATTCAATCAAGAAATGAAGATGAAGAAGAGGGATTGAGAGAAGAGCAGCGGTGGTGATGGAGCGCCGAAGAGAGGTGGTCTTCGGGGGAGAGGAAGAAAGAGAGAAAGAGATAGAGCTCGAGTGGTTGAGGGAGGGTTTGGTGGGTGAATGAAAATACTGGACGGACCAGATTTTGTTTAATCCACTCATACAGATTGAGAAAATAATTTAACGGTTGAGATTGTATTTTGGGACGCTCATACGGATTAAGAACATGTGTGTTTCTCTTTGTTTTAATACGAACTCATGTTTTCGGTTTAATTATCAACCTTCGACATGATAAAAAATCCAAAAAAAAATATTAATAAATTTAGCACATTGTTATCGACATTCTGATATATAAAAATCCAAAAAATGTATAAGAATGAATCGGGAAAATAAAAAATGAATTCGATAATTGGTGTGTTTCTTTGTGCTTTCTCTTTGTGCTTCCGGTTTGAATTTCGACTAGTCGCATGGGTCATGAAGTAATTTTGACAAGTCATACAGGTCATGAAGTATCTTTAGTTCACACTGGTAAACTCTGAGAGGGTTCTGACTTCAGAAATAGGATGATACATCATCAAAATCGATAATTATGTGGTATAACGACATATAAATATGAACCAAGAAGCTCTAAGAGGGTTCTGACTTCAATTGGTATGATACATCATCAAAATCGATAAATATGAAGCTCAATGTCGATTTGAACTTCAAACTTGGTATAATGGCATATAATCTATGAACCACGAACCTCTAACAGAGTTCTGACTTCAAAATTAGCATGATACATCATCGAAATTGATGAATATGAAGCTCAGTGTCGATTCAAACTTCAAGTTCGGTATAATGACTTACAAACTATGAACCAAGAAGTCTGAAAGTTCACAAAAACGATGAATCCAACCATTTAGTGGTAAGATTCCATGGAAATATTCTGCGAAACCTTAAAACACACAAAACTTGGTAAGAACGATGAATCCATCCATTTACTGGTAAGATTCCTTCAGAATATTCTACGAAATCTTAAACAAACCCTATTTCTGCATATTGTATGCAAACCAGGCTCCGAGATCGAAACTTGGCCTCGAGTTGACTACTATAAGTCAGAAACTTGGTAAGAACGATGAATCCATCCATTTACAGGTAAGATTTCTTCGAGATATTCTACGAAACATGGTACAAACCTTATTTATGCATATTCTATGCATACCAGGATCCGAGATCGAAACCTGGCCGCAAGTTGACTACTCTAAGTCAGAAACTTGGTAAGAACGACAAATCCATCCATTTACAGGTAAGATTTCTTCGAGATATTCTACGAAACCTTAAACAAACCCTATTTCTGCATATTGTATGCGTACCAGGATCCGAGATCGAAACCTGGACGTGAGTTGACTACTATAAGTCAGAAACTTGGTAAGAAAGACGAATCCATCCAATTACAGGGTAAGATTCCTTCGATATATTGTAAAAACCCTATTTCGCGTACAAGGATCCGAGATCGAAACCTGACCGTGAATTGACTACTCTAAGTCAGAAACTTGGTAAGAACGACGAATCCATCCAATTACAGGTAAGATTCCTTCGAGATATTCTATGAAACCTTAAAAAAATCCTATTTCTGCATATTGTATGCGTACCAGGATCCGAGATCGAAACCTGGCCGTGAGTGGACTACTCTAAGTCAGAAAATTGGTAAGAATGACGAATCCATCCAATTACAGGTAAGATTCCTTCGAGATATTCTACGAAACCTTAAAAAAACCCTATTTCTGCATATTGTATGCGTACCAGGATCCGAGATCGAAACCTGGCCGTGAGTTGACTACTCTAAGTCAGAAACTTGGTAAGAACGACGAATCCATCCATTTACAGGTAAGATTTCTTCGAGATATTCTACGAAACCTTAAACAAACCCTATTTATGCATATATATGTGCATACATGCTCCGATATCGATACCTAGCCGCGAGTTGACTACTGTAAGTCAGAAACTTGGTAAAAACGAAGAAACCATCCATTTACAGGTAAGATTCCTTCGAGATATTCTACGAAACCTTAAACAAACCTTATTTCTGCATATTCTATGCGTACTAGGATCCGAGATCGAAACCTGGACGTGAGTTGACTACTCTAAGTCAGAAACTTGGTAAGAACGACAAATCCATCCATTTACAGGTAAGATTTCTTCTAGATATTCTACGAAACCTTAAACAAACCTTATTTCTTCATATTCTATGTATATAATGCTCCAAGATCGAAACCTGGCCGCGAGTTGACTACTCTAAGTCAGAAACTTGGTAAGAACGACGAATACATCCATTTACAGGTAAGATTCCTTCGAGATATTCTACGAAACCTTAAACAAACCCTATTTATGCATATTGTATGCATACCAGGCTCTGAGATCGAAACCTGGCCGCGACTGGACTACTATAAGTTAGAAAGTTGGTAAGAACAATGAATCCATCAATTTACAGGTAAGATTCCTTCTGAATATTCTACGAAACCTTAAACAAACCCTATTTCTGCATATTGTATGCAAACCAGGCTCCGAGATCGAAATCTGGCCGCGAGTTGACTGCTTCTAAGTCGAAATTTGGTAAGAACGATGAATCCATCCATTTACAGGTAAGATTCCTCCGAAATATTCTACTAAACCTTAAACAAACCCTATTTCTACATATTGTACGCATACCATGCTTCGAGATCGAATCTTGGCCGTGAGTGGAGTAGTCTAATTTAGAAACTTGGTAAGAACGACGAATCCATTCATTTACATGTAAGATTCCTTCAGAATATTCTACGAAACCTTAAATGCAGACCTATTTCTCGCATATTATATGCAAACCAGGCTCCGAGATCGAAACATGGCCGTGAGTGGACTAATCTACATCATAAACATGGTAAGAACGACGAATCCATCCATTTACAGTAAGATTCCTCCTAATATTCTACAAAACCTCAAACAAATCCTATTTCTACATATTGTACGCATACCAGGCTCCGAGAAAGAAACCTGGCCGTGAGTGGACTACACCAACTCAGAAACTTGGCAAGAACGACGAATCCATCCATTTACAGGTAAGATTCCTCCAAAATATTCTATTAAACCTTAAACAAACCCTATTTCTGCATATGGTACGCATACCAGGATCCGAGATCGAAACCTTACCGCGAGTGGACTAGTCTAAGTCAGAAACTTGGTAAGAACGATGAATGCATCCATTTACAGGTAAGATTCCTTCTTCCTTAGGAATATTCTACGAAACCTTAAACAAACCCTATTTCTCGCACATTGTACGCATACCAGGCTCTGAGATCGAAATCTGGCCGTGAGTGGACTAGTCTAAGTCAGTATAGTGTATTGTTTTTACGATATTGAATTTTTACTATCATTGTCACTCTTGTTGTATTTCCTTTACTAACACTAGTATTTTTCTTGAAAAATAGACAAGCTAATGCTCCATTTGGGTTCTACGATGTTTTAGAAGAAATTCTATTGTTGGACTACAATCATATGTTTTAAATTCCAATATTCAAATGTGATTGGGCTCACACCAGTTTGGTGTGAAGGTAGAAGATGGCTTTACATTAGTCAATTTAAAACATCATGAGAACCAATACTGTAATGATCATTCATTTTAGCAAAACAAGCGCGACAAGTTTTCTATTCTCGAGAGTCAAATACATCTAACTGGTATGTGATGCATTACGGAGAAGCTTCGCGCTGTTTACGGCTCAGTCACTTGAGCATTACATTTTGAGCATTATATTTTGTTTTACAATACTTATGAAGGGTTGTCATAAAGTTAGTGTATAGTTAGTGTATTAAAGAACCACAAACTTGACAGAACATGTGATAGTGTAGGATGGTTAGTGGTGTAGACTTCCACGCTTGAGGCTCGGGATCGAATCCCCCAACCTCATTTTTTCCAACATTATATATTTTTACTTCAACAACACTTATAAGTGTTGTTGTAGCTTTCTATTTAAAAAAAATCAAAAAATTAAAACTTGTGAACTGAAAGGGTGGTTGATGAGTTAGACTTCCATGCAGTAGTTTCATGTTCGAATCTCCCCTCTAACATATTTTTCATTGTCATATTTTTGTGTTCTTCAACAACACTTGTGAGAATTGTGATAGGCTAAGTCACTACATATATGGAACATTATATATTTTTACTTCAATCATATTTTTGTGTTCTTCAACAACACTTGTTAGATGTGATAGGCTAAGTCACTGCATAAATGGAACATTATATATTTTTACTTCAACAACACTTATAAGTGTTGTTGTAGCTTTCTATTTTAAAAAAATAAAAAAATCAAAACTTGTGAACTGAAAGGGTGGCCGATGAGCTTGACTTCCATGCAGTTGGTTCATGTTCGAATCTCCCCTCTAACATATTTTTCATTATCATATTTTTGTGTTCTTCAACAACACTTGTGAGAATTGTGATAGGCTAAGTCACTACATATATGGAACATTATATATTTTTACTTCAACAACACTTATAAGTGTTGTTGTAGGTTTCTATTTAAAAAAATAAAAAAATCAAAACTTGTGAACTGAAAGGGTGGTTGATGAGCTAGACTTCCATGTAGTAGGTTCATGTTCGAATCTCCCCTCTAACATATTTTTCATTATCACATTTTTGTGTTCTTCAACAACACTTGTGAGTGTTGTGATAGGCTAAGTCACTACATATATGGAACAACGTTGTTATAGCTAAATGTCGTCACAACTGTTTTGCTTAAGGAGTTGTCGTTTGTTTTCTTAGCGCAACCCCTTGTTTCCTAAGGGTTGGCAGTGATGATATACGACAACTCTTCCTTTGAAACCAGTTGTAAAACATAGGACTTTCTACAATACTTAGCGAAGCGTTGTAAATCTCCAGTTGTAGATGTATATTTTTCCTGTAGTGTATGGTATCAGACTGAGAGATCTTCTCACATCTCTCAGGTTCTTCGATTCCTTTTATGCTTCCGCTACATCTTTGATTTCAAGATTTCATCTTTTTAAATCTCTATTTTTCTTCGTTTTATGATCCAAGAATTTTCTTCATCTTCAAATCCTGTTTCAATGGAAAATCCTACCAGTATTTCATTCACAACTGTTTCTCTATCTCAACTCACTAGTTTTGTTCACCTTAAACTCAAAGAAGACAACTTCATCACTTGGAAGAATTTAATGTCTCCTGTAATTCGGAAATTCAAGATCCAACGCTTTCTTGATGGTACACATCCATGTCCTCCTCAGTTCACCAATGCCAGGAATCAAGTAAATAATATTGAAAATCAGCTTTACACTGACTGGATGGATGAAGATGCTTCAATCATGATGTGGATTCATTCTACAATTTCAGATACAGTAATTGCTTATTTCTCATACGGCTCAACCTCTCATCAATTATGGACTAGCATCACTGCAAGGTTTGCAAGATCCTCCACAACTCATTCAATTTTGTTGCGTACTAAGCTCTTAAATCTCTGTCGGATCAACTTGCTGCAACTGGAGAAATTATTTCTGATCAAGAATTGGTTGTATTTACTCTTGCTGCGTTAAACTCAGATAACATTCCATTTGCAACTTATATGCGTCATATGTATCCTCCTATCACCTGCATTGAACTGGATAACAATCTTCTTAGTGAGGAAGTTGTTGTTAGTGATAGAAATGCACATCTGATAAATGAATCATCAAATAAGGCTTTTGCTTCTAATATGCATTCCTTTAGACCTTTTGGTAGAGGTACTGGTAGTCGATTTAATATCTTTACTCCCAATTTTTCAAGAGGATTTGGTAGATCTGGTAGAGGTTTTCCTTCTGACAGAGGTTCTTTCTTTCATGGTCAAAGCTCCACCTCTTCACCAACACCTTCACCATCTCCCATCAGACCACCTACTTTTGCATCATCATCTTTAGACACTGCCTCTACATCCAATCCCATTTACTATCAAATTTGTAACAAGGTTGGACATAGTGCTATTGAGTGTCACAACAGACTCAACTTTTCTTATCACAGTTCTCATACTCCTCAACACCTCACTACTATGCTAGCCTCATCAAAGATTATGGGCACCAATCCTTGGTATGCAGATACAGGGGCCAATAATCATATTACTTATGATCCATCTGAACTCTAAGAAGTTTCTACTTATGGAGGACTTGAAGAAATTCAAGAAGCTAATGGTGAAGGTATGGCAATTACTCATTCTGGCTTTACTTTAAAATCTTCACCCAATCAGTGATTTCATCTCAACATTGTGCTTTTTGTTCCAAAATCTTCTCACAACTTATTATATGTCCATAAATTTACTTCTGATAACCAATGTTCCATAACATTTGACGCAAATGTTTTTTATGTGAAGGACTTATCCAATGGGAAGATACTTTTGTAAGGCCCTCATCATAATGGTTTATATCCTCTTCATTTTCTACATGATCCATCCTACAAAGCTCTTACTGGTGTCACAACAACCATTTCAGCTGATATCTAGCACAAGAGACTTGCTCATCCATAATTTCAAATAATGCAACATGTCTGCAATTCTCTATCCTCCCCTGTAATGAGAACACCTATCTTTTGTACTGATTGTCAGTTAGGTAGAAGTCATAAACTTCCATTCTCAATTTCTACTCATTGTAGTTCACATCCTTTAGAGATTTTACATCTTGATCTTTGGGGTCTAAGTCCTGTAACTTCAATCTATGGATACAAGTATTATGTGAATATAATTGATGATTTCTCCAAATTTTGTTGGATTTTTCCTTTGTTTGACAAAACTGACTTCAGAAAGGTCTTTTACACATTTAAAGCTCAAATTGAAAAGCAACTCCAATGCTATATTAAATCTATAAGGACTGATGGTGGTGGTGAATTCATAAACAATGAATTAGGTTCTTTTATCTCAACTCAAGGTATTTTGCATGAGATAACTTGTCCTCATACACCTGAGCAAAATGGTGTTGTTGAGTCTAAGCACAGACATTTAGTGGATGTTGGTAGAACCTTTCTTCTTCAATGTGGTATATCTTATAGCTTTTGGGTTGAAGCCTTCACTACAGCTAACCTTACTTATAACAGATTACCAGTCAGATCTTTGAAGTTTAAGTCTCCATATGAAGTTCTATTTCACATGGCACATGATTATACCTTTCTCAGACCATTTGTATGCTTGTGCTTCCCTTGGATTAGACCTTATGATCCTCACAAATTGGAACTTAAAAGTGTATCATGCATTTTTATTGGTTATGCTGATAATCATAAAGGCTATGTGTGCTTAGATTTTTCTACAGGCAAAGTTTATGTCTCTAGACATGTAGTGTTTCAAGAAGCTGTATATCCTCTTAAACAGGTTCTTTCTCCTGCTACTCATCTTGTACTTGCAACTCAAATGGCTTCAGTTCAACATCCTGCACACTCAGCTTCTTCTCCTGCATCACCAGCAATTTGTCTTCATAAGATTCATCTACTGCATTACCAAATACTTTTACTGCATCACCAGATATTTGTCCTGCATCACCAGCTACTTGTCCTGCATCAACATATTCTTCTACTACATCACCAAATACTTCTACTGCCTCACCATTCATTTGTTTAGCATCACCTCCTATCGCTGCTTATGAACCTCAAGTACATAACAATCATACTATGATTACAAGGGGTAAAGATGGGATTTTCAAAAAGAAGAAGTATTCTACAAAATACACTTTATATGCCACCTTACTAAAGTCTCAAAATCCCTCACTGCCAACTTGTGTTTCTCAAGATCTAAAGAGTCTTGAATGGAGGCCACCTATACATGCAGAATTCAATGCATTGCAAACTGCTGGTACTTGGTATCTAATACCACCTCATCCTTCACAGAATGTTGTAGGTTGCAAGTGGGTGTTCAGAGTCAAGCATAATCATGATGGTTCTCTGGATAAATTCAAAGCCAGACTTGTGGCAAAAGGATTTCACCGACAAGAAGCATTTGACTTCACAGAAACCTTCAGTCGTGTAGAAAGCCAACCACTATTCGGGTTATTCTATCTCTTGCAGTCAACTATGATTGGTACATTGCTCAACTGGATGTGAGCAATGCTTTCTTACATGGGGATCTCTCAGAAGAAGTTTATATGAGTCAACCTCATGGATTCATTGATCCTGAACATCCCAACTATGTTTGCAAGCTTCATAAGTCTCTCTATGGTCTCAAGCAAGCTCCAAGAGCTTGGTATGACAAACTCCAGCAAGTTTTATTATCCTACAATTTTAAGCCTTCTACTGGAGATTCATCCCTATTTGTTCAGAAATCAGGCTCAAGAATTACTATTATCCTTGTCTATGTTGATAAAATTCTACTGACAAGTAATTCTAAGTCTTACTGTCAAGAACTTATCACTGATTTGCAAACTCACTTCCCTAACAAAGATTTGGGATCACTTCACTATTTTTTGGGTTTGGAGGTCAAGAGAAATGACTAAGGTCTCTTCATGTCTCAAACAAAGTATGCCCTTGATCTTCTTGACAAGTATGACATGGCTGGAGCTCAAACATGTTCTTCACCTATTGTTCCACATTGCAAGCTCCTTAATGGTTCAGGTACTCCTCTTGAAAATCCTACTTCTTATAGATCTCTTGTTGGTGTTCTAAAATATCTCACAAGGACAATACCAAAACTATGCATTGCTGTGAATCAAGTCTGCCAGCACATGCAAACTCCAACAAATGATCATCTCATTACTGCTAACAGGATACTGAGATATGTTAAAGGCACTATTGACTATGGTATTGTATTCAGCAAAGGATTAATTGTTGTTCATGGCTTTAGTGATGCTGACTGGGCTGGTGACCCTGATTCTAGAAGAAGTATTGGTGGTTATTGCATCTTCTATGGCTCAAGTCCCATTTCTTGGTCAAGCAAAAGACAACACTCAATTGCCAGATCTTTCACTAAAGCAGAGTTTAGGAGTCTTGCTAACTCTGCAGCTGAAGTTTTATGGATTTGCAAACTTCTCAGGGACTTACACATTTTTCTTCCCATTGCTCCCTCTCTACTTTGTGACAACATTTTTGCAATATACTACTCTTCCAATCCTGTTTTTCACGCAAGAATGAAACATTTGGCAATAGACTATAATTTTGTCAGGGAATTGGTTCAGGCCAAAGATCTCTCCATCTCCTACATATCTACTATTGATCAAGCTGCTGATATTTTTACAAAAGGATTGTCAGGGCCAAGATTTGCTCTATTATGGGACAAGATGAAAGTTCTTCCAAAGACAACTCTGCTCAGCTTGAGGGGGGGTAGTAACAGAATAACTGTTTCTGTTTAACTCACTTGTGTGCTGTCACTCTTTCATTGGTTCAGGAGTACTCTATGAGCTGTAACTCTCTCATTGGTTCTGTGTAGGTTAGTAAGATTGACAGCCTGTCTGTGTATGTTAGCCTTCATTACACAAATATTTATTTCTGTGTCTGTGCCTTTAATGTGTAAGAGAGAGAGAACATAATTTCTCTGAGTTTGAGTTTTTCAGTTCTTTAGGTTTTGTAAATTCATCATTTTCCTGTAATGAAAATTCATCATTGAACAAGAGTAATTGTGTAACTAACTTTAACGTATAAACATTATTGTGATTATGAAGCCGAGACCAAATTTGTCATCCATTTCAGTTACTTGTTCGCACACCTAAATAATGAAAATTCCAAATAAACTAAGCATTCAGGGAGCAAGTACACAATGTAAACAGTATTTCTTGTCATTGTTGACAATCAAACAAACAAATGGAGCTAATAAAAAAAACATAAGGAACCCATGACTTATGTTTCTTTGATTTCAATCAAAATGAAGATTATAAAAAAATGACTAACACATGGTTTTTCTGATCACATCACTAGCCAATCACCAGGTGGTCTGGTGGTTGGCATGCTCCCTCCCGCTGCAGAGATAGGAGTTCGAACCCTATAATTGTTGAAATCCACTCCAATTTAAGGAATTTGGATGTAGTTTAGGGGCCACTAGTCCATGACATCAAAAGAAAAATAAAAAAGAAAGATCACAACACTATTTTCAATTTTCGATAAGGAAAAAAAGAGATGAAAAAAATGAACCAAACAAACATGAAGCCCATTGGTAGAGATTAAATTGGATGTAGTTTAGGGACCACTAGTCCATGACATCAAAAGAAAAAGAAAAAAGAAAGATCACAACACTATTTTCAATTTTCGATAAGGAAAAATAGTGATGAAAAAAATGAACCGCACCAACATGAAGCCCATTGGTAGAGACTAGTGAGTGATAGTACCTGCAAGAGCAGAGTTGTGGAGAGTATGGATCCCTGATCTCCGGACTCTGAAGAGGAGTTCCGAAAGGTGGAGAAGGAACTGCTTAGGGTTTCATAAACTTTGAGATGAGACTTGAGAGTGTCTAATCAGTGACAATTGAGAAGGGGAATGAGACCGTTGGAAGACTTTGACTCGAACTATACACGTCTACGTATTTGGATGGATTTTGTGTAATTATCTGTTTTAGCACTGCATACGAGTGGTTCTTCCAGGACCGCATTATAAAACCGCTTCTCTCACCCAAGAGTGGTTCTTCCAGGACCGCATTATAAAACCGCTTCTCTCACCCAAGAAGGGTGGCCCCACAAAGGGATTAGCATGGCCCATTTTTGGGCCCCACTGTTAGAAAATACGTGAGTGCATGGTCTTTATGTGGTTCATGAAGAACTTTTGTTTGCATAATGCTTCCTAGTTATGGTATGGTGATGGAATCATATCTTGGTTGATTTTGGTACATGCAAATGGATACAGATTATATGCATCAATTTGAAGCACTGCAGTAATTTCAAAAAGATCAGGTTCAATGATCAATGCAGTATCTAATGAGCTAGTCTAGCACCCTGCAGGGAGTCCACTTAAACTAAACGTGTAGATTAAAAAAAAAAAAAAAAATCAGTCAATGCGATGGAAATTCACACTACCAGACGTTATCTGGTTGAGTTTATTAAGTATCTCGACTGTACATAGTAGGTTTGTTATTCTTTCCAGAACAACAGGTTGTAGAGCAGTTTCAGAAATTTCTGTAGAGAAAGCTGCGCAGCCTCCTCATGTGATGCATACCAAGTCTTCTGGGCTTCTTTCAGCTATCTACTGGTGCAAGCACCTCAATCTAAAAAAGTTTATTTCTGTGTCTGAACACTTTAAACATTACAAATCTGTGAGTGGCCATTCAGCTGGCTGTAGATGGGTAGATATGAACCTTATCCCACTCTATATTTTTCTTCTCCCTAGTTTCTTGGTAGCAGCTCGTCAGTTTGTAAAAAAGGATGTAAATTTGGCTGCTAATACTCTTGCTAAGCATGCTACCATTCTACCCATATAGCAAATTATAGTGTGTTAAGAGAGCACGAACAAAGTTCAGAAAAAGAGCCCCAAGGTAAACAATTTTTAACAGCCATACGTTGCAGAACAGGGTGCCCCTGAATATAGTACCCAACCACATCCACCTTCCTACATAGAACAACATCTAACATACTACAACATAAGCATTAAGCAGGATGTTTATCATATTTCTAAAATGGCATGCAGCATGCTGAAAAACAGAAACCAGATTCTTCTGCTTCACAACTAGACTAAAGACACCAGAACTAATGTAAAGAGATACAAAAGACCAAGAGAGCAAAACAAAATAACAAATAGAGAAACATAACCTGCTCCAATATGATACAAAAGAGTACTTAATTGAGCATGAAGAACTACTTCTAGCAATGATGTTCATGCCATAAGCGTTCGCAATCTTAACATTCTAACTGTACACTACAGAATTAAAAACTTGCAAAGTACCAAAAGAAATAACGAAAAATTAAGAAAAACATACCAACATAATATCCAGTTCATTAGGATAGAAAATAAGTGATATTAAGACTCACATTTTCTTGCTTTTCTTCTTATTGTGTTGGAGACCTTCACCTTCATCACCATCATCACTACTATCGTCATTATCGTCATCAGCAGAGTCACTTAAGCAGTAGTGGTCATCATCAGAGTCATCATTGCTGTTGTCATATTCTCTAAATGAGTTTGCCAAGTATACTTCCCCGAGATAAGTTCCAGTATTCAGTGAAACCTGGCTTTCCCCAAACACAGAAGTATGAAAAGAGCCAGCCTTTTGAAATTCTTGGACATTAAGAATCTTAGTTGTATCGTGTTTTAGGTCGTAAGAAACCATATGAAAACCAGAATCCATGTCTAATCCTAACAAAACATTTCCATCCTTCAAAGACTGCAATGGCATCAAATCCTTAACCAACCCACCAAAATGTTTTTGCAAGTCAATGGTAAATAGCTTGGTCCATGATTTTTCAGCTCCATCCTGCTTCATCTCCCACACATCTGCACCAACCTCAGGATCAAAGCAAAGGAAGCAAAGAGATCCTCCTAAAACACACAAACTTGTTTCAGAGTTTTCATCGAACAGGTCAGGCAGTGGCAGATGGTCAAACTCCTCACTCTCGATATCAAAAGAAAGAATAACTTCTTGTTCTCCAGATGGTAAACCCATACATCTCATATCTGCTATCCAATGCAGAGCTCCATTAACAGGCATCCGAGCCATATCCGGTATTTCTCGATGTTCAAGAGTATCAAGATGGAGTTCCTCAGCTGCTTTCCATTTGTTCTTTTTTAAAGAATACACCATAACCTCAAATTCACCTTCAAAATTCCCGATAGCTACCACTCTAAAATCTTTCTTCCGAGTACTATAACCAATTCCATACTCTGTGTAGCTCAAGCATTGTTCCGTTTCTGAGAATGTTGGAAATGGTAGTTGCTTACACTCGTTAGTAGTTGGATTCCAAAGGATAAGAACATGCGAGTAATACTTATTAACATGCCTTAACAAAACCAGACCATCACAACAGCCAAAGAACTCAATTCCTTCCTTGTAAGATCTAACTGGGTGTGTCACGTGGTTAATTCCTCTACACGTGGACGAGGATTGATCGTAACTGAAAGTATAAACATCATTGTGATTATGAAGCATTAGACCAAATTTGTCATCCATTCTAGTCACTTGCTCAAGCACCTAAAAGACCAAATAAGATATCACTATTTCAGAATTCATAGAGCCAGTACACAGTGTCAACAGTATTATACTACTAATTGTTGACAATCAATCAATCAAACAAACAAATTGAGCCAATCTTGCAATAAATTGAGAAAACAGGAGAAACTAAAAGAACCCATGATTTATAAGTTATCTTTCTTTGATTTCAAACAAAAAAGAAAACTAACAAAACTAAGATATCACCATTTCAGAATTCAAAGAGCAAGTACACAGTGTCAACAGTATTATACTGCAATCGATCAATCAAACAAATAAATTGAGCCAATCTTACAATAAATTGTGAAACCATGAGATGAGAAAGTAAAAAAAAGCTAAATAAAATGTCAAGCAAGTACACAAAGTGAACAGTGCAATACTACTCATTTTTGACAATCAAACAACAACATTGAGCTAATCTTACAATATAATGAGAACCCATGATTCAAAAGTTGTTTTTCTTTGATTACAATCACTAAAATCAAAAAGAAGGCGTAAAAAGAAAACTAATTTTTTCAGTTCATAGTTGTTTGTTTTCATCTTCAACAAGAAAAAAGAGAGCAAAACAAAGATAAAGCAGAAATTAGTGAGAGATAGTACCTGCAAGAATGGAGGTGTTGAGAGGTACGTATGAATCTCTGATCTGGATTCTGGATTGGATTGGTGGAGAAAAAACTGCTTAGGGTTTTATGGAAGGTACTCAGAGAGTGAGTATTTGGTGGGAGTCATGGGGAAGTGGGGGGATTGTGAACCTCGAGAGGTCGTGGGATGGGACTCTGTTCGAAAGACTTTGACTTACACTTTACACGTGTATACATTTGGTTGGGTTGTGTGGGGTTTAATCTGAAACGTTAATGTTCATGGATTATGATGTAGTTTGGATCTTAGTTACTAAGTTGACGAATTTTATCGGTAAAATTTGGGAACCCGTCCTTCGAATCCGTCTGTACATTTGAAATCGCGACTTAGATTTACCAATTCCCCCTAAAACCAAGTACAGTATACGTGTTTTTACAGGTTGATATATATCCAACTCGTATCTTTAAAATAAACTAGATTTTGTGCCCATGCTACGCACCGGGCGGCCCAGAAAACCGTTTTACCTCGCTCCGTCCCGATGCATGTTTAGGATTTTTTATTTGGTGTGGCTTGGCTTCGCCTCGTCCCGAGACTTATGAATTTTTATTTGGTGTTTAGGCTTGGAGGTCCAATGGAAAGGGAGTGACTCATTGGATCCGGATCGCTTAATATTTTTGAACACGTTTAGATGGTGAAGACTATATGCATAGATGGTGAAGTGATACGGGCATAAACATTAACTGCTTCAACAAAAATCCAAAAAAAAAAAATAAAAAAAAATTAATAATCATAATAAAACTTGGTTGGATTCAGGGTTCAGGGTATAATTCAAACTAATAGGTAAAAAGGACAATGATGGCTTTGAAAAAATAAAAAAGATATATAGTTGTCCATGAACTGCAAAGATAGTTCTCTACTGAACTCGGTAATACAAAGAAGGAAAACAATGCTTCATGTGAAATTGTCCATGAAGCATAAGAAATCTCATTTTAATGAAAAATTAACTAAAGAATAACGAAAACATACTGAATTAGCCATTGAATAAATATGTCTTGCTTGCCTTCCGCCTTCTCAATTGATTGAGGCTAGGGTCTTCGCAACAGTAGAGTAAGATTGGAGCATCAGATGGAAACTCCACTTCGGTCTCAAATTCCAAAGTTAACAATGAGACGACAAAATCGTTCCTAAAATATTTCGCAACAGTCTGCGCTATCACGATAGCAACACTTATATATATATGTTGCAACAGATCCATGGAGTCTTTCTTCTTTGCCCGCGTTTAACCCGATTGTGACCCGTTTTTCTGGGTAAAATTTCAGACTCTAAAATCTTCAATTATTAATCGAAAATTTCAAAATATCTCTCAACCAAAATACAATTTAACTACTATTAATCATTTTATGGAAGAAATTTTAAGAGAAACAATTAACAATTGATCAAAATCGAAAAAATTAAAAAATTTAGAAAAAAAAATTTTTGATTGAAATTTCAATCTGGGAATTCTCTAACTATGGATGATATTTTACGAAATTTCTTTCAATTTATGACAGATACAATAATTAAGATCTCTCTGCTGAAAAAAATCCGAAGGAAAACGATAAAGAATCGGTTAATTTCGAAAAAAATGTCTACTTTTTTTAGATCCAATTTTGAGGACCATGAAAGTGTGACGGACAAAATCCAATAGAGTCACCCTATAGAAGGCCTCCTAAAGTCGGCCAATGATCTTAATTTCATTAAACCCAAATGAGAAAGAGTTATACCAAATATAAATGGATCTATTAGACTCTTTCATCCCCTTCCTTCATAAATGCTTCACCTAAAACGGAGGGAGTACTTCTTTACCTTTTTTATTAGCCCCTCGTTATTAAATTGAATACCCAAAGTCTCTAGCACATGAGGGTATCAAATGCCCCTCGTTATACCTTATTCAACTGCCAACAACTTCCAAACTTTCACCATTACAGTACGCAACCCATCTCTTCTACCATCACACCCCATCAACAAATAACTCCAATGATCACCATTATTCCATCTCCTCCAACCACTGTTGAGCCTAAACTACCATTCTTGTTTATCACTGTCGATCTCCATCTCATGTTGTCAATGGCATGACCACCAAGAGCCTTTATTCTTGTTTGACTTGTTTCAAACTTCCTAAGTCACAACCACCAAGAGCCTTTCTTGTCATTTCCATCAATATCGGGGGAACAACCGGAAAATGAGGACCCTATAACAATCCATATCTCTCACCATCTCATTCAGATCAAATTTCCTCATCACAACAATGGAAAAACCTAATGAAAACAATCTCATAACGAACAACGAAAGCCCACAAACATGAAACATGGGAATAGCAGCCAAATACACATTCTTCGAACTACAAAGTCTACTCTCATATTGTAATGCTTCAAATCTTACAAAAATCTCAACTACTGATATCAAATTTCTATGATATGACATCACCCCTTTACTCATTCTCTAAGTACCAGACGAATAAAGAAACGCTGCAGTATCGTCCCAATCAATACGCGGAGACGGAGCCAAACTCGAGTCACTTGAAAGAAGTTTATTAGAAAAGGAATACGCATGTACTCTTAACCACTCCCAAACCCAAGTTTTCCAATTCGATCATTTTGTCATACAATGTGAAAGAAAGAACAACATTACATGTTGAAATCTGCTTGATTTCACTAAGACTACTCAATGGATTCATAGTAGTAGCAACATCACCAATTGACTGAACACTTAAGAAAACAATTGGAAAGGAAAGGGTATATGGTAAAAGTATCAAAACAACATCACCTTCACAAATTCCATGTTTATGAAGTCCAGAAGCCATGGATTTCACCCACTGTTGTAGTTTTGGATAAGATAATGAAAACTCATACTGAGATTCAATTAATGTTGTAAACCCATTATGTTTATGTGAGAAATAAACGAAACAACATCAAGATGTTGTGCTTCGGGGAGTTGTATTGATTTGAGTTTGTCAAGTTTCAACTTATTCCACCATCATTTTCTTTTTTGTCTCGTGTCTTCCTTGCCGAAGATTGGTAGTTCATTAGGAAAAACCATGGCTTTGCGGTGAAGAAAATATGGCAGGGATTTGTTGTAGAAGAAGAAGTGATGTAGGGAAGGAGGAAAGCCCTAATAAGTGATATTTTTCTTACGTGTTAGAGATTTCTTATGGGTGTGTACAACACTTAAACGGATGTAAATCTATAACTACTATAAAGCAACTCCCCTTAACACTTAAAACAGGAAGCTGCAAAATGTGATAATCCAAAATTGCCCTTAGTTTTAAAGCTTTCCTAAAAATCATCTACCAAATTAAGTGAGGCTAAAACAAGAAAAGTTTTAGAGTGACTCACAAGGGGAGGGGTCCCATGAGAGGAAAATAATAGTTCCACACTCGATATTTGTTTTTCGCTTGGCCACGGTAAAGCACGTGCATAACACGTGCAGACATACTTGTAAAGTACAGTTAAGTTTTTGGTGTAAACCAAGTGTAAGTTATTAATTAGGCGTAAATACCCACATAAGTTTTGTATACCTATGTTTTCCCTAACGGCATTATTAACGGCCAGTTAAATATAGGGTGTAAACAGAGTGTAATCCAGTTTTTAATGTCTCGACCAATAGAGCTCCGCCACTTGTCCTCTCCAGAATTGCTCTATGTGAAAGATTTTATCTAATTTAATTTGAGGGGGTGTCATACTCACCGTGCAACGTGGGAGCTCATATGACTTAGTATTTTAAAGGAGTTGAGATTTTACAGGTAGGTATATCGTTTCGAACAATACCCGAATTACGAACCATTGACCGAGTAGTGGATCGAATTTACAATCGGTTTAAACGAATAATACTCATACATTTGCCGTCCCAAACTTTCGATGTACCCCGAATTGCTAATTAGAGGTCGAATAGCCATAAATTAATTCGACAGTGTAATTAATTCGACGGTGTAATTTTAGCTATTGGTTTATGCTTCTAAAATTGATTTCTAGTTATATAACAAAAAAAAAAACTTAACTTTTTAGGGAATAAGTTGAATGCCATACCCAACATATACACATACTATGTTTGTGAGCATATGATACAACAATAAAATTTGTCCCATAACTCGAATAACATTTGTCTCTTAAAAAAAAATTGTCCAATAATAACAACCATATATCATTTACTCCAAAATGCATGCAGATACAATTTCATTCGAGTGAGCCAAGCTTGGATTTATGTCTCGGAAGATCGACAACGGAAGAGGTTTCCTGGTTATACAACTACTGGAATGATACCGGGAACAAAAGCGAAATTCGCACATGGTATTTATTTACCTCGAGAAAGCTTACAACAAATTTCCGCGTGAGGTAATATAGCGGGTACTCGAATAGAAGAAGAGGCTCTGAAATACATAACCTTAATCAAGGATATATACGACGGAGCAGTCATCGGTGTCTGGATGTGCGACGGGGTTTCAAACAATTTCCCGATCAAGATAGTGTTACACCAGGGATTCTCCTTGAGTCCTTATATATTTTCTCTAATATTAGATCAAGTTATGAGGGACATACCTGGTGAGATCCCTTGGTGTATGCTCTTCGCAGATGATGTGGCGCTAATTGGTGAATCAAAGAAAGAGGTATAGGATAAACTAGAGTGGTGGCGGAAAACTCTAGAATCGAAGGGCTTTAGACTCCGTAGGACCAAGAATGAGTGTTTGAGGTGCGATTTAGGCGATACCAGGTCTGATTTTGGGACGTTTTGCTAGACGGGCATCTCGTGCCAAGGAAGGACTACTTCTGATATCTGGGATCGATGATCCAAAGCGATGGTGATATAGGAGAGGACATTCGACATAGAACCCAGGTAGGGTGGGAGAAATTTAGAATGGCGACGGGCGTCATGTGTGACCGAAAGTGCTAGCGAAGCTAAAAGGAAAGCTCTACAAAACGGAGATCCGACCTGTGAAGTTGTATGGTGCGGAATGCTGGGAGACTAAGGACCAGCACATCAGAGAACTACATGCAACAAAGATGTGGATGCTGAGTTGGTCCTGTGGAAATACGAGGCATGACCAAATCAAGAATGATTGTTACGCAACAAGCTTGGGGTAGCACCAGTTGAGGAGATGCTTACCCAACATAGGCTACGTTGAATTGGGCATCCCCAGCGAAGACCACCACATACTCCTGTTCGTCTAGGACGCATCATACGAGCGGAATGAAGGATGAAGCGTAGAGGCCGACCGAAACTGACCTGCGATGAATTGGTCAAATGGGACCTGAGACGACGGAACTTAGAGAAAATGACCATACTACCCTTATCGGAAATAAGTAAAGTAAATGTTACAGACTGTGAAAATGTCCATATTACCCTTATCGAAAATAAGTAAAGTAAATGTTACAGACTGTGAAAATGACCATATTACCCTTATTGGAAAAAAGTGCAATAAATATTATGGAGACTGTGAAAATGACCATACTACCCTTATCGAAAATAAGTAAATTAATTCTTACAAACTGTGAAAATGACCATGTTACCCTTATTGAAAAAAAGAGGAATAAATATTAAGGAGACATTGAAAATGACCATACTACCCTTATCGGAAATAAGTAACTAAATGTTACAGACTGTGAAAATGACCATATTACCCTTATTGGAAAAAAGTGCAATAAATATTATGGAGACTGTGAAAATGACCATACTACCCTTGTCGAAAATAAGTAAAGTAATTCATACAGACTGTGAAAATGACCATTTTACCCTTATTGGAAAAAAGTGGAATAAATATTAAGGAGACTGAAGGCAAACCTGTGGATGTCCTCGACCTATCCGCACCGGAAGTGATTGTATGAGTTCTCTCACAACATCGTTATTTGAACGTATTCTAGCAATTATTTGAGGCAACACGACCAGCCATGTGTCGATATTAACATGCGCAAATCCTTTCTGCAGCGCCGATTGAACCTCCACTGTAGCACCATGGCTAAACCACAACCTGAGAAGAGGAAGGATATCCTGGAAGAAAATTACTGGTGCATTTAAGACCATTTTAAGCAAATCAGAGTATGTATAGTAATGAGAAAGAAATTTTGCAACTAAACAGTTTAGATGTAGTATACTGACTATTTTTCGGTTAAACCGTAGTATGAGCTGCAGATATGAAATACGCCTACCAGATATTACCTGCAAAATATCACCCACTCCTTGCGAAGCTACAAATTCAATAGAGTGGAAATAACCAGTAACAGCTTCTACAGCATACTGCACAGCCAAATCAGAGAAGCCTCTTGTGGTGTAATGAGACATAACTGCAGTACTGAATAGTGCCCATTTGTGCCATTCTTTCGACCAATCAGTTGCACATTCAGTGGCATACCAGAATGCAACAAGGATTTCTGCTGACGAGAACAGCCAATTAGGATACTGATAAATTACAGGATACAGATAAATTACAGCCATAAGAAAAGAAAAGAAAAAGAAACACTGGAGAAAGTGCCCACTGCAAAGTCCCAAGTATCTAACAAACACGGGCCATAAGGGGGATACGAGGACTTGATGAATTGACTAAACCAGCTGGTAGCCTTGGCGAACTGTTCATTGCTCCAGAAAGCCCTAAAGCAAGATTCTAAAAGAGACAACCCACTAACAATTACATAAAGGCGATGCAAAACCTATACTGAAACTAGTCCCCAAGTAGACGAATGCTTCATTAAAGGATTCGAAAAATAAGGTATTCCTGGTACCTGCAACCTTGCAAATGATTCATATCGTTTCAGATCTTCCCCAAGAGACCATTGATACTTTAAGTAGGCCTGAATCACTTGGGGAGGTCCATGATATGGAAAATCTCCCAGAGTAGTTTCTGGGTCGTACTGTATTTAGTAAATACATTATCTGACGAAAATGAGATACCTTACGAAAATAAACTAATAACACTCGCACCATACAACGGGCACCACTAACCTGTAAAAGGTTGACTAAAGTAAGTCACGCCTGACAAATCCTACCACTTTTTCGGCAATGAGAAGCGGATTTAAGCCAAGAGTCTATGCCTTCTGTCAGGAGTAGCACAAGTGCTCGGACAGAGAAAGCGCTTGCCATACCTGTACAATATATAAGAATAGACAGAAGGAGAAATATCAAAAAAAAAAAATAATAATAATAATTTTTTTTTTATCAAACTTAAGGTACAAATGAATGGTGCAGTTGATTTTTCAGCAGACTCGGCATTGGTTTAAGGAAGACGAACATAAAAAAAGACGGTTGCTGGGCTAAGTAACAACAGTAAAACATGCATAGACTAAAGGACTGCCTCCAAACGATAAGCATCATGAAGGTTGACAAAACAATAAATCTTCAGAACGGAGAAAAGATAATCATAAAACAGAGAAGAAAATAAAAGCTCATCCACCTCAGTCCACATATTACGAATAAGGTGTATGCAATGATTCTAGAAATGGAATCCAACTCGACTCAGTAATGCCCCAAAGATGTAATATGGAAATACCTCCTCTAACTCAGACAACTACTGAACTCTTAAATGTTGCTGTATGCACGATCATAACTCTCGAGGACCTAAAGGAGGTGTAACTTCTTAGATACATACCATAAATCAGATATCATGTGAGTGAACAAAAACAAATAGTTGTTACAGTTTGGTGTTTGATTCTGTAAAGATTTGCCGACAAAAAATTTGAGATCCAGGTATGTCAAAGCGAAAAACAAGGAAATCGTAAATAAAGTGAAATTTTATGGATTACTTTGAAGATGCACACAGATTATATGGATTACTTTGAAGATGCACACGAACTAAATTGAAACCACTTAAAATTTGTAATCCTACAAAATGAGAAAGCGAATGACATACTGACTCTTGTGCTTAACCCTGTAATCAGATAACTGTAGATTCCCTGAACTTGACAAGTTCAACCTGCTAATATTCTTTTTAAGAATAACCCTATAAATTCAGCCGAAAGGGCCAGTTGCAAAGCACAGGTTGCACAATATAAAAGAAATTTACCAGTGTTGTGAGCTCTTGTTGCCGAACATTTCCTTGCTCTGTCTACAAACTCAAACTCACGTGCCTCCTCATACTGTAAGAAGGGAAATTTAGCACCTTACAGACAAAATCATAAGATAAAAAACAGCAATAAATATAAGACAAAGATTCTCACCTTCCCTCGACGAAATAACAGAACAGCCCTAAAGAAAGTACCATTACTACTTCCTCTTAGTAAGAGGACAATTTACAAAACTGGGTGCATATTCAATTGAAAGTAAACCGCATACATTAATTAATAACTGGGAGTATAAATATAAGTTAATAACTAGTAGTTCAAGCATAAATTAATACAAAGTAGGATTTCAAACATAAATTAACGCAAACTAGAAGTTCAAAGATAACTAATGCAAACTAGGAGTTCAAAGATAAGTTGATAATTAAAACTAGCCTAAATAAACAACTACATGATGATGAAAGGACTCCGTCCTCCAAACTGATCAACAAGATTCTTCAATTCAACAGGGAATGCATTGGGTGAAAGCTCCTTTGTCTTCCCAGCAGAGGACACCATCTTAGCCATGTAATCAGCAGGCCTATTCCAACCTTTCCTAAATGCATTTACCATAGCACCTCGTCGATAATACTTTCTTCCTTCATCAATTATTTTACTCATGATTTCAACGACATGAGAAAGTGAGTCTTCCTCCCTCAACGACTCCGATAGACAAGCAACGCAAAATTTATCAGATTCTTCACGGAGATTGGGGTGTCGTCGACAACCAACTTCACGACTACTGATAAAACACTCTTGAACTACCATACTTACTCTGTCTGAATTGCATACACAGTAAACCCACTTAATGCTAGGAAACCCACGAACAAGATACAAACCCTCCAGAAGACCTTCTAGATTATGATAAAATGCTGAAAATTTATAAATGGAACTTCCCCCAACAGCTTTAAGAGGGCCAGCATCCAATCCACCAGACCATAACACAGCCCCATACCCTCCAGTTTTAACTCCAGTCTTTTTCCTGTGATATCCATCAAATGTAATTGCAAACACATCTTCTGCATCTTGTGAACACTGCGATGCTTCCTTCACGTCCTCATATATCGATTGATACCAAATTAGTTCTTCTGTGGTAATTACTGATGAACTAGTTATAGGTGTTATGGTCTTAGCATCATTATCAGTATCTTCAGATTCCTCATCCTTATTCCATCTATCAACTTCCTTAATGTATCCATCCTTATCTTTTTTAAATTCAAATGGCTCAAGAGTTTGATAGTACCTAGGTTGATTAAGGGAGTACCTAGGTTGATTAAGGGAGAGAGTTGAGAAACCAGAAGACAAACCATGTGGAAGACTAGAACCGCTACTACTGCCACCACCCTCCATCTCATTAATGTCACTGACAAAAACAAAATAAATGCAATATATCAGAAAATGTGAATGCTTAAAAAATAAATATATGTTCAAAAACAAAGTCTTGTAATATCTGTTTTAAGAAAAATCTAGAGCGAGTCTAGCAAAAGTCAGTTGTAATGAGAAAAGATAATTTAATAGCTAGAGATTAGAAGTCTATAAAGGAGAAGTGCTCTTTTTCAGGGATTGATTCTTACTGCCAGTTGTGAAGTTTGAATATATCGATAAACTATAAACTCAATGTTCTAAGCTTAGTGGCACTCTATAGTCTGTACCAATATTCCTGAATACAGCATACAAAAATACACAAATGTGGCTATCCGTTTTGTCTTAGGTTCTCCTTATATATTAACCAATCCAACAATCTATGCTTTGTTTCAAGGAAAGGCAAAACAGAATCAAACAGGGAGATGTTACAGCCTAAATAACATATGAGTTCCTACACGACAAAGAAATCAATATCCCTGTGATTGTTACATCTACCGGTCTGACAATTTGGAGGTAACATTGAACTAATCATGCAATTTCACAGCTTACAAACCTCTTATTTTATGCACCTAACTATAAACAGGGATAAGGACTGTAATAAACTTAGAAAATACAAGACACTAACAAACCTCTTATTTTATGCACCTAACAAATTCTGAAATGGCAATATTGAGCCTGCCAAAATAGCTTGGTAAAACACCGAATGAGGGATGGGGTAAAGGAATTGTCCATCAAAGGATGAAGACGTCGAGGTTGTCCCGAGGTAAACACTTGACTTAATAATAGAGAATGAATTATACCAGCAGTAATATTTCAGATAAAAAAAAGCCTTATAAAATACTACCCTTTTTAGACAACAAAAGGTGCATCAAGTAGCACATTTGTCTAGGAGCTCTATTCGAGCAACATTAAAATGACTCCATGCTCGTATATTTCCATAGATATTATCTAGTGCATCAAGTTTCTATTCTAAAATTTAAAACATTGAAATAGAGAAAATTGTCCAAGTACCCAATCTCTTAATATAAGATGATATCTAATTCTTGAGAGAGTTAGATCATTACTGAGTAATTTTTACTTTTCCTCTAAATTGGGTCCGGCATTCAGGACACTCTTTCATATCACTACGAACTGCAGTATGACAACGACGGCACCTACAAAAAGGCAAAATATATATCACTCACTGAGATAAAGAAAATTGTTTAACAAATTCAAATAAAGATTTAAGAGGCTAAACATCCGGTCATTACTTTAGAAGAGGATCACCCTGACGACCAACTACAAGCAAAACATCACCTTCCTCCATGTGTCACTGAAAAGAAGAAGTAGGATAAAACCCTTTTTCTTTGGGGTTAGCAACCTTAACAGTAGACAAAAACTGAGTTGTATTGATTGATGTCTCGTTACAAGCTTAAGAATACAAGAAAACAACGTATTTATAGCTAACAATAATGCTTGGTAAGCAATGCAAAGCTAATATTAAGAAATCTATTCAAACCAGGAAGCTAAACCAAACTAAATTCCCAACTAAATAAGGACTAGGCCCGGGCTGAAGTCGTTCACACTAAGTTGGGCGGGCTGAAATAAGGCTAATATCGCTGCTTACTGTAACACAGTAACAGGCATGCCCGTTATCCTAATCTATTTGTTGTACTTTGAAATCGGGATCTCCATCAAAGATATACTCCAATGATCTTGTCAAATAGTGTTAATCCTTCTCCTTGTTTCATCAACTTTTCGTTGTTCAGCCCATGATGGTAAAGATCACAGTAGAATATGTTGGGTGCAATAATCAAAAACAAAGAAAAAATCAAATAAGCAAAAGTTATTGATACTTAGATCCTTTATAGTGGAAGTGATCGATTTGATGAAACGGACGAGCTCCCAAATCTCACTTAACGGCAACAAGGCAAAACTTTGGAAAAACGAGAGTGAGTCACGTGTTCAACACGTTGCCCTTAAGACATTAGCGCCCGGCTACACTCAAGAGTGATGCTATAGCCATCACAGGACGGATATCTCCAGGATAAAACACCCTACTACACCTACTACTAGCATATGTAGTAGATGCTCAACTTGAGCTTGGCAACTCCGAAAAAACCGTTAAGGAAAATCGCATGACGCTTAAGAATCGTCTATAAAATATTTTCCCTTGGGGGTCCCTCTACAATAAGGGAGCAACCCCTTTCCCATAGATTTTACAAAAGTAGTGAATTTGTTTATATAATTGACAAATACAACTTAAGAAGAAAAACTCCCGATGTGGGACTAAAATGCTTATATAGTCTCTTAAAACAACTAAAACGTGGAAACTCCACAATGTGGGACTAATAAGTTTTTCATTCACAAAAGAAAATAATAAATTATAATTTTATTATAACCTTAAAATTATTTTAAAATTATTTTTTTAGTAATCGTTTTCCAACAATCCCCCACATGAATGAAAACTCAATAAAACACGAAAATACGAGATAGATTTTTAAATCAACAACCCAATCTCACGATCCGAACCGACCGAACGTACGGACGGATCGTGCATGTTGAAGTCATACTAGCCATTCCAACGTCATCTCCCTCACACAACAAAGTGATGACCCCAGATCATACTATTGATTTCTAAAATCATATAGTATAGAGAGCTTTCATCTTTAGTTCCTCACAAGTGAGACTAAAGGTTCCTTTCATCAAAGTGAAAAAGCATGAACTAGTGAACCCTTAGTGACCCTTAGATCCTAAGTTCCGGTAATACCAAAACCATCAAAACGAAAATCACATAAAAATCGCAGGGAAATACCATTTTAGGCGAGAGGTGTCCATGAGGTCTTGAACCTTTGCTTAGTGAGATATTACCTAATTACTTGCTAGAGACAAAAGGAACTATGTCTTGAATCGCTAGCGTTTGATGTAATTCGCGATAACAACCACGGATGATATATCCAAGGGTACGCTAAGCTCGTGCCGTTTTGTCCAATTTGGCCATGGACATATCCTGTTTCTCGGAATGCTCTAGAGAATCAAAGCTCATATTCTAATAGGAAGCGTCCCCACTTCCTCATTCGAGATAGGTGAGTTTCCATAAAGAGTACTACTTCTACAACCCACTTCAATCTTAAATTGAAACTATAGAACTCATTAAGACTTCTTAAAGTCATCCTTCACATGCAGTCACACTATCACGTCTACACCATAGGGAAGGGACAGAGAATGAAATTCTCTGATAGTGTTTACCTTTACCCACCACAAATTAGTTGTCTCATTCGAAACCTTGATCATGGGATTTCCAGTCGGCAAGGTTGAGTATCCTTCATGGCAAGTTTAATTTATGAGCTTAAGCCCCATCCCCTCGATGCATTTCTAACTATCTCTTTAGATAAACCTTTCGTCAAGGTTGCGCGATATTCTCCTTGGACTTTATCCAATCAATGGAAATAACGCCGATTGAGATTAGTTATTTTTAGCTTTAGCTATTATAGCTTGGCTAACACAATGTATAGATATAGGCGGCACGAGGCCTATGCCAGAGAGGAATGTCTTCTAAAAGCATCTTAGGCACTCGGCCCCCTCTCGTGATTTATCTAACACAATACTCTTATATTCCATAATGAATTGAGCAATATATGTCCGTTTGGAAATCTTCCAAAAACAAACCCTCATGCTTTAGAGTGAAACCATATCCACTCGTAGACTTAGACTCCTGCGAGTCAACTATCTAGTTTGCATCATAAAATCCCTCAAGGACAAAGAAGATACCTTTCATAAATCAAATAAAAGGTAATAGAGTATTTTAGGTACCATAATACTCTACTAAGTGCATTCCAATGCTCTTGCTTTGGACTACAAGTATATCTACTTAACTTACTCACAATATAGGCAATGTCCGGACTCTTACAGTTCATTAAATTCATCGAGACATCCTATAACTCTTGAGTATTCAAGTTAAGATACTTCATTTTCCTTATTTTTCTTGAGTCTACAAAAAGAATCGTATGAAGTACAAGCGGGCTTACAATCGGATCGATTGTATCACTTAAGCACAAATTCATAATAATGAGAATGACTAAGATTATAAATGTTTGATTATCTTTTAATCCTCATCCCTAAGATTACATCAAAAAGCCTTAGTCTTTCAAGTCAACGTTCTCATTCAGTGCATGGTTTTAGTGGAATTAATCACATCTATGTTTGTATCAAGTATAAACATATCATCAACATACAAGCATACAATCACACAGGCATCCTTAACAAGTTACTTATAAATATACTTGTCAGATTCATTAACTTAAATCCACTACACATTATCTCATGATCAAATTTTCCATGTCACTATTTACGTGCTTATTTGAAAACCATACAAAGATTTGTTCAACTTACAAACTTTGTCTTCATAACCTTTCACTACAAAATCCTCGGGTTGGTCTATATAAATTTCTTTATCTAATTCACGATTTTAGGAAAGCTGTCTTAACATCCATCTGATGTATCTCCAAGTTGTTTATGGCAGCAATATCAATTAGCATCTCAACAGAAGTAATTCTCGTCACAAGTGAATAAGAATCAAGGAAATTTACACCTTGTTTTAGTTTATAGCCTTTAGCTACCAACTTAGCCTAACATTTTTCCACAGTTCCATATATCTAACGTCTCGACTCATTTCCATCCCATGGTCATACTCCCTAGAGGTAAACTAGCAAGCTCTCAAGTCTGGTTCCGACGGACTGAGTCCATTTCAATAAATGAAGCTTCTTACCGGAATGGGGTTTCAATAGATGTTATGGCTTCTTTACGATTCGGAGCTCAGATTAAGCTAGGCTTATTAAGTCGGGTCCATAAGAAGTCTCATTTCTAATCTTTTACTTCTCCTACGATCAACTCTAATTCATCTTCCTTAAAGATAAGTTCGACTATTTGAAAATAAATCTTAGGGATCAACATCACATCTCTAATGAGGTACATGATTAAGAATAAATATGTTCAAAGAACTCGGCATCCCTAGATTCCATAATAGTATTCACACCAAAGTCCTAAAAAAGGAATTCACAACCAAAAAAACAATATGCGGTAGGGTACTGGATATCTTATCTAAACACACCCACACTTTGACGTATGCATAAGAAGGTTGTCTATCTTTCATAAACATATGGAGTTTTATCTAATCCTTTAAGGTTACTCTATTCGGGATATAACAAAATCGGAGGACGACCTTCCCCCACAAGTTGGCGGTTAATCCTTTAATCAACATGGCATAAATCATCTCCTTAATGGTTTTGTTCTTACGATCAACTATACCATTAGACTACGGTTAATAAGGAGGTGTGATCTCATCAATAATGCTATTTAACAAGTAAAGTTCTCCTATATGAATTTCATACTTCCCATCATGTTCGACCCTAACCCTTTTAGTGGTAACAAATACTTTACTTTCAATTTCAAGTTTATACTCTTAAGGCTTCTAAGGCATCATCCTTACCCCTAAGTAAGTATACAAGATAGTACCTCGTACAATCATCTATGAAAGTTATAAAAACACCTTTTACCACCTTATTTTGGGTTGATTTCATGTCAACTAGGTCTAATCGAATTAATTCTAAGGGCTTAGAATTACTCCGAGCAATTTTGCTAAAAGGTTTTATAGCATATTTTGATTCTACGAATATTTAACTTTTGTGTTCAATATCCAAACTAAATTTGGGTATGCAGCCTACGCTTCCCAGTTTATGCATTTGACTTATATAAGTTTACGGTTCCATGTCTACCATGCAAAACATTCAATCACACAAAAGAAAACACAAGAATCAACTACTTCATTAATTTTTTAAATTTAAGCTTATATTGACCTTAAGTCTTATAACGTTTCCTTCAAAATAACATGCCCTTATGTATGACAAGTTTTCCACATTCAATTAATATCTTAAGTCTTTTACCATCTACAACAGAACAAGATACAAGATTCTTGCATATGCCCGGAACATGAAAACTTCATTCATGTGAGAATATTACAGGATATGAGCTTCTTCTCGACCTTTCTCTTTTTATGCAACCTCTCGCCGGGTGAGTTACTCATATAGAGTTTCTCGACATCTCCTATCTCTGATAGAGGTGAACAAGTCTCTGTTTCAACAAACATGCTTGGTGGCTCCAGAGTCCACCTCTGCGGTCTCTCACATTGGTTATTAAAATAACTTCCGACATCATGCCATCGAACTCGTACTAGTTTGTTTCAACTAAATTAGCATTAACTATCTAATAATTAAGGTTTTTATGTTTCCTACAATTTACTTGCCGTATGGCTAGGATTTTACAAACATAACAACCACCCTTAATTAAAGTAATGCTTGGGATTCGAGTTTTACGAAACATACCTTTCTTATGAAGACTACACTTAGAGTTGTGTTTGATGTTCTCGCCTTTGTCGGCTTTGGAAGACTTGTGTTCATCCACATGCGCCTGGTAGTCATGTTCCTTTTCAATTTCATGTCACAATCCTCGTTTATACTCTGACCACGGACACGGTAATTTCCCAATCACCTAATACACCACATCTCACAAACCTTAGTTCCGAATCGGAAAATAAAATATGAGTTTTGAAGATAACATCTAGATTTACAAACTTCGTTTGAACCACCATATTAAAAAAACTCATGGTTACCCCATAAAAACTACTTTAGTTAACAAAACATTTACGTCCGTCAGAATTTTTCAGGAACGTTTCTCTGTTTTGTAAAATATCAAACAAATACTTTTACAACTCCAAAAATTCTGAAATTTTACGTGGGTAACTATCACGATGTCCACTACGTTGTGTCAAAGGGTTCATCGAAATTCCTTCTAGGTTGAGAGATAAATCCGAAACTCTACAGCTGACCAAAAATTCGTTTTTGTTTTTTCACTCCATAATTCACAAACCAATCAACCGTTCTTGATTATTACAAATTCCAATGTCTTAAGATTGTTGGGTGCAATAATCAAAAACAAGAAAAAAATCAAATAAGCAAAAGTTATTGATACTTAGCTCCTTTATAGTGGAAGTGATCGATTTGATGAAACGGACGAGTTCCCCAAATCTCCGCAACTGTAACAGGGCAAAACTTTGGATAAACAGAGTGAGTCACGTGTTCAACAGGTTTCCCTTAAGACATTAGCGCCTGGATACACTCAAGAGTGATGCTATAGCCCTCACAGGACGGATATCTCCGTGAGGATAAACACCCTACTACACCTACTACTAGCATATGTAGTAGATGCTCAACTTGAGCTTGGCAACTCCGAAAAAACCGTTAAGGAAAATCGCGAACGCTTAAGAATCGTCTATAAAATATTTTCCCTTAGGGGTCCCTCTACAATAAGGAGCAACCCCTTTCCCATAGATTTTACAAAAGTAGTGAATTTGTTTATATAATTGACAAATACAACTTAAGAAGAAAAACTCCCCGATGTGGGACTCAAATGCTTATATAGTCTCTTAAAATAATCCGAAACGTGGAAACTCCACAATGTGGGACTAATAAGTTTTTCATTCACAAAGAAAACAAAAAATTATAATTTTATTATAATCTTAAAAATTATTTTTAGTAATCGTTTTCCAACGGAATATACATCGAGTACTTCTAGTCTAGTCTTGTACCTTCGGATGATACATACATAGATTTATCACAAATCGACATTTCCAACTTTCAACTGTTAGTCTGTTTCAAAACTCATGACCTTATTAATGTAGTACAACAGCCTTATTCCCAGAAGAGAGCAAAACACTAAGAAACATTTGGTACAGATATTCTACAGAATTCAGATAATACTAAATTTACTTAAATTACCTTATGCGACAACTTAATGCAAGTTGTGTTACCTTTGGATCTTTAACTACCTTGCTAGGTGCAACATGAAAGAGTTAAAAGGACACTAATAGAAAAATAGAAAATAACTGGTTAATTCAGGAACCTACCTGCGATTATTTCAACATTATCAATGAGTAGTAATAAAGCAATAAACTGAATAATTGGTAATGGATATAGATATCCACCTATAGCTCAAGTTCCATTCCGTATGATGTTAGAACATATAGTAATGTGCAGCTTTCAATAGCGAAAATGTAAATGAAACATTTCTTTGAGCTTAAACCCTAAGGCTAAGAGTGACTGGACTAAAGATGATCCAAATACATGATTGCATTTTATGTATGATTATAGATGCACAAACCATTATTAAACTGCGTGTTTCAGAAAAAATCTAAAAGTTAGAAAGTAGCAAGCTGGAATCATGTTTCAAAAACTCACCTGTCGATAATGGCATGGAAAGATCCAATATAGATGGGATTATTGGCTGTCAAGTCCGGCAGTAATTCAAACTCGCTAGTAATCCCACTCGCATTATCAACAACTGACCCAGCAATTGTTCCGTTTTGATACTTGACCGTCCTACAACTTCTTTACTTACTTCGTAGTAAAACCGAACATGAATTATCTTCCTACACAAATTAGATTCAATAAACGAAGTGTTAAGTAAAGAAATTCAGTCCTCTGTGAAGTTTTTATTGTCCAAGTGTTCCCCTGTTGCAACTGGAAAAAACTTCACTTGAATCTCTTGCGTATATGCCTTAATTCACAACTGTAAACTACACTACATATATGACCATACCCTGAAGCCATAGAATTCTTTCGCTTGGATGTTCTCACTTGATTTTTGGAAAAACAATAACACAATCAAGTTAGGCTTTAATGAGTGCAACCAACTGACATTTCATGGCCGATGAATCATGACATGAAGAGGTGACAGTCTGAGAAAGATAAGAAAACGTGTTCACGGGATTATAAATCTAACTTGAGGAAGAAGGGTCCCAAGCTCATATAGCAATAGTCAAGGTAACAACAATAATGAGAGCATCTTACCCCGAGAAGCATTAATTAAGATCCTTAAGGTTATCCTTGGAGCTCACATGCCGCATCATACCACCAGAGTGTGCATGCTCCAGTCACATCGGTATCTAACTCTTAGCATAGCGACGCAAATATCACATATATCACCAACAAAAAAAAAATAAAAATCAAAATCAAAATGGATCCATACAAATTACCATAATAGTAAATCAAAATAGAAAATCATCATCTGCAACTGACTTCCGTTTAAGCTTTTATTAGTTGAATTTTATTTAGTGATAATTGAATTATTGTCCCTCCTTTTGATGGACCTTCACAAATATCCCTAGAAAACTTTACAAATATCCCTGATGGTATAATTGTAAATTTTTCCAAAAAATAATTATGTTATTACCTTATTTAACCTTCCTCACTTCCTTTCATTCTTCTTCGGTTTTACACAGAAACTTCATTCTTCTTCGTTTCTTCTTCGTTTCACCATCTTCATTGCCTCACCACCAGCACAATCTCGCCGCCACCACAACAAGCACCACAATCTCTGTCACGTCCGCCACTAGCATCAACAGAGATATCACGATTTGTGTTCGATTTCATTGATTTCTAAACCATAATCGAGAAATTGATTTTTTTATTGGTTTTTCGATTTGGAGTTGTAGATTCGATTTAAGTTGCGGGTTCGGATTTGTTTTTAGTTTTCGATTTCAACGAATTTCTAAACCAGATTAAAATAGAAAACGAATTTTTAGTTGCGGGTTAAGATTTGGAGAAATTGAAGCTAGGGTTTGAGCTCATGGTGGTTCAGACGGTTAGAATTGGTGTTGAAGCTTCAGAATAAACAATGGTGGTTGCTGCTAATGGTGGAGAAGTACAGATGTGGAGAAGTACAGATGTTGAACTCGAAATGTTAGATGCAAATCTTGTTCTAGCTGAAGATGAAAGCTGTACTTCAAGATTTGTCATTTCGAGTTCAACATCATCATCTCTATGAAGTACGGTTTCCGCATTATCATCTTCTTGAACAAAGTGGATAAAAGCAACTTGAGATATAATATTTTGTGGTTGTAAATCCATCTTTCACTGACAACTATTTTTTTGTCTCGGACGTATAAGTAATCCTAACAACAGGTTATTTAGTCACCCGAGATTTTTTTTTGTGTCTAAAATTTGGTCACTATAAATATCATTTTTTGGAACTATTTTTGTTTACGGTAAAAAAATCACGATAGCATTGACATTTAATTTCTCGCCTAATGTTTATATCGTGGCGACGTATTTTAGACGCCAAAAGACTATGGCGACAAAGTTTCGTCCGTCGCGAGTTAAAAGTTACTAACGACCGATGACTATTGTCACCCTATATATATTTAACGAAAAACAAAATAGTGGTTACAAATTATGTTTTCTACGACGGGTATCTATTATCGTCAGTATAAATAAAATTCGTGACTGGCAAAATTCTCGCTGAACAAATCATTAGCGACAGAGGGAATTGCGACAAGTTTTTTTTGTCATCCATAATTTCGGTGACAAATCTAAAAACGAAATAGTTTTTTTGCCGCAAAAAGAATATTTATACTAACAATTTTTCAATTCGTCACACGTGAATATGTTTGATGACAAAAAACTCTTTGATGTAAAAACATTTGTCACTGAATGCCCATTTTCTTGTAGTGTTTGAACTCCTAAACGATATTTCATTGGATAAGTATAATTATGCTTGTAGTTCAAATCATGCTTTGTAGTTTAAATCATGTAAATTTCTTCCAATGTTGAACTTGTGGTGCAATGGTAGCATGGGCGACTCTATGTCATATGATGCGTGTTCGACTCACGCCAAGTTCACTCCATTTTACATGGATCAACATTCATTGTTGATCCAATTTTAGTGGATCAACAATGGAAGTTGATCCACTAAATTGGATCAACTTCTCTTTCTTTTGATCTTTTTTTTGGGATCAAATACTGTTGGTTTTATTTTTATTTGGATTAACTATTGTTGTTGATCAAAAATATATATGAACCAGTGGTGGCGGCGGTGGCGGTGGTGGTGGTGGCGGCGGCGGCGACGGTGGTGGCGGCGGCAACAGACTAGTGGTGGTGGAGGACTGGTGGTGGTGTAATGGTGGTGCATAAGGAGTGGTGGTGAAATATTAGTGGTGGTGGTTGTTGAACGGTGGTGGTGGAATGGTAGTTGAATGTTGGCGGTAGTGGTGCTAGTGGTGGCAGTGAATTGGTAGAGGAAGAAATTTGTTCCATTTTGAAATAAAGAAAAATGTTATATGGGTGAGGGTATTAAGGTAATCTAATATTAAATGGATAAGATTATAAAAAAGTAGGGACATATTTATTGTTGAATAAAGATATATTTATTGGGTGTTAAAAGTAGGGAGTCCAACTTTGTGCACCCCCTAAAACCGGGGTGCACATTCCGGCCATCACTATTGGAGCATTTTTAGGAGAAAACCGCTATGAAACCACCTTTAATATTTTTGTTTGACTTTCAAGAAATTAGGAAACATTAATTATTATATTTTCTCTATCCTCTTATTGTTTCTCTCTAAGTTGGACATATATAACCTGATGTAAAAATCCATGAACATGTAATTTAAAGAAGAGATGTTAGATTGATAAGACCAGATCAATTCACAATAGATATGCGAAATTTAGTGGAGTTTTAGGGTTCGATTAAAATTATCCAGCTATTTCGGGATAAACTCTGAATCTTTGGATGGAACAAGAATCAATGATTATATTCAGGCTCTATTATACCACCGAACAAGATGATCAGAAAAGTAAAACAAATATAATCCTGTTTTCCCTAAGTTTTTCATCGACACTTTGGTGATTCCAAATTACAAATGTATTGTTTGTTTAAAATATCATTATCCTTCATCCATTATAGTGATTGTAAAAAAGAAAAAAAAAGTTCAGTTTGTTAATGTTCTGAATCATGGATATGTTGATAGATATAAGTTGGAATATGACACATTGAAACTTGCTTTTTTTTTTTGTTCTTTCTTTCATCAAATTGATTAATTAGTAAGCTAGAGATAATCATAGATAATTATCTGAATCAGAAAACACTTTCTCTTTCCCTAGGCTTATCTCTCCTTGGTTAAAAGAAATTAATTAGTTTTCAAGTAGTTTGTCTTATAATCTTAAAACCGACCCTTTCAAAAGTCCGAGAATCGAATCCCTTTCTTACCACTTGTAAAAACTGCATAAGTACCCTCGTCTTTTCAATTGGTTACAGAGCAGACAAACAAAAAAAGATCTAGCAATATGTGTTTGGTGCGATCCAACCTATAAGAATCTATGACTGATTCCGTTAACGTCATGCAAGAGTATGAGTACTCAAATTTTGAAGATGTTACAACTTCATTAACTCATAATCCAGGAGTTACGAAAACATCTATGTCTATCTCTGATGAAAAAGAAGATTCTGATAAAGAGTTGGTAAAACTCCTAAAGCCAATAAGATGTGTGTCTACTCGAATGCTAATATTAAAGACAAAATCTAATCTTCTTAAACATGAGATCAGAGAAAAATACATTCAACTAAATTCTCTAGCCAAAGAGAATATGGATCTCAATGTAAAACTAGAATCCCTAGGTAAACCTCTTACTCAAGATCAAGAGACTCATCCGATGACTTTGTCTATTGATTCTGTTATAATCTCTTCTGATGAAGAAACCAAAAGTCCATGTTCGACTTTTATAGACTATGACAACAAAACTTGCTTGATAACATCTGAAACAAATCATGATGATGGTAGTCTAACTAACTACATCAAAACAGTGGGTTTCATGATGAAAAAATCTCAGAAAATTAATCAAGATCACTGTAATTTCATTGAAATCTAAGTCCAAAATATTGAAGGTTCCCTTTTACAAGATTTATATGGGATGATACCAGCATTACTTGGGATGATACAATTTCATATAAGAAAAAAAATCCTACGTGATCCTGATTGTTGAATCGGATAAATGGTATTATCCCCTAGTAGGACTGGTATCATCCCATATAAATCGTGCCCTTTTAGTCACCACAATTACCCAAACTTTATCTTGTGGGATCTGTGAGGGTTTAGTAGCACTTATGGTACTGTTATAGAAGAATTTTATGGATGGAAAAAACCTACAGCTGTTACACATCCACCGTTTTCTTCTTCACATCTCTACACCCTTATGTGTCACAGATATAAGCTGTTGATTGGGAAGTGGGTGAACTCGTTGAGACCCCTGGTGAATCCTAACATAGACCAGTATGGTGGCGACATATAAATGGGGTATTTTTATGGTGTAAAAAGAGGTACATATAAAGCATTTTCGGTCTGGTTGCATTTTGCTCTTAAGTCTCCTATATGAATCTAAGAAGAGGAATTTATAAAGAATCCCCATTTAATTTAATTTAATAGTTGTACTCAATAATTTATAAAGTATTCTTGTTTTTTCCATTAATTGTAAATTATCTCTATTGTCACATATGTTGTATCAAGTTTTTGAAAAAAAAAACTAACATACAAATAAGTGCTAGGTGGCGGTTATCTCACATGTAAAACATCTTAGGACCCCTGAATGGTTGAATTGAACCAAATTGTGTCTTTGGTGAGATGGTATATGATTCAAAGATCATAAACTGGGCTCGACAAAAATGAAAGTGATGTAGCGATTTTGAACCTGTCTTGGCAAACCTGAAAACTATTATAAATGTCGATTCTCCACCAACAAAAAACTCCAATACATCTGGTTGTGATGAACCTTTTTGTGAAACAATGTAATGTACATGAGAACTATGCAACAATCCTGAATCGGTCTCGACGAATTTAAAAATAATCTTGAAACTCTTGGGTGAAGAGGCAAATTTTTATTAGGATTAAAAAATATATAATATAAATTCATATTGGTCGGATTTTCGGTATCCCATGATATATTGAATCACCAACGAAAAAGACCAACATTGTGACCCCTAGCGGAATCAATGACTTCTTGTGGGGGTATTTTATGAATTTTCAAAAAACGGGAGTACTTTATAAACTATTAATTGAAATGTATTTTGTACAAATTCTGTAAAACTCCGATACGGCAAGTAGGGTTCGCCGAATGGAATATAGGTAATGGTTTGTCCTGTGCTAACATCGAGGCTTTTTCAGCACAATTGGCTCCAAAGTTGGCAAGAAACTTTGGAGTTAGGCGTGCTCGGGATGAAGTAATCCAGAGGTGAGTGACCTCCCAGAAAGCTGTTGGATGAGCGCAATGGTGCCCTTGAAAACCTCACACCGTCGAATGATCGCAGTGGCGAAGTGGAGACAATGTCGGTGGAGGGCTCGGGTCACTACGAATTTCCTTTAACACTTTAAATTGATTGGTTAAGTATTCAAAAACCAACTCTTCTAAAAAAAAAAAAACGTACTAAAACTCTCGTCTTCAATTAGATAACTACTAAAATTAAATCAAAAGATAATATTCAAGCGTTACGTTCTAGAGAGGGTGCACATACTATAAAACCAATCAAATTAACTGTGTATTAATATTATCTGCATTAGATATCATGATATTTTCGATTTAATGCATTTCCAACTGCTTTTTTTCCTCCTTTATAAATTTATGTTTTGTCAACACCAAAAATAAAACATAGTAAGAAACTCATCCTCGATATGGAATTACTAAAATTAAATCGAAGGATGATATTCAAGCGTTATGTGAACACCCGTTAGAGCGTGCACAAAAATACTCAAAAATCGTGTCATTAATATTTCTTTCATCGGATATCACGAGATTCTTTGTTTAATGTATTTTCAACGACTTTTTTTTTCTGATTATAAAGAGAGGAATCTTCTCTTCCATCAACATCATAAACAATAGTTTTTATATAAAAAAATTGCTACAGTTCCTCTGATGTTATTAGCATTACCTTGATTTCGTTTTGGTTGTAAGTTTTGTGAGAGTATATTCAAAATTAGTGCAATATGGTGCAATAGTAATATTATATCTGGATTGCTATCTACAACAATATCTTGTCAATCAAACTCGATTTAGAAAAAAATACGATAGCAAGCTAAAAATCAAACTTTTATTAAATTAAATTATCTTGTAAAAGTAAATAAAATCTACCTCAAAATTTATTTAACAACGATTTTATTAGAATGAAAATTTAAAAGTAGAGTTATCCAGCAACAAACTTTGGAATAACATTTATTGAAGTACACCAAAATAACCATACTTCGATTTAATTTAACATATCTTAGTTTAAGGTTGATAAATTAGTGATCAAATACAACATGTTATTAGTATAAAAATTATTGTCTGGATAGAAAATTTAGAAATTACTAATTAATTAAGTTTCACATTTAAGGGTTTTGCATGTAATTTGGTGTTTAATATCGCCCAATCGATGACTTACGATATTGCGTGATGAAACAATCGGTACAAACACACTTTTTTATATGAAATTTATAAATATTATCGTTAATGTCCCCTCAATCTAATTTAGTGTAAGTTTGTAAGAATTATTTCAAAATCCGATCAATGATGACCTACAAGTACTGTTTAATAAGTTAGATTATTTAGTTATACGGTGTTTGTTTGAACATGACTTGCTTTTGAATTCGGCTCGACATCTGATTCGGGCCGTGTCAGATATCATGCCGTATGTTTTTTTTTTGTTTTGTTTTTTCAGTATCTGAGGCGAGGTCTTATTCGATTCACACATCTGACTTGGAACTGTTTGAGCCAGGTACCATTTTGTACCTGACTCATTTGGCACATATCTGACTGGAATAAATTATTTCTGTAACTCTACTATTGTATTATTTTTGAGACGGATATAATAAATCGGATTGAAATCAAATAAGTTGGATTCATATGTGTCAGATCTAGATGAGTCGGATGAGAAACAAACAATGTGTTAGTCAGATGCTCAATGGTTCTACCAGGAATCCATGTTCTAGTTTCATTGGAATTAGATTCAACAGATATCACTACAATGTAAAGTTATTGAGTAATAATACTAATGAACTAAGTTTAAAACTCGTTGGCACCATAACCATATTATTTAGAAAAAGCACCGAAAATGCTGGTTGATTCGGTCGGGTGGGCTAGAGTGGGCCTAAAAACCAAATTGAACCTTATGTGGTATGTTAGCCCCACTAGGCCATTACTCACTCAAACCCTTATTTTATTAGTCACCGTCTCTAGTTTTGCTTGGATACGAAGAAAACATCTATTATCAAATTGAGAGGCTATATCACAAAATTTAGGGTTTATACTTTATTTGTAGGTTATTCAATAAGTTACTTTCAATTCCAGTGACGATGGCTCCATCTACAAACAATAATAAATCTCAGACAGAGATTTCCATACGCGTCTTGATGGTATTTTATTATTTTGGGATTGCAAAACAGGTATTTCGTTGATTTCCATTGATATCTTAAGTTCTACATAAATTATTCTTTCCGCCAATATGCTATAGTTAAGATTTGATTACAAAGATAGCATGCATGCATGCATCAGTGGAGTCATATTTATTTTTGTTCGTTTTAAGGATTTTTATTTTTTAGGGTTAATGATGTGATCAGTGGCTGTTTAATTAGCTTAGATGTTACCATAAGTACTCTTAGGTTTTACCATGAGAACACTTCTGTGTATATTCAATTGTGTGCACGATAGAAGTTCATGATGTTAGCATAAATCTTCTTTTATACTGATTCCCATTTAATTAATTAATGATCAGGAAACTGGAATTAACGATGGTGCTGAAAAACAAGAAAGAACTAAAATATTTTCACAACAGCAGTGTAGGTGTGGGAGAGGATAAGATAAGTAATTTACCTGATGAACTAATTCATCACATTCTTTCTTTGCTTCCAATCAAATGTGCTTTGTCTACCTGCGTTTTATCCAAAAGATGGAAGTATTTATCCAACTCTACGCCTACTCTTGATTTTCGTGAAAACTGTGAGGCTGCCATTTGGCCTTATGAAGAACAACGATCAAAAACCCAACAGTTCATGAATTTTTTGGACACGGTACTATTTCATCATGAGAAGCCTAGTATCAAAAAGTTCGATATTTTTTGATGAATCCGTTTTTGATGAATCTCGAGTTAATAGGTGGATCAGTGCTATTATGATGCGTGGAGTTGAAGAATTTGGTCTAAACTATTCAATTTTAAGGGCATTCAATATAATTCCTCAATCATTATTTACCAGTGATTCATTGACACGGTTGCGTTTGGGTTGCCATGTGATGTCTGAGTTCAAAATTCCAAGTACAGTTTACTTTCCAAAGCTCAAGATACTCTGGCTCACATCTGTTAAGTTTGCAGATGAATCCTCGACCAAAAACTTGTTCTCTAACTGCCCCGTCCTTGAAGAGTTGACTTTGGCTGTTTGGTTCATGTCTAAAGGCTTATGCATTATGAACCCCTCACTGAAACACTTGGACATTTCCTTGAGTCAAACATCAAAGTCTACGGTGAAGATTATTGCTCCTAATCTATTGACCATCAGCTGCAGAGGAGACCCGGCAGAATTTGTCCTCGATAACTTTCCGTCACTAATTGAAGCAGGTGTTTGGTTTAACTTCTATGGGGGATCCAAATACCCGAACGAAGTATTTACCAAGCTGTTCGAAAAGCTTTCAAGTGCAAAGATCCTTAAAATAAGTGGCACCTCAATTCTGGTATGCCTAAATACTTTAGATGATTCTTACATACTTGATTATTGTTGTTGTGAATTTAATAAGTACGGGATTTCTGTACTATCAGCTTTATTGTGCTGTGGTTTTCCGAATCTTATGCATTGGTATACGCTCTTTATATTTTCTATTTTTGTGATTAGGCAGATATCCTCTTCACGGGTTCGCTGAAATTTAACAATTTGAGCCATCTGGAAATTTATTCCCCAGCTAAGTCATACGTTCAGGCAAGTCACTCACCTATTATCCCCCGATTAACAAAAGGAATTTCATTTTTGTTAGCGTTATTATTCAGTTCTCTCATTCAAAATTGGTGTTACCATGCTTGTCAAAACTGTTGATATGGATTGTAACATGTCAGTTTCTCAAACAGGAATCACGCGCGTCATCTACTTGGGGAAATCATTAAGCTTCCGTTATTTTTCTTTTCCGTACTCCATTTGGGCCATCTAGCTTGTGCTTGGGCATCACTACTTAATTCTTTTGTGGTATCATAATTGGCTGAAATTTGGATTTAATTGATGTAGGGCATTGGCACCGAAGAGGATGATGATGGTTGGTGGTCAGTTGATCCTAAATGTTCACTACCACACTTGAAGTTGAAGTCAATCAAATTCAAAAACATTAATGGGGAACCAAGGGAGCTAAATGCGATTAAACAATTTCTGAAGTATGCTGGTTCTCTTGAGACTGTAACCATTGTAGCTTCTCCAAGGCTCTCTAAAGACCATAAAAATGTGGCAGAGCAGTTACTAATGTGTCCAAAACCCTCAAATTGTGTGATTAAGTTCTTGACGAGCTCTGAAGACACTTAACGATACTATAAGTTAGTCAATGTTGCTATTCTAATCTTTTCGAGGTTGTTTAGAAGATTCTGTGTGCGCGTTTACAAGTATTGTTAGTTTTCTCTTTTCTTGAATATTTGGAGGTTGGTGTAGTTACTTGAACCATCAGGGATAAGCTACTAAAATGTTTTGTTCTTCTACTTCCACCAATTTCAGTTTCTTGCCTGCTTTAAATATTTCACACGATCTAGCTCTAAAGGTTACCCTTCATGCTTTATCGTTTAGTGTTTTAATTTTTATCATTATAAAATTTATTTTACCACCTCTAGATGATAGATGAGTTTTGAGTTATGATATGCATCAGCGGAAACCACAAAAGTGCAATCTGTGTCAATCTTTTGGTCATTCGAGCAACAAATGTTCTTTGAAGAAAGCTAATGGGAAAGCTCACTTGAATCCTAAGAAGAAGCAAAATTCTGAGATGTTGAAAGGGATTCAATCCTTATCTAAGGAAGGGGAAATAGAGAAGGCAGGGGAGGATATTGGGATCTCAGAGGAGACCAACCCTTCTACCTACATTGATGAGCAACCAAATCAGCAAATAACAATTGTTGGTGAAGGAGTCTCAGATAAAGCTGCAGAGATTGGAAAGCAAGTAGAAGAACCTTTTATTAAGAGTAGAACCTATGCTAGAAGGATTAAGAGCTCATCCAAGAAGGGGAATAAGCAAATCCCAATCTGCAATTTGAATCCATATAGTGTCTTAGGTGCTGTTTCTGAAACTGTTTTGGAAGAGTTACCAAAGAGCGGTGAAAAAAATGCAAGACCAGATGAGGATAGTGGTCAGGCAAAGGCTCAAAATACTGAATCTCATGTCTCTCTGACTACAGCAAGAGAAGACTCTGAAGATCATAACGAAGACAAGAGCGATGTTAATGAAGAACATGATATTGAAGAGCCCAAAGTAGATTCGTGTGAAGATGAAGAGTCTGAATACGAAACGGACAGTGATGTCGTGGGTGTTGCGAAGGTAATGTCAGTTGAGGAGGTCTCTTAATGGAAACCAATGACTGTCAGTTGAGGAGGTCTCTTAATGGAAACCAATGACTAAACAACAAAATTTGGATAAACTTATGAAGTTTAGTTCATCAATTGGTCTTTCGCGTGGACCTAAAGATGTTGAAGTTAAGAAAATCTTTGGAGGCATCGTTCATACATAACCCCAATACCCAAGATTTCCATTCCTCAAAACCAATCAAAGATTTGGGTCCTAGCAATGATAATTTGGGTAGAGGGAAAAGAACCCCAATACCCAAGAAGAAATTATAGTCTGTGTAGGTTAGGCTTGCACTTATATTGTTAGGCAGTTGCTGCCAATCTGGGTTGCACGGACACGGACGCGTAGACGCAGACACGACGAAGCAATGACGCGGGACCGGTACAAAATTTTCAAAAACTAGGACGCGGACACGTATATACATATTTTATTTATATATTATTTATATATATAATCATGTATTTATATATCAAAGTCAAGTATTTCGACCCTAAAATTAGAAAATGATGTTATATATGTATAAATTTCAAAATAAAGAAGATATCGTTTGTTTATACACGCCGAATGTCAAATAATCAGTCACTATTAAACACACAGCACAATCAAAATGCATTCTTAGATCAACACATATCCAATTAAGGGTATACGTGATGTCATTTCCAATTACAAAATCCGAATAAAGACCTAAATTATTGATCTAAATGTTTGTCTTTCTTCATTTAGTTAATAATAGTAAAAATAAAGGAAAAAGTTTATATGAAAATGAAAAAAGAATGTGTCGGACACGCGTCATCGGTGCGTTCAAACCAGACGCACACAAGACGCACAAATTGGTGCGTCGGACACGTGTCGTGTCAGCGTCCCACGCACGTCCTGTGTCCGCCGCGAGTCGGACGCGGACACGGCTCAAGAAATGGAGCGTCCATGCAACCCAGCTGCCAATGTGCTTTTCTAACAACTTGTGTGTTGGGTCGGCTTTTGCCTTCTCTTGTTTGCGCTTAGGCGCCTTTCATCTTGTACTTTTTTTTCTTTTGAATAAAATTTTAACCTTTTAAGAGTCAAAAAAAAGTTATGATGTGCACTAATGTACTTTGTTACCATGATCTTGTTAGCTAAAAAGCTAACCTGTATATCCTCAAAAATATGCACGATATACTTTGTTATCTAATAAAGCTAAACTGTGCCACCGTAAAACATATGGATCTTGTTGTCTAACACCATAATCTTGCTCTTGAGCACCAATAGAACTATCAGGGATGCTATACATATCACATAAACGACCTTCTTCTGTAATATGTTTTTAGTTTTAATAAATTTTTTATCTTTTACCTTCAAAAAATAATAATAAAAAAAAAGTTCGGAACCGAGTTGTAAATGAAGACTGACACTTTTGGCGAAATTTCATTCTTATCACAAAATTTGAAGCATATGTTGTACTCCCTCCGTCCCACATATATAGGCGGAATTTTGTTTTTCTTTGTCCCACTAAATAGGCGGACTTTGCTTTTCAAGATGAATTTTTTCATATATACCCATATTTATTGTACATAGGTAATTGTGTTGGAGATAAGACGAAGGGCAAAACAAGAAAAAACATATAAAATTATGAATCTCATACAATTTTCTTAATCTAAGAGAATTGTCTCTCTCCACCTATATATGTGGGACGGAGGGAGTATGTGTGTAGCACCAGAACTATAATATGTCGGAGGATTCACCAAAATGTTCATGTAACGTGTATTATGACGGTGCTACAGCTATCTCATAAATCAGTGGTTCTTGGTGAACCGTCAAAAAAACCCAACAGGGTCATATTATAGATATCCAAAACCAAATAGCAGGCAGTAGTGCTTCTGTTTATCTTTTTTTTTTTTGGGAGCATTATAATGCAATCTAGTTTTTCTTTTATCGGAAAACTGAAAGTGTGAGATGTATTTTAAATTACAAGAAGTGAAGAAACCAAGAATTGGCTCAAAGAGCCTACAAAACCCAGCAACATGATAAAAACAAGCTGAAAAGTGAAAACCACACCCAATAAACGTAACCAAATTGTTTTGGGGTGTACCAATTCCTTAGCAAAATATATTTTGTCCTATATACAAGTTGGTACACCCCAAACAATTTGTTGTTGGGAGATATATATATTTAAAAAACATAGTTTTGTAATATTATATCAAACTTAGAGAAATAGTGTGGTGGTATTATTTTGGGCTCCCACACTATAGACTTGGGTTCAAGTCTCACCCCATACATTTGTGTAGGTATATTATATATATATCTATATTATTTATCAAAAGTCCGGGAGAGCGGGGCCTTGGGAGGTCCGAGTGATTTGAAAAATAATTTTTTTGCAAATTTGACTTTTGGTTTTCAAAACGTTTTAAGAATTTATTCGTAATTAATTTTCATTAATTTTGGTTTTATATTCTCACCGTTTTATGATCGTTACTTAAGATTAATTTTGGGTAATTAATCGAAATTAATTTCCATTAAACTGGATTGATTCTCTTAAGCCTTTATAAGCTGGTTTTCAAAAGAGAAAGTATCCAATTTTTCCGTGCGATTCTCGAGCAAGTGTTAGAAAGAGTGATAGTTGGTTCGATTTCTAAAGGTGAGAGAAATCGAACAAGAGAGTGAATCACCGTTTTTATCCCATAGGTGTTCGACAATTTTTGACTAGCTAGCACAATCAAGAGGCGTAGTCGCGAAATACCTTAAAGATAGCGACCTAGTCCGGCGACTCCACTGTTTGAGATCCGATTTCATTATTTCTTCATTGTTTCAAACAATTTTAAGGTATTTGATTTTGCTATGGAGGTTGAAAGGAAGCGCGTTGATGATACCAACAAGCCATTCAAATTTGAAGGGTCAGATTTCGAAGATGGAAGTCAAGATGTTCTTTTATCTCAAACTCATGAAGTCGCATATGATTGTGTCGAGTGTTCATCCCTGGAACCATGGAACCCGTCGCCGATAAAACTTCTACCGCTTATAAGATCACGGTTGATGCCGATGATGGTGTCGCTGGCCACATCGATCCATCTCCTTCCGGTGGTGCCAAAGATGCTTTGTTCTCAAGCTGGGCCGAGGAGAAAACAAAAGGCCATTGACAAATGGATCGATGACGACTTTGATTGCAAAAACTACATTCTTAACGCATTATCGATGATTTATATGAGTATTATTCAACTTTTGAAATCGCTAAAGATGTGTGGGATGCATTACGGAAAAATACGACACCAGGGAAGTCACTCAAAGAAGTATCTTTGTGAGCCTGGATTTGAGATACCAAATGGTGGATGATAGGTCAGTTGTTGCACAGCTCATGAACTTCAAAAAATTTACCACGAAATTGTGGCCGAAGGTATGGAAAGCCGATGAACAATTTCAAGTTTCGTAATGATTGACAAGTTACCACCTAGTTGGAAAGATTTTCGTAATACTTTACGTCACAAGACTAAAGAATTTTCTCTTGAAAGTTTGATTGTTAAGCTCAGGGTTGAGGAAGAAGCTCGGAAACAAGATAAGAAGGAAGAGATTCTCATTGTTTCTAACAATAAGACTCATCCAAGTTTGAAACCTAAGAAAAGGGATATGAAACCTAACCCAACCAAAAGAAAGGAGGAAGGCCTAATCAAAACAAGAACCAACACCCATCGAAAATGGACAGAATTCCACCCCGAGTTTCTTTGTTATACCTGTGGTAAACCAAACCACATGGCTAGGAATCAGGTTTTAACAAGGAAAAGAATAACGCACAAGCTAATGTTTGTGGGTGACGTTATAATTGCCATGGTCTCTCGATCCAGTTCTTCATGGTTGGTGGATCCTGATGGGTGGTGGATAGACAAAGTGGTGCTTCGCGTCATTGTTGTTTTGATAGGTCCATGTTTAAGACTTATCTTTGAAACAAAGGATAAGAAAGTGTTGTTGGGAGACTCTCACAAGACTGTGGTGAAAGGTTCTCCAGTGCAGAGAGTTGAAGTTTACTGGGAAGACACTTATGTTGAAAGATGTCCTTCACACTCGAAATGAGAAAGAACCTTGTTTCCGCTATCTTCTCAACAAGGTCAAGTTGTATCAAACTATTGGGTCCTGATGTTTACACTATAACTAAGAATAAGAATTTTGTAGGAAAGGGTTATGCTATTGATGGAATGTTTAAGCTTAATGTTGATGCTATGAATAAAATTGATTCTTCGCTTATATGGTTTGCAATTTTAATGTTTGGCATGGTAGGCTTTGTCATGTGGGTAAAAAGTTAGTAAATAACATGAGCAAGTTAGGTGTCCTTCCCGAATTTTCTCGAAAATGAATTTGAAAAATGTGAATACCGTAAAATAGCAAAAATAACTAAGACTTCACATAAATCATTGTAAGAGAATCCCAACCACTAGACTTAATACATTCTCGATTTGTGTGAATATGAAGGTATCCTAACTAGAAATGGGAAGAGATATATAATAACGTTTATTGATGATTGTTCTAATTATACGTATGTTTATTTGTCGAGCCATAAGAATGAAGCTATTGAAAAGTTTAAAATTTTTATTGCCGAAATTGAAAATCAATTTGGTAGAAAAATTAAGAGGTTTCGTAGTGATAGAGGCACCGAATATGATTCCGCTCCTTTTACCGAAATTTATCAAACTAATGGCATAATACATGAAAGAACTGCTCCATATAATCCTCAAATGAATGGAAAAGTCAAAGAAAGAATCGTACAACGACCGAACTTACCGTTGCTTGTTTGCTTTTGTTCGTGTCGTTTCTCATTGGTGGGGTGAATGTTTGTTGACTTTTGCCATGTTTTGAATCGCATTCCCAATAATAAAACCATGATATCTCCTTATGAACTTTGGAGAAATAGAAAACCTAATGTATCTTATTTTAGAGTTTGGGGCTGTTTGGCTTTTGTTAGAAACCCGATCCTAAAAGACATAAGTTAGAAAGTAGAGCTTATGAATGTGTTTTTATTGGTTATGCTCAAAACAAGAAAGCTTATAGGTTCTTTGATATTAATAATAAGGTTATTATTGAATCGTTGATGTTGACTTCTTTGAAGATAGATTTCCTTTTAAATCTAGAATTAGTGGGGTAATACACCTAGCACTTTACCTAGTGTTGATTCCGAGTCTAGATTAGAAGAACCTAGAAGTGAAGAAACTAGGATCACCGAATTTGAACCTAGATGCGTAAAAGAGCTAGGACTCGAGACAAAAGATAAAAATCCCGATTTTGAATTTTACGCTATAGAAGAAGAACCTTCTAATTTACAAGAGGCGTTTAGTTCGCAGTCTAGTTTCCGGCAAGAAGTCAGATAATGAATGGGATTCTCACATGTCTAATGGAACTTGGAGTTATGTAGATTTACCTCCCGGTTGTAAGCCAATAGGTTGTAAATGGGTCTTGAAAAGGAAACTCAAACCCGATGGAACAATAGATAAGCATAAGGCTGTAGACTGCCAAAGGTTATAGGCGGCGAGAGAACGTAGACTTTTTGATACTTATTCTCCGTTACTAGATTAACATCTATACGTGTTTTGATTGTCGTTGCTGCTACTCATAATCTTGTTATTCATCAAATGGATGTTAAACCGCTTTTTTGAATGGTGAACTAGAAGAGGAAATTTACATGGAACAACTCAAGGTTTTGTAATTCTGGACAAGAACATAAAGTATGTAAGCTAGAAAAATCTCTTTATGGTTTGAAACAAGCTCCTAAACAATGGCATGAGAAATTTGATAATTTAATGATTTCAAGTAACTTTAATAAATGAGGGTGACAAATGCATCTACTATAAATCCGAGAATGATGTATGTGTGATTGTTTGCTTGTATGTGGATGATTTGCTAATATTTGGTTCCAGTTTATCTCGTTGTCAATGAAACTAAAAAGCATGCTTAGTTCGAATTTTGACATGAAAGATTTGGGTGAAGCTAGTGTAATCTTGGGAATCAAAATAACTAGAATTAATAGTGGTATTTGTTTGGATCAATCTCACTACATTGAAAAAAATCCTAAAGAAGTATGAATATTTTGATTATAAACCCGTTTGTACTCCTTTGATCCTACCGTGAAATTGTTAAGGAACACCTGAGAAAGTGTTAGACAATCAATATGCTAGTATAATAGGCGCCACAAGTTATGCAAATGATTGTACTAGACCCGCACATTGCGTATGCAAAGTGGGAGTTCTATGCGGTTTACTAGTAATCCTAGTTTGAAACACTCGGATGTCATGAGAGGGTTATGCGGTATCTCGAAAAGAACCACAAACCTAGGATTACACTATCAAAGGTATCCCGCGGTCCTTGAAGGATTTAGCGATGCTAATTGGAACATTCTTTCGTATGATTCCAAGTCCACCAAAGGATATGTTTTTACTATTGTCAGGGCGCTTCTTGGAGATCAAAGAAACAGACAATTATAGCCCAATCTACGATGGAGGCTGAATTGATAGCAAGAGCGCCCTAGTGAAGAGGCAGGATGGCCGAAATGTTCCGTTGTCGACATTCCAAAAGATGGGAAAAACCAATACCACCCACTTTGATCTACCGTGATAGTACCATGGCTATCGGAGTAGTAGATAACCACTATAATAACAATAAGAATCGACATATACGTCGAAAGCACGACTACGCTTAGAGAATTTCTCAATCGGTGTTGTAAGAATAGATCATGTAAGATTCGAAGGAAATATAGCTGACACTTTGACGAAAGGGTTAGCTAGAGAAAAGGTATGGAAATTTTCTAGAAGTATGGGACTTAGGCCCGTGAGAAGTTGAGTCATTTGTAATGGATACCCAACCTAGATAGGTTCAAAGGGACTAGACGAAGTTACAAATGATATGATAGAGTCATGCACTCCCATAGCATGATATCCCGAAGTGGGAAACAGTTGAGTATTCAACTCTTAATGATGTCTATAGCTCTTAAGTTAGAGGGGATACACAGAGTATTCTTGATAGACTCACCTATACGAATGTGAAGGTGTGGCCGCCTTCTATGAGAAATTGGGCATTTCTCTAGATCATTTGTTAAAAAAGGGATAAGCACATGGCCTTAATGTGCGAACTTAAGGACTTTACTCTAGATATAGTTGTGTGTGTTAAATAATCTAATATTAGTTAGAGTTCAAGACGCAAGTCACTCTAGTCACCGGGTACTTAGAAAATTTAACACTATGCGTAGGTTCAAGTCGAAAGGCACCTTTGCAGATGCACAACTATACAACACTTGCTCAATGTTTTTAAAATATAAGTGGGGATTGTTGGGAGATATATATATTTAAAAACATAGTTTTGTAATATTATATCAAACTTAGAGAAATAGTGTGGTGGTATTATTTTGGGCTCCACACTATAGACTTGGGTTCAAGTCTCACCCCATACATTTGTGTAGGTATATTATATATATATCTATATTATTTATCAAAAGTCCGGGGAGAGCTGGGCCTTGGGGCCTTGGGAGGTCCGGTGATTTGAAAATAATTTTTTTGCAAATTTGACTTTTTGGTTTTCAAAACGTTTTAAGAATTTATTCTTAATTAATTTTCATTAATTTTGGTTTTATATTCGACCGCTTTATGACTGTTACGGAAGATTAATTTTGGGTAATTAATCGTAATTAATTTCCATTAAAACTGGATTGATTCTCTTAAGCCTTTATAAGGCTGGTTTTCTGAAAAGAGAAAGTATCCAATTTTTCCGTGCGATTCTGAGCAAGTGTTAGAAAGAGTGATAGTTGGTTCGATTTCTAAAGGTGCAGAGAAATCGAACAAGAGAGTGAATCACTGCTTTATCCCATAGGTGTTCGATTGAATTTTTTGACTCGCTAGCACAATCAAGAGGCAGAGTCGCGAAATACCTTAAAGATAGCGACCTAGTCCGCGACTCACTGCTTGAGATCCGATTTCATTATTTCTTCATTGTTTCCAACATTTGGTACCTCTTATTAGTAATCTTGCAATATCCCACTGCATCCAAACTAGCATTTCTGAGCTCCTCTGCTGTTCTTCTCCATTTCATTTGTATTTATACGGATGGAAACAAAAAAGCTCATATCATTTGCATCAATTGGTAGGCATTGCAGTGATTTCATTAAAGGTCAGGGTCAATTATATATCGGCAGTGCTATTTGGTTCCCTAATTTCCACCTCCTTATTCTCCTCCCTACGATCTAAACCCCGTATTAGGGAACGATAAACTCCACTTGAACCTGAATACAAATCTCGATATTGATGTGACGCTTAAATTATAGGAGGTGGAGGTCAGGGTCAATACATTGTAGTAAAGTAAGTATACACATGCTGCGTTGCCTGTTTGAAGTGACTAATGAGAGCTAGCAGTCTAGACTCTAGAACCACAATGCAGGGTGTCAACTCAAAGTAAATGCGTACTACTGATAGATGATGTAAAAGACTAGCTAGGTCTCCTAGCACTAGCAGTATCTACTTGGTCTTTCAATCCTCATAAAGTGCAGTGCAGGCACACCTTGAAGCTTGTGCTTGCACGCCTCTGAAAGTAAATTAATTACTCTGTTGCTTGGGCTGGCTTGTCTTCTGTCTTGTCAATTTTTAGTTATTGCTGTAACTTTGAGTATTATTTTCGTTTTTAAAACATCAAATTTCTCTTTTGTGTGCTTTCATTGAAATTTCCAATAGTTCTAATTCTAAACTTTATATCCACCGTGGACTAAAAAATAGGTAGACCACGTTATTGTTATCTTAGAGCAATTCATATGGGAATTTGTTCAAATCAGTAAATATGAATTGCTCCTTTATGAAATGAATAAATATAAAAATGGATGTTCAAATCAACATTTGAACATTGAGTCAAAATATCCAAATCACATTTGCTGTGTAAGGTCGCGCGACGTTGCCAAAAACGCTGGCATTGGAATAACCAACGCGCGACAATACCAAAAACGCCAAAGAACATTTTCATTGATGCCCGCGACTCTTGGATTGATTCCAAGTATAATCCCGATTATTTTACTACTTTTTAATCTTATTTTATCTCATTTTATTCTATTTTATCTCAATTCATCCTATTTTATCTCACTTCAATCCTATTTTATCTCACCTAAATATTATATTATATTTTTCATCTTTATCCTACAAAACATTTTATATTAAAAAGAAATACTAGTAGGGCCCTAGAAACCAAATGCTTCATTTGCCCCGCTTTCCATAGTGGAGAAACCCATTTGGCCATCTACGTGGCTCAACAAAATTTTGAGTTTGAACATTACCATAGGAATTGCTCTTATAAGAAGCTGAAATCCAGTTGCAGCATATCCCCATATGAGTCTTTGTGGACGCCTCATTGCCTAATTTTTCCAGAACTGCAGGTTGTAGAGCAGTTGCATACGGCAGCTTCAGAAATTTCTTACACAGCAAGCTGCTCGACATATCCAGAGCCTCCTCAGTAATGCAAACCAAGTCTTTAGCCCTTCTTTCAGCTATCGACTGGTGCAAGCACCTCCTAAATCTAAAAGGGTTCTTTTTGTGTCTGCTAGTTTAAAACCTTGTAATCTGTGTATGATCAGCTGGTTGTAGATTCAGACTGTGTTTTCGAAAATGCTAGATGACCCCCACTCCCTTCCACCACTTTCTTCCCCCACCTAAGTGGCATGCATGTATTGGCCAAAGCCAATAATAATGGGACCCCCTGCTCTTCTATAAGGATCAAAGTTGATGGAATCAAGGGTGAAGATAGTGGCACCTAATGGTGGAAGAGAGTGGTGGAAGGGGATGGGGGAAGTGTAGCAGCTTCGCTGTGTTTTGCTTCTTTCTAGTCGGTTTCTTATCAGCTTGTAAGTTTGTAAACTAAAAAGGATGTACATATGACTGCTAATAGTCTTACTAAGCATGTTACCGTTCAACTAAGACTGAAAATGATATGGTGTCTTCAGAGAGCAGAAACAAAATTTAGATAAAAGAGTCCTGATTCCTGAGGGCAATTTTTTTAACAGCGATATAGCTGTGGGATAGGTCATCTGAATATACATTCACGACAATACCAAAATAAAACAACATCTAAGTCGCAATACTTCAACAAGAGCAGCATGTTTATCATGTTCCTCAAATGTATCATAGTAAAAACAGAAACAAGATTCTTTTGCCTCGTAGCAAGAATTACCATTTACCAGAGTCCCAAAAGAGATGATCAAGAGGGCAAAACTGAAAAACAGACAAAGTAACAAAAACTGCTCTAAAGCAGTACAAAGATTACTCAACTGGGAACAAAAACTACTTCTAGCAATGATGTTCATGCACATAGTTGACAAGAGTTAACTTGATACTAGAAAAGAACACTACAGAGTTAAAAACTTCCAAAGTATGACAACAAATAACTAAGAATTAAGGAAAAAATCACCAACTAAGTATATTCTAACAGGAAGAACACTTTAGTCTAGTAGATAGTTTAATAATAGTCAACTGACAATGTTCACTAAGACAGTAACTAATATTCCATAGCAAATAATAAGTGCATATGTAAGACTCACATTTTCTTGCTTTTCTTCTTCTTATTATGTTTGAGACCTTCCTCAGCACCAACACTATCCCAAGCACCATCGTTGTCATCAGAAGAGTCATGGGAACCACAAAGAGTAGTCATCATCAGAGTCGCCGTCATTATCGTCATCGTCGTCGTCGCCGTCATTGTCGTAATCGTCGTCATTGTCGTAATCGTCATCGTCATCTTCTTTATCTGAGTGTGCCAAGTATACTTTCCCGAGATACATTCCACTGTCGAGTGAAACTTGGCTTTCTCCAAATACAGAAGTATAAAAAGAGCCAGCCTTTTGAAATTCTTGGACATTAAGAATTGTAGTTGTATCTTGTTTTGGGTCGTACGAAACAATATGAAAACCAGTATTCATGTCTAATCCTAGTAGAATATTTCCATCTTTCAAAGACTGCAATGGCATCAAATTCTTGACCATCCCACCAAAATGCTTTTGCAGGTCAAAGGTGAACAGCTTGGTCCATAATTTTTCAGCTCCATCCTGTTTCATCTTCCACACATCAGCACCAACCTTAGGATCAAAACCAAGCAAGCAAAGAGATCCTCCTAAAACACACAAACTTGTTTCAAAACTTTCACCGAACAGGTCAGGCAATGGCATTTCATCGAACTGCTCTGTCTCGATATCAAAATAAAGAATAACTTCTGAGTCTTCAGATGGTAGAGACCGAGACCCAATGTCTGCTATCCAATGTAAAGCTCCGTTAGCTGGCATCCGAGCCATATCAGGTATTTTTCGATGAACAAGATTATCAATTTCGATATTCTCAACTCCTTCCCATTTATCTTTTTTTAACGAATACACCATAACCTCATAAGTACCTTCAAAATTCCCAATAGCTACCACTCTAAAGTCTTTCTTCCGAGTACTATAACCAATTCCATACTCTGTGTATTCCAAACATTGTTCCGTTTCTGAGAATGTTGGAAATGGTACTTTCTTACACTCATTAGTAGTTGGATTCCAAAGGATAAGAACATTCCAGCGATAGTAGTCAAGATGCCTTAAGAAAACCAAACCATTACAACATCCAAAAAACTCAATTCCAAGCTCGTCAGATCTAACGGGGTGTGTCACATGGTTAATGCCTCTACATGTTGACGAGGATGGATCGTAACTAAAAGTATAAACATCATTGTGATTATGAAGCATGAGACCAAATTTGTCATCCATTCTAGTCACTTGATCAAGCACCTAAAAAACCAAATAAGCTATCACTATTTCAGAATTCAAAGAGCAATTAAGTACACAGCGTAAAAGTATTATACTACTCATTGTTGACAATCAATCAATCAAACAAACAACTTGAACCAATCTTACAATACATTGAGAAAACAGGAGAAACTAAAAGAACCCATGATTCATAAGTTATTTTTCTTTGATTTCAAACAAAAAGAAGATGAAAAAGAAAAAATTACACACGGGCTTTCAGTGTTCATAGTTCATTTTCTTACATCCATAGATCTTGAAACGAAATGTCACTATGTTTTTAGCCCTCAAAGAGCAAGTTTACAAACAGTATTTATTCTACTCATTGTTGACAATCAAACAACAAATAGAGCTAATCTTACAAAACACTGAGAAAACATGAGAAATAAAAAGAACCCATGATTTTATAAGTTATGCTTCCTTGATTTCAATCACCAAAATCAAAAACAAGAACTTAAAAAGAGAACTAATTTTTCCAGTTCATAGTTGTCTGTTTTCAACAAGGAAACAAAGAGCAAATCTCATAAAGCATATTGAAAGATGTTAGCGAGAGATATTACCTGGAAAAATGGAGTATTGAGATGTATAAAGCCCTGATCTCTGGATTCTGCAGAGGAGTTTGGAAAACTGCTTAGGGTTTAACGGAACTTCTATTTAGTGGGAGTACTGGGGAAGTGGGGGATGGAGAAATGAGAACCTAAAAAGGTAATGGGACGAGACTCTGTTGAAGGACTTTGACCATATCTTTACACATGTATATATTTTTGGTTGGATATTATGCGGTTTAATCTGAAACGTTGATGTTCTCATCATCATGTTGTTTATGGATTTGTATTCCCAAAACCATTTACATCCCGTAGGCTCAATCCCGCGAGTTGTACCGCAACACATAAGGGGTGGGACCCACACTAAGCCCACTTTCTGCAAATTCGTCGGGTCACAAGGGACCACCCTTTTCTCTCTTGCTGTACAACCCACGTAATTGAGCTCGCGGGATGTATAATAGGGGTGTCAATGGGTCCGGGTACTCCCGGGTATCACTAAATCCGGACCCTACTTATAAAGGTCGGGTCCGGTTCCTAAATCTGTGGACCCAGAACCGGACCCATTAAAGAACCCGGATACCCGTCGGGTCCAGGTACCTATTGGGTATTAAGAAAACTATACAAAAAACTCAAAAACTTAATATCTTTCTCCTTTCGACTTGGATCTAAATTATTTTTATTAAAAATTATTATTATTTCTTTATTAATGTACTAAATAAATATTAAGCCTAAGAGAAAAATGAAAAAAAATCAAAGGGAAAACTGACAAAATACTTGTAATTTTGCTAAAAACGTGAATTAAAGAATGAATAACCGGGTGCCCGATACCCGCGGGTACCCAACGGGTATTACCCGTTTGGACCCGTTTATATTCGGGTTTAATCGGGTAATTACCCACCGGATCCTAAGTTGTTAATGGGTCCAACTTTAGGACCCGGAACCAAACCCAAATCTACCGGTTCCGGTTCCGGGTAATGGGTACCCATTGACACCACATTTGTATATCACTTCCAATTTGTATTATTCTTTGATACCTTGAGAAGTCCAAAAAGTATGGTTTGGCGATATAATTTTAAAATGTGGAAAAACAAATAAATAAATTCGGTTCTGTAACGCAAATTTTTTTTGTTACTGACTTGTGAGATTGATTTCTCCATCTGATTTTGGTCTTGTGGTGTAATTTGGGTTCAATAGAAACAACCATACATCATTCACTCCAAACTGTATACAGATGGATTTGCATCCTAATAGTCATACTATAAGCCTAAAACACAACTTTGCAAGTTTAGATCCGAGTGGCCAAGTTTTGATTTAGGCTTTAGCAGGTTTTATAAAGATGGCGTAGTCCCCTGGCCAACAAATCCCCGAACTGCAAATGTGGACAATGCATGCTAAGCAGGGAGTATCAATTAAACGGGAAAAACAACTAACACAGACATGAGACAATTCGTTAGTAGTTACACCCATAAGAAGTGAACTCATCTATAGAGCAACCAAGGTAAAAACCAGATTCAGTCACCTCCTCCCACATCAACTACAATGAGCTAAATGGGTTAGCCACTTAACCGTAAAAAAGTCTCAAAACTTTTGTTAGAGCATTGCTCGGTCGAACTCGCATGCATTGCTATCTTAAGCATGTTTGTCAATGTTATTGATCAAAACTATAAGTCTTGATTTCTAGCCTATTTATAAATGTCTCGGACTAGGATATAGATAGTGTAGTTGAGCTTAGATCTCTCGGCGTTCATCTCTTGAAGACGAAGAACTACTAAGGGTAGCTTGTGGAACTTCTTCGACAAAAGGTATGTGGAGACTTGAACTCATCTATCACTTGGAAAGTCTATTTCTACCGTCTCCTATATTGAGACATAAGTCGTATTACGATATAGTTTTCTCTATACACATTTGAGATTTCGAGCTGAGTATATCTCGCTTACATATTTCTCGAAATATGTGTTGGTAAGCTTTCGCTTCGACCAAGTTCATCTTATATCATGAGACAATTGTCGAGTAACATCTTACATGGTTTGTGTGTGTTTATGGGTAAAAATCGTTTCTGCCGATTTCGGTAAATTCGGTAGGTGAGTGCGAAACTGGTTCAAACCCTAAACAAATGTGCCGCACGTGAGCACTTTATAGATTCGAGAGATCAATCTGTACAAGTCCGGCCTAAACCAAGAAATGGCCGTTCCAGACTTGCTTCTCAGTCACAAAGTGGAGGAGAAGGGTTGATTTGGGGAGGGAAGCAAAGAAAGGTGTTGAGGAGAGTAGTATCTCGACTTGTATCGAGAAAGTGAAAGCTTAGGAAGCTTGCAAGAGGTGGAAGCTTTGGGAGAGCTTGCAAAGTTGCCTTTCTGGGGAGTGTAGTATTTTTCTCCCGACCGAGACTTGTTGTCAGGTGGAAATAGGTAAGACCTATTTATACAAGTCGAGATTGAAACGTACCTCGGCCTCATGAAGGAATAGAGTAAAGGGTGAAATAATGGGAGGAGGTGGTAACCGGAGGGTTTAATGGGTGAAAACGTTTTCACCATTATTTCCTCTTTATTTGACCGCTTTATTCATTTTCACGCTTTCTTAATGTGAGTGTAGTGTACGCCGCATGTTAGACCGCCAAACCAAAACCCTAAAGAAGCATCCCCGGTTGTGTTGATGTCTCGAGTGTTGGTTGCATCTTGAGTGCAAGTGGCGCTGCTAGTGGCGCGTGTGGCATGTGCCAATGGCATGTGCGGAATGCCTTGGTGGTAGGTTGCACGGTTTGCAAGTTAGGCTACCAGCGTGTGTGTTTGGCATGTGCCAATGGCATGTGCGAGAAATGCCTTGGTGGTAGGTTGCACGGTTTGCAAGTTAGGTTACCGGGCGTGTGTGTTTGGCATGTGCGGAATGCCTTGGTGGTAGGTTGCACGGTTGGGTTACACCGTGTGTGTTTGGCATGTGCCAATGGCATGTGCGGAATGCCTTGGTGGTAGGTTGCATGGTTTGCAAGTTAGGCTACCAAACATGTGTTTGGCATGTGCCAATGGCATGCGGAATGCCTTGGTGGTAGGTTGCACGGTTTGCAAGTTAGGCTACCGGCGTGTGTGTTTGGCATGTGCCAATGACATGTGTGGAAGGCCTTGGTGGTAGGTTGCACGGTTTGCAAGTTAGGCTACCGGCGTGTGTGTTTGGCATGTGCGGAATGCCTTGGTGGTAGGTTGCACGGTTTGCAAGTTAGGCTACCGGCGTGTGTGTTTGGCATGTGCCAATGGCACGTGCGGCCATGTTGACCTAGTTGCAAGTCTTGCAAACCTAGGGCCCATATTTGGCGTGGGCCAAAGGCATAGCGGCTTGGAAATGTGGCTTACTGACACGTGTTGGCATGTGCCAATGGCACGTGCAGCCATGTTGACCAAGTTGCAAGTCTTGCAAACCTAGGGCGCTATATTTGGCGTGGGCCAAAGGCATAGCGGCTTGGAAGTATGGCTTGCGACACGTGTTGGCATGTGCCAATGGCACGTGCGGCCATGTTGACCTAGTTGCAAGTCTTGCAAGCCTAGGGCGCTATATTTGGCGTGGGCCAAAGGCATAGCGGCTTGGAAGTATGGCTTGCGACACGTGTTAGCATGTGCCAATGGCACGTGCGGCCATGTTGACCTAGTTGCAAGTCTTGCAAACCTAGGGCGCTATTTTTGGCGTGGGCCAGAGGCATACGGCTTGGAAATATGGCTTGCGACACGTGTTGGCATGTGCCAATGGCACGTGCGGCCATGTTGACCTAGTTCCAAGTCTTGCAAACCTAGGGCGCTATATTTGGCGTGGGCCAAAGGCATAGCGGCTTGGAAATTTGGCATTGTTGCCATGGTGCGCGGGTGCGCTTGGTTTGGCATTGTTGCCATGGTGCGCAGAGTGCGGCTTGGTTTGGCATTGTTTCCATGGTGCGCAGGGTGCGCTGGTTTGGCATTGTGTGCCATGGTGCGCAGTGATGCGGCTTGGTTTAGCATTGTTGCCATGGTCAGCGAAGATGCGGCTTGGTTTGGCATTGTTGCCATGGTGCGCGCGATATCTCCCGGCTTGGTTTGGCATTGTTGCCATGGTGCGCAAGATGCGGCTTGGTTTGGCATTGCTGCCATGGTGCGCAGGGTGCGGCTTGGTTTTGGCATTTGTTGCCATGGTGCTAAAGATGCGGCTTGGTTTGGCATTGTTGCCATGGTGCACAAGATACGGCTTGGTTTGGCATTGCTGCCATGGTGCGCGTGTGCGGCTTGGTTTGGCATTGTTGCCAGCGTAGTGCGCATCTCGCTTGGTTTGGCATTGTTGCCATGGTGCGCAGTGTGCGGCTTGGTTTTGGAATTAGGGTTCGTATTTGAAAACCCTAATCCTGGTATTTTGAAAAAAATACCCCTATTAATTATTTACACCCGAGTTAAATGCTCTTAGTTAATGTGTTGCGGGTAACACTAGGTCATAGGGTTTTACGATTTTACCCCTTGTCTAAAAACCACCATCAACAGTGTGATAAAATCATTTGATGTAGGATTGGAATGTTTCGATAATGATTATTTCAATATCTTGAAAATTGCTTTGATGCTAATAGTGTGTGAAAACGGCTATTGTCATTATAGTAGAATGTTTCAATGATTGAAATAAAGAGTTGAAGATGTAACCATCTTTGGATATAAGTATATATAGTGTGTTCGCACATTAGTGTATAAATACATAAACCGGGAGCCAAGAGTATGCATATGTGTGTATACGGAATTGGTGAAGGAGGCAAGATAAGTATGCGTATCGTATGCATCGGCTAAGTTTTCGGGCGAAAATATCTCTGTGAGTTTGGAATTACAAACTCCTAAACTAGTCACCTTAAGTACGCATATCATGAAGTTTTCGAATCGAAAATTTCACGAGTTTGGAAACTTAACAAACTAAAATCTGGTTGCTTAAGTATGCATACCGCACGCATACTTAAAGTCAAGTTACTTTGACAAATCGGTCAGGTTCATGGACTTAAACATTTAAATCATACGGAATGCAATCTTTGCAAACCGTGGCTATAATGTTGATGATTGATTGAATCAAACCGATTTGGTTTCGATTGTGTTTTCTATATAATTGAACAACTTTTTAACTAGTTTCATTTAAGTCATTTAAACTAGTTATGGTTAAGATGAATAAGGTTCATATGAGAGTAATCATATGGATAACCTCGGTTAACTATTTTTGAATTTCAACATGGTGTACACGTTTAGGTACGGTTACATAAACCTAAATGAGGGTACATCATTTGTGTGTAACAAGCTAAGTTCGATCTAACGGTTAAAAGATATTAGCTTGGTTGAATCAGGTTTTTCATCTAACAGTGAATATTGAATGCTTTGTTACCAAGGTAACTTGGATTGGAAACCCTGATTTGAAAACTATATAAAGGATAACTCTAGCAACTGGGAAACCTAATCCCCACAACTCCTGTGTGTTACTAGTTTCATAACTAGAGTCGATTCTCCTTTAACCTTAGGTTTCTTCTTGAGACCCTGTAGGTTAACGACTTGAAGACTTCATTGGGATTGTGAAGCCAAACCCAACTATTATCTTTGTAGTTGCGTGATCTGATCTTGTTGTTTCTATCGTGTTGAGTGCAATTGAAATAATTGGCTCGAGAATATAAACAAGATAGAAAAGTAATCACAAACAAACTTCGTCTCATCGTTTGTGATTCCGCAATAACTTGTTTCGCTAGTCGATTAAGTTTATTGTTAGGTGATTGATAATTCTAGGTTGTTCTTCGGGAATATAAGTCCTAGGTTTATCAATTGGTTCCTGTTCACCTTGATTTATCAAAAGACGGAACAAAAACTCTTGGGTATTTCTGTGGGAGACAGATTTATTCAATCCTATAGACTTTTCTGTGTGAGACAGATTTGTCTATCAAGTCTTCGACTTTGGGTCGTAGTAACTCTTATCAGCTAAGGGAATCAAGTGCATAGTATCCTGTTGGGATCAGAGACGTAAGGAGCGCAATTGTACCTTGAATCAGTGTGAAATTGATTAGGGTTCAACTATAGTCCAATCCAAAGTTAATTGGTAGTAGGCTAGAGTCTGTAGCGGCTTAATACAGTGTGGTTTTCAATCTTGATTAAGTCTCGGGGTTTTTCTGCATTTGCGGTTTCCTCGTTAACAAAATTCTGGTGTCTGTGTTATTTCTTTTCCGCATTATATTTTGTTATATAATTGAAATATCACATGTTGTGCGTTAAGATCAATCAATTTGAATATCCAACCTTGGGTTGCTGATTTACATTGATTGACACTTGAACATTGGTCTTTGGTACCGTTCAAGTTACTCCTCTTATATTCAATCAAATTCGCATTTCTATTTGTCGATTGCGGATTAAATTAAGAGTTAGAGATATTAAACTCTTTTGCTATACTTTATTCTAGATTGAGTCACTGTCTAGTTGATTCTCTAGAAAGTGTATTGGAGGAAGTCCTCTCAGATTGACAAACGAATTGTTGGGTGTGGTTGTTAGACCCCCGCATTTTCACTCTATAAAAGGAACCAATCACCATTGTATGGAGAGAGATCTTTTTGGTGAGCTAAGATAAGATATTTAGGATAGAGAGTTATTTTCTTCTCAAGTTAGGGTTTTCTCATATCTTTGTACTTGTTCTAAGATTTAATAAAAGTTCTTGAGTATTTCATCATGGTTTCTTAGATTATTTCATAGATGATCATTCGGGTGTAGTTTTAGGATTTCCTTCAACTACTAATCAATAAAAGCATGTTCACGAGCATCAAGTTTGAAACTGCAAATTTGAGAAATGTAGGTTGCGTTCTCTGGGTCGTACAAATCCAGATGAAGAGTGTCATCGTCCATTGTGACATATCCTAATAAAATCTCATAATTCAACAAGAGTATAATGGAAACAGGTATCCAGAGAACTTACTAATAGTTCTGTGTGAAATGCCAATAAATTTATCCCAAGATTTCGTGACAGGAAAGCAGGTAATGTGTATGGCACAAGAAGATTAATAATTCAAAAATCAGTTCAACCAATTATAGTTTCTTTCAACCAATAGTCTGCCAGACTAAAGTTATAAAACAACTTACATATTGATAATTCACACATACATAAACACAAATGTGAGATGTTGGTGCATTGCATAGTCACTGTTTAATTAACACTAAAATTTTGATTAGATTAATTAATTAAGTTTAAATTGATTGAATAGATTAAAACTTAGTAAATCCAAGCCACCCCTTAACAGGAGATGACATAAAAATTATTAATCTATATATTCGGTTGGTTGATTTAACCAATTGCCTCAGATTACTCTCAATCGTAAATATCGGTTCACCTAAAGCTACGAATACGTATAATCGGAAACAAAAGAAAATTTTGGTGTTCGAATATGTTTATCTACACACAATAATCGGAAGCTAAATTTCAACATAACCCTCAGAATACCAATAATCAAAAGTCATAAAAGTCCACCCTTCCGAATGCATCACAATCGGAAGCCTCACTAAAACTAATTTCTACGAATATGCATCACTTTGAGTCCGAAATTACTCAAGTGGTTCAGCCTAAACAATCGGAAGGAAATTACAAAATATAGCACCTGATTATTGGGTCTCTAATACTTGTTCTTCACTAGTATATTCGGAAGGAAAAAACAAAATTAGCTTCAGATTATGATCGATTATTAGGTCTCTAATACTTGTTCTTCACTAGTATATTGAAGGCAAAAACCTAGTTAGCTTCAGGTTATGATCGATTTAGGCCTCAATAATGAAAAAGCGTTCTATAATCGGTAAGCAACCTAAATATTTAACACCCGAATATACAAATGTTCTCGTGAAATGAAGAATTCGGCCACAATCGGAAGTTTAAAACAATACCTAACCCTCCAGATCTGGGTAATAACCGAAAATCCTAAAATAACAACAACATGGATTCAGTCGAATTGAAGCAATATAAACCTAATTAATGGTAGAATCTTACCTAATCGGCGCCATTTCAAGTTTCATGAGAGTTTGTCTATCAGTATCGCCTACATTAGGGACTTCATCTTCTTCGTGTTCTTCGGGTTCGTGAGCTAAAACCTCTTTATTACGGGCATGCAATCCAATATTCGGATCCTCACCGCGCATTACGTTTTTGGTTCGAGCTTTCTTACGTTCCTTTTCTTTCATCTTTATAGAGAATAATCGACGATGATTCGATTCGACGATGAACGATGTATAGCGAGGAGAGAGGAGAGTTTTCCTCTCGCAATCGGAAGGAAAGAGGAGAAGAGGAGTTGAAGTGGAAGTTGAAAAGAAAATGAAATAGAATGAAATTAGGTTGACTTTGGTTTTATCTGTCAAACGATTATTAATCGGTAGGTAATACCACCTAATTAGCTACTGATTGTTTAGTAGCCCAAAATCGGTAAATGGGGTTACTTATAACCTTACGATTATTGAAGCCCCAAATTGAGCCTTGGCCAAATTCCATAGGTTTGGAGAGTGCGGAGCCGACCATAACCACTTGGCTTGAGCTGTGGATGTACCATAATCGGAAGATTAATAGATTACTTAACCTTCGATTATAGGTTGCCTCAAAATGAGTATTTTCTAAAATCCTTCATAGTAGGAAATTTGAAATCTACCATAATCGGTAGGAATTGATTGAGATAAATTTCTAAGCGTTATGGAAAAGACCATGTTTTCGTGCCTAGTAAATCCTAGTCCACAAATCTCTAGGTTTAATAGTTTGATGTTGTTTAAGCTGCTCGAGTTGGGGATAAGTTTTATAGCAATGATATAAGCATTCATGTATAAAATGAAAGAACATCGTAAGCAAGGGAGTCTAAATATTTACCTTTTCAAATGCATTGTACGGCTTGTGAGCATGGTAACTCATTCTAAGCTTACGCGATTCCTTCTGGACTTCCAGAGCTAGTGAATGTTATGGACGAACTGTTCTGCTCTAAGACACACCTTTAACGAGATTTCAGTCCTTGAAGTAACATCAGCAATGAAATTCCAATATTCTCTCGACAAAAGATGTCCCATTTGAATCACCACCCCAAAATTCAAAAATATACGTAAATTTCCAACTGGTTTTGGCCATTATTGAGGGTGATGAAACGTAGGTATTACGATTCACAATTTTGTGGACACTCAATGCTGTTGGAGAGTTAACATCTACTCTGCATTTATTCTTATCATATGTTATACACCAACAACACATTATTACTACAATCAGCAGAGGTACCAAAGACGAACTGGGAGAAATTTTATTAGTATCTTTAAATTTTCTAACTTGCCTCAGTGTAACTTTGTAAAGACTCCAAGGATTCAGTTAGTACCATCCTCTTTTAGTTGCATCCCTTCCTTGTCTAACCCAACCATAGTCACGTTAATTGGTTTAGCCGTGACACGGACAACCTTGACCAAAAACCATAATTGTACTAGTGTTTGTATGATTTAGGATATTGTATATAGTGGAAATTTCTGAGGAACCCACGTTTGGTTCCTCTCTCTTTTAGAAACCCGCCAATAAGATAGTATATATGTATAGCCCAAAATACAAGATGTACGGTCGAGATTACTAGTTTTAGATTGAATTTAGGTTTTCATATTTTACGTGAGACTAAACTACCCTTTACAAATTACCGCTTATTAAAAAAAATAGTTCAACTAAATTATTAAGAAAAGGCCGTTGACTTGGTATGGTGCGTTTTTTATGGGCGTTATATGAGGGAAGTTAAATTTTAGTCTCAACTTCCCCTAATTAAACTCCCGTCTTACTCTCTCCCAATTAAAGTCATTTAGTGTTTCACTGCCTCTTAAAGTCTCCTTCCTCAACAATTGCTTTTCTCCGTCTTCTTGTATGGATTAGAAATCCATGTCGTTCCTAAAAATCTAATCGAGTATACAGAGAAAATCTGTTAAGGATTTTCACCTTTTTCTTTCTCTTAATAACTCAACTATGCACTCTCTCACTGTGTTTCAAAAATAATCTATGCAATTATTGTTAAAATCTTTTGAGGAATTTAATTGATTAGGTATCGTTAAGATTTTTAAATTAATTTTTTGTTAAAATTTCTCAAGCAATTTTTCTTTATTTACTAGTACGACCGTTGCCACGGTGGGAGGGCCGACCGAAAAAGAATCTGAACATGGGGTTCGTCTGCGATTACTTTCACCCCGTTTCCGAAAAAGTGATACTTTCGCCCCGTTTCGGAAAAAGTGATACTTTCGCCCCGTTTCGGAAAAAGTGATACTTTCGCCCCGTTTCAGAAAAAGTATCACTTTTCCGAAACGGGGCGAAAGTATCACTTTTTTCCGAAACGAGGCGAAAAGTATCACTTTTCCTGAAACGGTTGTGAAAGTATCACTTTTTCAAAACGGAAAATTAGTCGATCCATAAACCAAATATGGTTGCATGATGTGTTATGCATATCCTTTGTGGTGGTTTGCATAATGGCTATGCATTCAATTTTCGAGAATTGTGCCTAAAATTAAAGTATCATTTTCTTGAGAGGGAGTACATCGTTTTATTAGTTGGAACGGAAAATTAGTTGATGCATAAACCAAAATTTTGCTACATAAAGTATCATGTATCTTTTGTGGTGGTTTGCATAATGAATATACTTCTAATTTTCTAAAATTGTGCCTAAAATGATAAATACCTCCAAATTTTTCGTAAAAACTCTAAATTTGATACTATTGTTTGTGCTCGTTGGATAGATTTTTTTATTAGCTTTCCAACAAGATAAAATTTGTAAAATTCCAAGGCACGGATTTTTAGATATGTTATATTAAAGTTTGCTTTCCAATTATACCCCTAAAAAATAGGATATATAAGGAGTTATAGTAATTGGACTAAAAGAGGGATATTTTTTGGTTTTTCAGCATGGACCATTCTCAATCTTTTTGTGGTAATTGATCACTTAGATTTACAAAAAAGTGGCCATATAAAGGTCCTCCCTCGCTTCGCTCGGTCGGCCCAATCATGTTGATGATTAAGATTTAGCCTTTTTTCGTCCGGTTTGGTTTCCTTAAATGTGTGATGAACTTTAAGATGTTTGTCATTATTCCGTAGCAGCTGCATGTGTGCTTGTTTGATTATTCAGGGAGAGAAAATATCTAAAAGCTTTGCCAAGGAACCAGTAAAGTGCTTGAGTGAAATTAATTGTGGTTAACACACGATTGTGAAAATTTGAATTTTCAACGTGCTAGAGGTGACAATTGCAATTATCAAATAATTATGAAAATTGAATTTTTTAGTGGGAAAATGGTGATAATTACAACTTCCTGAAACTCATTTGGTCGCAAAGCGTGAAAATTAAAGCTTTTAGTGGGCTGATGGTGACAAAAAATTATGACAATTGAAATTTTTAGGGGGCTGGTGATGGTTAAATTTCACCTTGTGAAATTTGGAATTTTCCTAAAACTCTATAAGTTGTGAAAATTGGAATTTTCCTTATAGTTTTCACAACTCATGGTGATAATTTGGTTTGTTTGGTCGGCTACAATAATAATTTTTCTGAAAAGTGAGTTTTCACAAAACCTAATTAGTGTGAAAACTGGAATTTTCCAAAATATACGTGGGTGATAATTGGTTTTAGTGGGAATGTTATTTATGCCCCTACTATCCATGGGTCATGCACAAATACCCTTATGAGTCTTTACAAATACCCCTAATGGCAGAAGTGAAATTACTAACAGAAAAATAAATAACATAATTTCATTTTTAACCTTTACATTTTATATTTCAGATTTTTCTGTTTTCTCACACGAGAAAAGTCGATGGATCTCTCCACCACCTCCATCACTGCCACCACCATCTTCATCTCCATCTCCGTCGCCACCACAACTAACGCCACCAACACCAACACCAGAACCAGAATCGTCTCCATCACCATCATCTTGTAACGATTAATTTCAAAACCTTCTTCTTCTTGTAAAGATTAATATCAAAACCAGATTTAAAAATATTGAGATATGATTTTAGGTTTTGATTTCTGATAAGTTCATCTCGATTTCAACTGGATTGGGATTGAAGAACCTAAAATCGATGATTACAGTTGGTTAATACATATTTTTCAGCGTCGGTTTTGGAAGAGGCAATGAAAATCGTCATCAATTTATTGGATCTGAATATCCAATCATCCAAAATGATTAAAAATTGATTATCTTCTTTGTTTTTCTTTGAAGTTTCTGCTGGTGTTGGTGGTATTGTAACTGGTAGTGGTATAGATAGAAAAAGGTTAGATTTAGAACGACGGAATTGATGGAGATTGCGGTGGTTCTTGTTGGAATAGTGAGTTCCGGCGATTGAGACACTGGTGGTTGAAGATGCTAGTGGTGGTGATATGAGGAAGGAAAGAAGAAGAGTATACAAATGATGGTGGTGGAGCTTATTCCCAAGGTATGGTTTCTTTTCTAGTGTGATTCGAGAGACAGATTTGAGTGATTGGGTGATTCGGTTGAAATCATCAACCACTAACAGGAGCAGTGAAATTTGATAATTGATCCGGATTTTCTTACAAGGTATGGTTTCCGATCTGAAATTGTTTTTTATTGTCGATTAAATTGATTTTAATTGAATAATGGTTAAATTGAGTAATGCAAATTTGGGTTCATATGAATAAAGCTGTGTTGAAATAGGAAGAAGTTGTATGAAATGAATGTTGGGAACTGTGGCGAGTTTGGATGGATCGTAAATGAATGTGTGGAATGGGAGTAAATAGTTGCGGGGAGAGAACAAGGTGAAAGAGAGTTAATACAAGAGCGAGAATGAGCAGGTGTTGCGGTGGGTATGTGGTGTTGCGGTTGAATTGCGAGTTGAATAGAAGTTTGTTGGTCAATGGAGCGACTCTAGTAGAAGTTTACTAGTGATTGAGATGGAGAATGAGAGAACATGATCTTGAAGAAGGAAGTAATTAGAGCTTGTTTAGGAAATTGATTCTCTGAGATGGTGGAATTATGTGCTGTGAATGAATCTCTTGCAGATATGAATTGCAGGTGATGGTATTAAGGAGATAAAATGGGTTTGTGTTGAATGTATGTGATATAAAATTGCATGGAAGAGTGAGATCTTTGCTTCAAGGATGGGTTTGATCTTGTTGCGGCAGACCTTTGTTTCTGGTGGTTGTTACTGTGGTGGTGGTAGTTGTTGCTGTCGTGGTGGTTATGGATGTTTGGTTTGTCTGTCATGCAATAAATGCAGGTAAAAATCATCCTCAAATTTGCAGTGGAGGTTTGGGTGGTTGCCGCTGTTTGTGGCTTGGGTATGGATGTTTGATTTGTCTATCATGCAACAAATGCAGGTTAAACTCATCCTCAAATTTTGGTTGTGCCTGAAAAGAGATATGAAGTGGCAGGTGCTGGTATGTGTTTTAATATGTTACTTGTATTGACGAATCTGTGGTGTAATGGTAGCACAACTGACTATATGTCAGAAGATGTGTGTTCGACTCACACTAGGTTCACTCATGTGTACAATTTTTATTTTTTGGAGGAAACTTGTGATAGTTGCCTCCATATATGAAGACAAGTTGTGCTAGTTGCCTTCATATTTAGAGACAACTTGGGCTAGTTGCTTTCACTTTTGAAGACAACTTTGTGCTAGTTTCCTTCACTTTTGAGGACAACTTGAGCTAGTTGCCTCGGTTCGGAGACAACTTGAGCTAGTTGCCTCCATTTTTGTTTTGCAACTTATTCATGTACACTATTTATTGGAGACAACTTATGCTAGTTGCCTCCACTTTTGGAGACAACTTGAACTAGTTGCCTCCGATATGGACATTATTTATTGGAGAAAACTTGAGCTAGTTGCCTTCTATATGGACACAACTTCAGCAAGTTGACTCCACATGGTAGTGGTGGTCGTCGTTGGCGGCGGTTGGCGGCGGTGATGGTAGTTGACGGCGGTGGTGGTTGGTGGTGGCGGTTTGTGGCGGTTATTGGCGACGGCGGTGGCGGTGGTGGACAATGGTAGTGGTTGGCGGTGGTGGACAGTGGTGGTGGTTGGCGGTGTTGGTGGACAATGGTGGTGGTTGGCGGTGGTGGTTGGCGGCGGTGGTGGTGGTCGGCGATGTCGGTGGTGGTCGGCGGCGGTGGTGGTTGGCGGCGGTGGTGGTCGATGGTGGTGGTTGGCGGCGGTGGTGGTCGGCGGCGGACAGTGGTGGTGGTGGTTGGTGGTGGACAGTAGATGTAGTCTTTTTTTTTTTTTTTTTTTAAATAGTGGTTGGTGGTTTTGTATATACACTATATAAATGAGGGTATTTTAGTAATCTATTAGGCTTAGGGGTATTTGTAAAGTTGATAAGGGTATTTTTGCAAGGGGTCTCATAATAGGGGCATATAAATAATGTTCCCTTGGTTTTATTTGGTCGGTTGCAATAAAAAAAATTATGGCAGAAAACAAATAAACGTGATAAAAAAATAAAAATGAATTATTTAGGGAAGGTTTTTGTAGAGAGAAAACGTCATTTAGAGAGATATCTTAGGAGAAAATTATGGTGGGTAGTCAAATAAATTATAAATGGAGTTATTTTACGGTTCATAATTTGTTATAACCGTTTTTTTCTTAAATTAAAACAAAAAAAATTAATTTTCTTAGTAGAAGGTTATTTATGTAAACACCTCCTATTAATAAATAAATATGGGTTCTTCGTATATGAAATTCTAATGGTGGGTTTCATATATAAAAAAATGGAAAAATGGGCTACAAAAAAAATTATGATTGACTTCTTCTGTTAGCTTTTGATTGTTAGGTTTGTACGATTCAGAATGATGTATTTATGTATGGTTTTGTGCACCAATCAGCCAAATCTCCAAGTTGTAGATGTTTTGCATTTTTGTTTGTTATTGAGTTATTCTTGACGTGTGATATTTTTAGATTCATTTGTTGTACACCAGATTTTTTATGGCTCTTGCCTCTTGGACTTTCTTTAAATGGGTTCCCAGATTCAGGGGAACTCTTCCAAACATCTCACCACAACACCTACAAAACTTTCAAACTGTTAAGGATACAGCTATTCATCCGCAATCAAAGCCGTAACTTTAGCTATCTACAGCTGCCAAATCATGTCGACATTGTAATCTCTATCAATTACGTATTTTTGGTATACAAAACTTGTAATATCTTCTGTAATAATAGTCGTATATGGCTCTAGATAATGAATGAGTATTCACCGTATCAATTGTGGAACATTTCACCAAACTCTCTTGTTCTGTCTTGGTATCGAGTCAAAAAGATCCGAAAACTCACGCTTCTCTTATTTCATCATGGCTGAAACTTCAACCCTCCACCAAATTCACATCAATCATCTAATCAGTGTCAAGCTCAATGACAACAACTACCTCTTGTGGGTGACACAGTTTAAACCCATTCTCAAAGGGTACAAACTACAAGGTTTTGTTGATGGTACTCTGGAAAAACCAGCAAAAACCATACCGAGTACTGAAGAAGGTGCACAACCAACTCCTAATCCTGCTTATGTAAAATATGAAGAACAAGACCAAATACTCTTAGAATGGATCCTTTCCTCATTATCTGAAGGTGTATTAGGTCGTGTTTCAGGTCTCTCAACATCACAAGAAGTCTGGGAAGCTCTGCAAAAGAGATATGAACCAAAAACAAAATCTCATCAATGAATCTGAAAAGACAACTACACAGTCTTTGCAAAGGTAAAAGCTCCATGCAATAGGTACGTACCACTAAATCCATTTCCAAGTCATCCATATCCACAAAAATATTTTCATCATCCACCTTTTCTAAATCATCACCTGAGAACATTGTTTCTCAACCACCCTCTCCTCTACTACATACTCCACCAATGTCACCTATTATGGATAATTTGCAGTCACCACCTATGTCTCCCAACATGGATAATTTGAAGTCAACAATTAATACAACATCACCGGCTGCAGAAGCAACTACTTCAGCAGCAACACTACCATCTATGTCACAGCCAGCTTCACTGGCTTCATCAGCACCACCTCCACATCATCATATGATCACTAGGGCTAGAGATGGTATTAAGAAATCGATCAACAAGCATTGTCTTACCGCAACCAAATATCCACTTGCAGAGACAACACTCACCACTCCATCGTCTTATACAGAAGCATCAAAAAATCCAATATGGATACCTCCTATGGATGATGAGATGAATGCACACATTCGTAATGGTACTTGGATCTATGTAACACATGAACCATGGATGAACTTAATTGGCTCGAAATGGGTTTTCAATGTTAAACAGAAGGTAGATTGTACAATTGACAGACCAAAAGCTCGACTAGTGACTAAAGGATACAATCAAAGAGAAGGTTTTGACTATGACGAAACCTTCAGTCCTGTGATTAAACCATGTACTATTAGATTTGTCTTGTCAATTACAGTAGCAAACGGTTGGCCTCTGTGGCAATTAGATGTTCAGAATGCTTTCTTGCATGGTGTTCTGACAGAAGATGTTTATATGAAACAGCCAGTTGGTTATATTCATCATGACTATCCAACTCATGTTTGCAAGTTGAACAAGTCAATATATGGTCTGAAGCAAAGCTCCACGCACTTGGTTTTCAAGGCTTAGCACGTATCTAGTTGAGCTGGGATTTAAAGGGTCCATTGCAGATAATTCACTCTTTATTAAGAAGAATTCAGATGGAGTAACTTATGTGTTAATCTATGTCGATGAAATTATCATCACAGGTTCGAATCATTCTCTTATTACAAATCTAATAGCTGCTCTGAATTTTGTCTTTGCCATTAAAGATTTAGGTGATCTCAGCTACTTCTTGGGCATAGAAGTTATTAAGCAAAAAGAATCAGTTTTATTGAGCCAACAAAAATACATCACTAATCTTCTTAAACAAAACCAGTTGCTACTCCCTTGGATGTGAACACTAAAATCAGCAGAATGGGTACACAAAAATTTGAGGATCCAACTCTATATCGAAGTGTCTGTGGAGCATTGCAGTATCTACATCTCACTCGCCCGGATATTGCTGTCGCAGTAAACAAAGTGTACCAATTCATGCAAGACCCTTACATCGAGCATTGGGAGCTAATCAAACGCATACTCAGGTATATCAAGAACACAGTTCAACATGGTTTGGTTTTGCGAAAATCGTCAGATATCAGTCTTCATGCCTACTCTGACTCTGATTGGGCTGGGAGTCTCGATGATTACAGATCCACTAGTGGATACTGCATCTACTTTGGCAATAATCTTGTATCTTGGAGTGCAAGGTAACAGAAAATTGTTTCCAAGTCCACTACTGGAGCAGAATATAGAGGCATAGCCATAGCAACTTCTGAACTAATATGGCTTCAATCATTGTTAAAAGAACTTGGTATTGAAGTAAGAGCTCCGTCGATCTGGTATGACAATTTGGAGGAAACATATCTCACATCCAATCCAGTTTTCCATGCTCGTATGAAGCACATAGAAATTGATTATCACTTTGTGCGTGAAAGAGTAGCAAACAAGCAACTTCTGGTACGGTTCATCTCCACTAAAGATCAAATAGCTGACATCTTCACTAAGGATTTATCGGTACCACGGTTTTTTTATCTCAAAACAAGTTGAACATTCAACAACTCATGTTCAACTTGACGGAGGATGTTAAGGATACAACTATTCATCCGCAATCAAAGCCGTAACTTTAGCTATCTACGCTGCCAAATCATGTCGACATTGTAATCTCTATTAATTATGTATTTTTGGTATACAAAACTTGTAATATCTTCTGTAATAATAACCGTATATGGCTCTATATAATGAATGAGTATCCAACTATCTTGTTCTGTCTCAAACATACGGGCAAGGCGGAAGGAAAACCCTGGAAGACCCATAATCGAATCTCTCGGAAGTGGAATACATTGTTAGACTTCATGGAGACTGATGATGGCACCGAGCACCGAGTTAATGCTCGATGATAATGTGGGTAACACCAAAATCTAACTTGCAGGCTTATTTGAGGTTCTTATAGAGGTTGTTTGAAACTGTAGGGCCTAATAAACTTATTTGCAGGCCTATTAAATCGACCATTTACTTTCTTTCATATTGAGTTGGTGACCTTCAATTGATGAACTGGACCGGTTGTTGATATATTGTTTAGCTTGAATGCTTCATTTGTAGTTCAATTTTAAGAGAAAACTTTTGATGGGGGAAAAATCAGAAGGGGGCGTGAGGGACCAATCACAAACCGGCAGTTTTTCGTCTTAATTTGGATGGTTTCTAACTAACTTTTATTGTGATTGTACACTCCCAAATTACCCCTCCATTAATATCAGAAGAAAATGTAGCTTCTTTTATTATTTTTGTAGTAGGTATAACCCCATGGATTTATAAGTTATCCTTATGTGTGTTTGTTGTCAGACTTTTGCTGTGGCCGTTGTAGCACTGTCTGGTGTATAGACTAAATAGTATAGACTTCCTCGCCCATCGGTAGAGATTGAATAACAATGATTAAAATCAAGATCATTAAGAGGAAAAAATATTTTAATCTTGCAATTATTTTGAGAGGACAGAAATTATGATAAGTCAAGCTAGTTTAAACAATAATCATTGTGCTTAAATCTGATTTTAATTAGAAATCTTTGTACTTAAATCTGTTTTTAATTAGAAATCTAAAACTTTTCTATTGGTGGTGGTGATTTTAACTACAAAACCAAGAGATAGAATATTGCCTGTTTTCACGTCTTTATTAACATCAACATCAGCTCTATAATGGTGTTACTGTATCCATTAACATTGTCTACTTCCTTGGTCAATTTGTTTAAACCAGATAATGTGGTACCGTAGGCAATGGAAAGTGATATCCACCCATGGAAATATGCATCTTTACAAGAAATGCCACTCTTCTTTAGTCTTGATCATGATTCTTGGTGAGTACGAGTGATTCGTGCAATGACTTTCCCATCCAGAAGCAAAGCGAACCAACTTGATGAAAGTGGTTTATAATTTTTACTTGATGAAAAGATATTTTCAATATTAGGGAGATTCTTGTTAGGCGAGATATCAGTGAGATAATGCTTTATTTGTTTCCACGAATGATCGGTTTGGGTTGACCGGTTAGTAGTACTATAGATATTTAATGATATTTATTCAGATATTAATTGAAGGGTAATTTGGGAGTTTACAATCACAATAAATGTTAGTTAAAAACCGTCGAAATTCAGAAGAAAAAATGCCAGCTTGTGATTGGTTCCCACGCCCCCTTCTTATTTTGCTCCGATCAAAATTTTTCTCAAACTTTACCACCATGTCAAATTAACAGTATTTGATTGATACAAACCCTTAAAAATATTTTTAAACATGAATTGGGTATGTTTAGCTTGCTAATATATAGACAAGTATCCTTTTATCATCATGTTCACACTTCAGTCCACTGATTTGAAGTTTTCTTATCAAATATAAGTAAATCATGGCCTCATGGTTTGGTTATCAATATGGTGTTAATTTTGTGCATTTGGTTTAAGTCTGGCTTCGGATTTATGCAGGAAATATAAGTTGTTAATTGAGTGTACAAAGAAGTCAGTAGATTGAAGTAATCTAACCAAGTACCTGTGTGCCTTATATAAATATATATATCAATACTTGTTTATATAAAGGAGAATACTTAGGCAGATGTGTTGAAAGGAGAATCCTTTTAGGGTGATGTGTCAATTCCATGTTCATTTCTAAAAATATAAAATATTAGAGCACCACATAAACATCCATTTCAACAGACACCTTCTGTCGACCTAACATACCAACCAATATGTCTTTTGAAGAAATAAATGTATGTTCAAGATGAGTCTAAACAAACAATACATCTTTTTTTTTCATAAAAGAGGATAACCTCACCCAGTGTACATTGATAAAACCGATTTTGAAAATCGGAAACCTTACATGAGATTTTCAAGATTACAAAATAATCATTTAAGTTGTAGTATCTCCACCAATTCATGCCTATCAATCCTATCCCTTCAGACCTAGAAACAGTTTCAGAGGACCTTCTTCTCTCTCGCAAAGGATAGGAACAAACAACTAGGGTATCTATCAAAGCACAAGGCAATGAAGGGATCAAATCCAACCCAAAGTTCATCAGAACATGTAAACAACATGAACTGGAGTTTTTAAAGTTTTAATTACCTAATGTAATCAGGGTAACAATGACCCAACTAACAGTAACAATATCTAAACAATAACCAATGTGTCATGAGTAACAGTGGTAACCAATGTGTCTTGAGTAGCAATGGTAATGTGAATCCTTCTTAAAGAGTCTGAATCGGAACGAATCCGGCTGTCTCGGCAATGAAGATGTTGTAACAGTTATAGTCACTACAAAAACGAATGGATCTAAGGACGGCCAAATTTTGGGAGCCGTCCCAACAAGGTTGCAGTTAGGACGGTTAGACTTGAGCCGTAGGAAGTAATAGGTTATCTACACGGTTTTGACTAACCGTCCATAATTGTCTACCATTTCACACGGTTTTTAATTTTCCGTCCCTAGTAAGTTAGCTTTGTGGACGGTTGTATACAGGCCGTAGCTAGTTTCAGCATTTTACTTCGTCCACCCCACCATTTGTATGAATATCCATGACATCTGTCCATCACATAACACGTGGGCAAAACTTGGCCTTTCGTTTTTCCCAAAAAAAAACTCCCGCAATTTCCCCAAAACATTTTCACTTTGGCGCTCAGACCCTTAAGTTTTCACGCCATTTTTTCTATTTCGCACTCTAAATCTTCATTTTCTTCTTCTCAGTTGTCTGTGAACACTTTCTCACTTTCCTTCGTCTCCAATTAGGCTTTTATAGTTTTTCTAGTTGGAGATTTCTCTAGAACACAGCTTAAAGTTTTCCCCCTTCCTGTAAAAAAAAAGGTAATAATCTCTTTTTACTTCACTTTGAATCTTGTTAATTAGGGTTTTAGAAAAGGAATTTAGGTTAATTTTTGGGAGAATCTAACTTTGTTTTTGATTTTCTATGTACAAGCAAGCTGGTGGTGCTGTTTTTCTTTCTGCTCAGAGAAGGATTTTGGATTCTAGGGTTTCCTTTTGCAAAGGTGATTTTGCGATTAAACTCTCATTTTTCATTAAATCTTTGTAATTAGTAGCATAATATTACATGGGTTAGATGTTATTTTAGAGCACCTCTACATTTCTTTGTTGTATTTCAGATCTTTTAGTTAAATTGGTTTCTTCACATTGATTTGAAATCATCTGTTTGGGTACTGAAGTGTTTATGATTGGTATGTTTTCAGATGCAAGGATATGATTTAGTTGGTAAAATATAAGTTTTTTGTTCATTCCCTTGTGCTATTAGGAATATGGAAATGAATTTGTTGATTCCCCTGTAGTATGGAAATGAACTAATGGAATAAGCTAATACAGGGACACTTGAAGATAGGTTGTATAATTCATTATCAGAAGGTCTAAGCATGTTTTGGAACCCTTGGAAGCTAGTTTCTGGTTTGGCTGAATGGGTTTTGTTTAATTGGTGTTTGTTGATATTTTATGACTGACATGAGAAGGTGATAAATGAATGGATAGACAGGGACTTAATCGTATCATTTGTTCATTTCCTTGCACCATATTCTTTGATTGTGATTTGATGGTTTTCTTAATATTTGTTTGTTTAGTAAGAAGAATTCTCATAGAGCATCTAGTTGAATCTACTTTTATATGTTCATTACCATATCTATTATTGCACAACTAATTCACTCTGCAATTTTATCTTCTTCTATTGGGTATGTGGCGTATGTATGCTCGTGTGGCTGCTGGTTTCCGCTAATTTTAAGTTTGTGTCTTAGTTACTTTCTAGAAAACATGGATAAAAGTTGGGTTCATAAGGATCGGTGGGGTAAGGATTACCAAGATGGTGTAAGGTCATTCCTGGACTATGCGTTCAAGAATGGGTTTGTTACTGAAGACAACAAAATGAGATGCCCGTGTAGAGACTGCAATAATGTTCGTTACTGCACTGAAAAGCAAATGTTTGAGGACTTAGTATTGCACGGCATGATGAGAAGCTATACAACCTGGTTCCATCATGGTGAGAATTTGAGTTCAACAGTTGCATCAAGTATCAGACCACATAATGCAAGTGAGGAGGTTGGAGATAACAATGATGAAGGGCTGGGGGATGACATTGTGGGTATGTTGAGAGCTGCATGTGGAGTACCAGTGTGTGATGGTGAAGATATGGATGATATGGCTGGAGAAGAGAGACGTTTTCAAGGTGATAGTTCAGCAGCTCAGTTTTATAAATTGCTTGAAGAGTCCAAGAAACAATTATATCCCGGTTTGCGAGAAAATTTCTTTGATGTCTTTTTCTTGTGAGATTTTGGAATTACAAATGCGTTGGTGGGATGTCCGACAAAGCATTCAAAGATATGCTCCGGCTAATGAGAGATTCATTTCCGATGGGTGTACTTTGCCCGAAAACTACACACGAGTGTAAAAAGATGCTCTCGAGTTGGGATTGTCGTATAATAAAATTGATGCTTGCCCGAACGATTGTATGCTTTATTATAAGGAGACCGATGATGTAGAATGTCGTGTTTGTAAAGCTTCTCGTTATAAAGATGGAAAAGGAAAAACACCAAATTAAGATTCTTCGTCACTTTCCTTTGAAGCCAAGGCTACAGCGGTTGTATATGTGCTCTAAGACTGCAGAAAATATGACATGGCATGACAAAGTGCGTACGAAGGATGGGGTATTGAGATATCCAGCTGATTCTGAAGCTTGGAAGCATTTTGATGATATGAATCATTTGCCGCTGAATCAAGGAATATCAGAATAGGTTTAGCAACTGATGGTTTTAGTCCATATCACTCGATGCGAAATCCACATAGCACATGGCCTGTGATGATTATACCATACAATTTACCTCCATGGGAATGCATGAAGCCACCTAACATGATTTTGTCATTGATTATACCAGGCCCGCATAGTCCAGGTACGACATTTTTTTCCTTCCCTTTCAAGATTTGTCGTACTCTTAAAAATTGATGCAGTACTACTATGTCTGAATTTTTAGTTCTAAACTGTTCCATAAGTAACTTAAATAGTATAACAGTGGTCATAATATTGCTAAATGTAGGGGCTTGGTTTTTTTTAGATATTCTACTTTTTAAATGGTAATAATATTGTTAATATCTTGTTACCTCAGGTAATGACATTGATGTGTATCTGAGGCCGTTAATTGACGAGCTTAAGGAGTTATGGGAAGAAGGGGTAGATACGTATGATTCTTCAAGAAATGAAATGTTCAATTTGCGGGTCGGGTTATTGTGGACCATAAGTGATTATCCTGGACTTGCCATGCTATCGGGTTGGAGTAACAAAGGTAAATTGGCATGTTCAACGTGTCAGGAAGATACATGCCATCAATGGTTGAAGAACGGAAGAAAAACCTGCTACATGGGCCACCGACGCTTCTTGCCTCTTGGCCATAGGTTTCGCTCACTCACAAAGGAATTTGATGGTAATGTAGAATATAGTCCACCTCCAAACCCATTGCTAGGGCCAGATATCTTGCAGAAGTTGAAAGACATTCCACATGTATTTGGTAAACAGTTTGAGGAAAGTTTGAATGGTGGTCGTCCACGCAAGCGAAAAACACGAAGTTCAAACACGACTACAAGTAACATGCCTAGCAATTGGAAGAAATTGAGTATTTTTTATGAACTACCGTACTGGGCAGATAATATTCTCAAACACAACTTAGATGTCATGCATACCGAGAAGAATGTGTGTGACAGTGTTCTTGGTACCTTGGTGGACATTGATACAAAAACCAAGGATGGTCTAAAGGCAAGGCTTGATCTCCAGCTCCTGAATATTAGACCTGAACTTCACCCAATTATGATCGCCAATGGGAGCAAATACTTCTTACCAAATGCATGTTATTTTATGGATAATGCTAAAAAAGAGATGTTCCTTAGTGTCTTGAAGAATTTAAAGACCCCAGACGGTTATTCTTCACTCATCGCAAGATGTGTAAATATGAAACAGCGAAAAATTTTTGGATTGAAAAGTCATGATTCACATGTCATTATGCAGCAGCTCTTGCCTTTGGCAATTCGAAAGACGTTGCCGAATAAAGTTAGTTCTGTACTGATTGAGTTAAGTTCATTCTTCCGTGAACTATGCTCTAAGAATTCTCGTCCCGAAGAGTTTGAAGAGTTGGAGAAGCGCATCGTACTCATTCTATGTAACTTAGAGCAAATGTTTCCACCTGCATTCTTCGACATTATGGTCCACTTGCCTATCCATTTGGCAGCAGAGGCACGTATTGGCGGACCTGTTCAATATCGATGGATGTACCCGATTGAAAGGTATATATATGGTCTAATCTTAGTTTGATTTTTTTTTAATCTCATAGTTACAGAATTAAGAATGTAATTTTCACTCAGTTAATCTAACCATATTCTTGAACAGGTATTTGTACACTCTCAAGAAATATGTGAGGAATAAAGCTCATCCGGAGGGATCTATTGCTGAAGGCTACTTGGCGGACGAGTGTGTAACATTTTTGGCGAGATATCTCAAAGAGGTAGAGTCACGGACTAACAGACCAGTTAGGTATTTGGACGATACACCTATTGGGAATGCTGCACGGTTTGCTCTAAGTACCGAACAAAAAAAGTTACTGCATGACTACATCTTGTTCAATGATAATGATGTGGATACATACGTAGAGTAAGAAATACTTAACTTATTGTACAATGGTTTTACCTTTCTGCCTTCAATTCTGTACCATACATGTTTTAACACTGTCTAATCAATTGTCTGATTATATCGTTTTGTTTAACTAATGCAGGCAACACAAGGCCACTCTGTCTTTGTTGCACCCAAAAATGAATAATCGTCAACGCCAGCTAAAACACAAAAAGGAGTTTGCTGACTGGTTCAGAGAGCATATCATGTTACTCAGTCGAGCTCAAGTACCATTTGCAGAAGGATTAGATGTACTTGCCGAAGGTCCGTTTACAACTGCGAGACGGTTCAGAGGTTATACAACACGTGGTTATAATTTCAAAACATTTAATAAGGAATGTGGAGCAAAGACGCAGAACAGTGGTGTCGCAGTCGAGTCAACAACACCTTTCTTTAGGAATGCAGCAGATCAGAACCCAAACAACGATACCGAGCTCACATATTATGGACGACTTAAGGATATAATTGAGCTGACATATAGACTAGGTCGTAAATTTGTATTATTCGACTGCGACTGGTTTGATGTTGTTAGTAGATCAGGCAGAGGTGTAAAGGTTGATGCCTTAGGGTTTACTCTTGTTAATTTCAACCATCGCATACCGACACAAGAACAAGAACCTTTTGTTTTGGCCTCTCAGGTGCGACAAATTTTTTATTCTCAAGATCCTACAGAGTTGGATTGGCATGTGGTGGTGAGGAATAAACCCAGGGATGTTTTTGACATGGGTGAGGGTAATGCTGGTCAACTACTAGATAATGATCCCTTTGGCAGAGATTTTGAGCAAGGCAACGTTGTTGATGACAAGATCGCATTCTTAGAAATGATGGTAGGGGAGTAGTCGTGGATGCTCTAGCAAGTAATAATCAAGATGTACAAGGTGTAGAAAATGGAAGTGTGAATTCTGACATCGATGAAGATGGAGATGATGAAGAAGTGGAAGAAGAAGATGCGGAAGAAACACAAAATATCAAAGATGGGGAGAAATCAGAAGAAGAAGAGTACATAAATGAAGCTACAGATAGTGATGATAATGATAATGATAGTGATGGTGATAGTGGTGGTGATGATGTTGAGATGGAAAACGAGATTGATGATATTTAAGCTCATCATTCTATAACTTAGAAGAAAAAAATTTGTATGCTTTTGTGCGAATGGCCAAGTGACTGGTCATATGTTTTGAACCATGTTTACATTTGTTGTATGCAATGATAACTTTTTGCTGCCATATTTGTTGATACAAGTTTCACTAACTTTTCCGTTTTTACAACTATTTTTTTAATGTTTTCTATACTAACATTGCTAATATTTTTTTGTAGGATGGCTGATAATCACCAGGACCTGCGTGCAAAGAAAGTTCGGGGCAAAGGGAAGTTGGGGTTCCTAAATGAGCTCAAAGATGGAGACAAGGTTCAAGTGGAGTTGTACCGTGGATGTCCTACCGGGGAAACCCGAAAACATCTGGGTCATTACATTGGCTTTTTAGCTAAAGATGGCCATATGTTGCCATTATCAGTATCCAACTGGAAATATATGGCTACTGCTCGAATTCAGGCAGCAATGCAAGAAATTAAGGTATTCAAAGAACTTTAATGCTTGTTTATCTTCAAATGTAAATTTATACATTATCTAACAACGACATTATTTGCATTTATTGCAGCATATATTTGAATACCCGGAAGTACTTGATGAAAAAATCATCGAAAAACTAAATCTATCCTGGAAGGCACACAAAAGTAACATGAAAAAGAAAGGATTTGACGTAAATAGAACTCGGGAAGAAAATCTTGCTCACCGACCTGAAGGTGTTGTGGAAAGTCAGTGGGCTCCATTGGTTGAAATGTGGGAATCAGAGCAAAACCAAGTAAGTTTAAAATCTCTCTTGTCATTAAAGTCTTACAAACACAAGGCATTAGGAGCGGTACTAATTTACGTAGCGCTAAGAATAAAGAAAACAGATCCAAACAAGTTATTCATCACACGGGTGGCTCTAAGCCACATATGGAGTATGCGAAAGAGGTAAAGCTTATGTCAAGTTTGATTCTGTGAGTGCTTTTTCATATGTTGTATACAACATAATAAGATCTTTTCTTTATAGTTGGAAGCAAAACTAGGAAAATTCCCAGAACGGCTTGACATATTTGAGGTGACACGTTCAAAGAGAAGCAAAACATCAGACCCATCGGAAGCAGTGATGGATCCTGTGGCAGCTGAACAATATGTATATTGTTATGATCGTTGTTCTTTTGTTCCAAATGAATCATGACTAACATTTCATTCGCATTTCATACTTGTATTAATTTTGAATTAACCTGATATCTGTAGGCTCGAATGGTGGAAATACAGAGGCAGGCTAACCAACCAGGTTCAGGAGTCGTTTTATCCGGGCGTAATGATGCAGTTTCTGCTGTGTTGGGACCTGACAAACGGGGTCGGGTTCGTTGTCTTGGTACTGTGAAACCAAAAGAATTCTGGGGTGATGATGCATCACCTAGTAAGGCTGAAAAGTTACAAAGTGAAAATGATAGCCTTCGACAGGCTTTAGCTGCTACCAAAGAAGATTTTGAAATGGCTACGAAAAGAGTTTCGGAACTTGAGACACAATTTTCTACATTGATAAAGCTGATGGTATGTAACAGTTCCATTTCTTTATCTTTCAACAAATATAAAGATAATGTGTTTCTAGTTTTCAAACGTACTCGCTGAATGTGAGTTTGTTTTCAGATGGTAAGGGAACAACTGCAACCAAACCCGAACAACGAAGGACTTGATCAGGTATTATGCATTATTACTTTACTAATTGTGCCTAATAAATTAAAATGGACGCGGCTTTCTTTACTACATAATAAGTTGGGAACGGTTGGTGCTATTCAATGTTAGCATTTTTATGTATGAGGAGTCTAGCATAACTGTATGCACTAGTTGTGATTGACATGTTAGTATAGCCTTTCAAAAATTTAAGTTATATTATTTTAACAAAGGAACTGCTGAGTTACTACCACGTATAAGATTACTACACGGTCTTCTGATAGCAATAGCACATATACATATTTTCAATTGAGTAAATCTTTGTAGGACGTTAATAATGTTTGGTTTGGAGCTGTGTAAACTAACTTGTATAAATTGTTATGATAGTGACCATCAGGAAGAGTTTGCAAGTGAAATTCATATTTCAATCACTTCTTTTGCTTTTTGTTGGTTATTTGGTAAGATTGATCTACGAGTGATCCACATTTGATGGTATTTTGTAACAAATTTGATCGATTTGTTGCAGGGTTTCTTGGATCTTATGGAATGGAACTAATGCAGAGACAAGAAAGTGCCGCTGTGAAAGTATCAAATGATTTATAACCAAAAGCAAAAGGGCACTCAGATGAATCACTAATTGCAGCGAAGTAGATATATATACACCTTTTTTTTGTTGACAAGTATATATACACCATCTAATGTCTTACAATGTAAAGAGCCTCGGAACTTCTAGCTCTTCACTAGTTTTTTTTTTGTTTTTTTGCTTATGAGTGCTTCTTTTGTAAACAACTTGGTTTTAAGAATATATGTAGAGCCTTTTTTGTTTCTCTTATTATATAGAGTTCTTAAATTTACGGATGTATGTTGATGGAAAGAGGGGATGACGGAATGCCGTCAAAGAAATCGGAACAGAAGCCGGAATAGAAACCGGAACGGCTTTAATTTTAATCAGTTACTACGGTTTAGTGAAACCGTCCATATTAAGCAAAATTTAAATTCAGTTGATGCTCTTACGTGTGGGACCGTACGTGTGGGACCATGTATAAACTTAAGAGCGGTTTACAGCAGTCAGGAAAACATAAGTTGAAAATCCACCCAACCTTCTATGGACGGATGTTATACCGTCCCTATAGAAAAAAACCGTCCAAAATACTATTTGTTACGGGGGCGCATGGGACGGACAGCTTTCCGTCCCAACTGATTATTTGGGACGGTTTTTGGGTTTTTGGGACTGCTATTTAGGCGTCCTT